>JASKMD010000017.1:3682347-3947304 GCA_030144725.1 Haematococcus lacustris
CTTCCCTTGTCCCCTGGCCCCTGGCCGCACCAGCAGCGGCTGCGCCGTACACCGCCTCCTGTATGGTGAGCAGTGTGGCGGGGAACAGGGAGGCGGCCGCCACGCTGCGGCACAGCAGGCCCAGCACCCGGCACCGCACTGCACAGCAGCAGCAGCAGCAGCAGCAGCAGCAGCAGCAGCAGCAGCAGCAGCAGCAGCAGCAGCAGCAGCAGCAGCAGCAGCAGCAGCAGCAGCAGCAGCAGCAGCAGCAGCAGCAGCAGCAGCAGCAGCAGCAGCAGCAGCAGCAGCAGCAGCAGCAGCAGCAGCAGCAGCAGCAGCAGCAGCAGCAGCAGCAGCAGCAGCAGCAGCAGCAGCAGCAGCAGCAGCAGCAGCAGCAGCAGCAAGCAGCAGCAGCAGCAGCAGCAGCAGCAGCAGCAGCAGCAGCAGCAGCAGCAGCAGCAGCAGCAGCAGCAGCAGCAGCAGCAGCAGCAGCAGCAGCAGCAGCAGCAGCAGCAGCAGCAGCAGCAGCAGCAGCAGCAGCAGCAGCAGCAGCAGCAGCAGCAGCAGCAGCAGCAGCAGCAGCAGCAGCAGCAGCAGCAGCAGCAGCAGCAGCAGCAGCAGCAGCAGCAAGCAGCAGCAGCAGCAGCAGCAGCAGCAGCAGCAGCAGCAGCAGCAGCAGCAGCAGCAGCAGCAGCAGCAGCAGCAGCAGCAGCAGCAGCAGCAGCAGCAGCAGCAGCAGCAGCAGCAGCAGCAGCAGCAGCAGCAGCAGCAGCAGCAGCAGCAGCAGCAGCAGCAGCAGCAGCAGCAGCAGCAGCAGCAGCAGCAGCAGCAGCAGCAGCAGCAGCAGCAGCAGCAGCAGCAGCAGCAGCACAGCAGCAGCAGCGTGCCAGGTGGGTGTGCAGGCTCAGGGGCAACTGGCCAGCAGGCACGTGCAAGGGGGAGCAGGGGGTTCAAGGGGAGGGAGACTAAGGGTGGTTGATTGGTTGATGCAAGGGGGGCGAGGGCGGGAGGGGGTGGGAGATTATAGGGTGGTTGCAAGGGGGGCCAGATTCAAGGGGGGAGGGGGTCAGAGGGTGGGCAAAACACAGCCAGGGGGATGTGATGTCAGGCCTTCAGTTAAGGTTGGGAGCAGGCTGGCTATGATACAGTATGGCAGGGGGAGGGCAGGGAGGAAGGCGGAGAGAGCAGCTGGGCATACTTGCTAGGCCTGGTGCAAGCGGCAGACAAGAGCAGGCAGGCCTTGATGAGATGGTGGCAGCTGAGAGCAAACAAGGCAGGGGCAGACATGTCCAAGGTGTTCAAGATTGCTGCAATGCTCAAGTCATGCAGCAACACCTTCACCATCTGCTGCGACGGCACCAGCAGCAAGCGTTGCATCCAAGTACGTTGACAGCAGCACAAACGCCCACACCTGGAACACTGGCAGGCTGCACTATCGCGTCCGGCCGGGTTTGTGCGCCTGTCGACGGCGCGGCCACCCCCGCAATGTCCGTCAGCAAAGCGCCGCCCGACACCACACCGCCCGCCACAGCGGCCCCCGCCTGCTCCGAAGCCACGGTGCCCAAGAACAGCGCGTACAGCGCGTGCAGCAGCTGCGTGTCGGCCTCCAAATCCACCTGAGGCTTGTTACCCTCGTGCGAGCATTGTCGCTTCAACATTTCCTCGCCACGCCTGTCACAGTTTTGGCACGCCAATGCATGACTGGAAGAACGCTAAACTATGACAGGGCAGGAGGGTGCGGAGGCGGACAGTCGACTCGGGTGCTCGTGGGTAGGGGACAAGCGAGAGCCGTGTCACAGAAAATCATGCGGCGGATCGGTACGCGCATCAGGCCGGGCGCTTAGCCCGGGATGATCCCGGTCGGGAGTCGGTCGGGCTCTATGACGATGCCCAACCCACCTCGCGACTTGATCCGCGGAGTCGCAGGCCGCCACGAGGCAGGGCAGCAGCAGCTCTCGTCCAGGGAGCCCGGCACCTACCACACCCAGCAGCCACGGACACCTGGCCCACCAAGCTGATGATAGTCAGGCACTGGATCCCAGACAGCAGTGGTCTGACTTTCATGCAGTTTGGCAGGAAACATAGCTGAAATGGCCGCAATAGCAGCAGGCATGGGGCAGGCACAAAGCAAGCGTTAAGAGGATTACACAAGTGTAAGCACCAGTGGGGTGACTACAAGCCTCATCACCCCGGCTGCAATGGCCTGCCACTGCGTCCAGCGTGACAGGCTGGAGCCACCTCCACTGCTTGCCCAGCCCCCTCCTAGCTCCTCCCTCGCTGTCATCGATGGGCTGTGTGTGACACTGCGCCTGTCGTGAGTGATGCATGTTGGGTCCATGTGCATGTTCGCCAAGATCCAGGGCAGAGGCACAGCTTGAGGAGCCACCCTTACCACCCAAGCCCCCGCTCTCCACCCCCTGTGCGCCCCTGTGCGCCCCTGCCCCATGCCCCCTGCCCCATGCCCCATGCCCCATGCCCCATGCCCCATGCCCGAGCTGCTAGACAGTGTGTGGTGCCCTGCTCACCCGCCAGCAGGTTCAGCACGCCCATCTTGCGGCGCACCAGCACCTCCCCTGCAGGCAGCTGGCCAGCCCTGTCCTTCAGCGCGGCAACATCCCCTGCGCTGAGGCCCGGGGGGGCAGTGCCGGCTCCTCGGGGGGCGGAGGGTTACCCGCCTGGAGGAGGCGCGGCACGGCAGCAGTGGCCAGGGCAGCGCTGGACTTGTGCGGAGGGTGGGGTGGGAAGGGCACTGGAGGGGCGAGGGGCACTGGGCAGGGGAGTGGGCAGGGCAGGGAGGTGGGCAGCAGGTCAGGGAGGTGGGTAGCATAGTAGGGGAGGTGGGCAGGGCTGGGGAGGGCAGTCTGATGCAGGGGGGCGGTGCGGAGCTGAGTCTGGGTTAGGGTTAGGGTTAGGGTTAGGGTTAGGGTTAGGGTTAGGGTTAGGGTTAGGGTTAGGGTTAGCATGCAGGGGGCCGGTGTGTTGCTGTGTGGGTCTTGGCTCACCGCAGTGGCCAGCACCGCCTGAGCTGCGGCCAGGGCAGTGGTGGCGCGGCTGGCTGAGGGCTTGGGTCCATACTGCAGCAGCTTCAGGGCATAACCCAGGAAGGCCTGCCTGCAGGTGCGAGCCAGGCAGGGCAGGCCAGGCCAGGGCAGGGCAGGGTGGTGCAGTAGGTATTACATATTGAGGAGCAAGTGGAGGGCAGCGGCAGCACCCAGAGACAAAAGCAGCCAAAGAGGGGTTAAGGACGAGCCGAGCTGAGCTGAGCCAGCGGCAGAGACTAGCCCGGCCTCAAGGGGCCTCAAGGGGCCTCAAGGGGCTAGGGCAGGCGGAGTAGGGCAGAGTAGGCGTGCAGGGGCTTTTCATCTGCTGCAGGGGCTTTTCATCATGCCAGCAGCAGCGGCAGCAGCAGCTCTAGTGTCAGCAACGCAATGCTCAGCACCACCTCACACCCCATCTCACACTCCTTCACAGACAGCACCCTCACTCTCCTGCCTGCCTATCACACCACATGGACCGCACCTGTCGACCAGGTTCCCGAGGAAGGGGTAGACGGCCAGGGCTGCCGGGTCACAGCTGCAGCCGCCCCCTGCAGCCTTGACACCCGGCAGCCTGGCCTCAGCGGCGCCTGGCTGCTCCAGCCCTGGACACCACCACCACCACCACCACCACCACCACCAGCAGGCCACACACACCGCACTGGCAGGTCAGCGGGCCAGCCCTTAGTCAGGCCAGCTATGATGCAGGTGCGCAGCAAGCCTCGGCCCTGGCCACCTGGCACACTAGTCTGAGGGAGGGAGGGAGGGAGGGAGGCAGCAGCAGCCTGCAAGCCGCCTGCAGTAAGCAGCCCCCCCTCACACACACTCAGCCCCTGCCACTCTGCCTATGACCCCCCTAG
This sequence comes from Haematococcus lacustris, assembly GCA_030144725.1. Taxonomy (NCBI): domain Eukaryota; kingdom Viridiplantae; phylum Chlorophyta; class Chlorophyceae; order Chlamydomonadales; family Haematococcaceae; genus Haematococcus; species Haematococcus lacustris. The sequence continues at coordinate 3,686,222 of JASKMD010000017.1, forward strand.
CCCGCTGCTGCCTGGCCCCCTGCCCCACAGCCACCTGGCAGCGCACCCCCCTGGCCGCCCAGTCCTTTGCTGCCCCCTGCCCCTACACCTCCTCCTCCCCACCTACACCTCGTCCTCCTCCCTGACCTGCTGCGCCTGAGCTTGTGGCGGTGGTGGTGGCGGCTAGGCCAGTATGGGCCCAGGCTCAGTGGGCTGCTCAGCCCCTCCAGGCAGCAGGCGGCCAGGCGTAGGCACATGAGGCTCTGCTGGGCAGGACGGCTGCCCACACCCAGCAGCAGGGGGGACACCTACAGGGGGGCACAGGGGGGTCCAGGGAGGTGGGGTGAGGCCAGGGGCAAGGCTAGGGGCAAGGCTAGCAAGGGGGAGGCAGCAGGGGCTGGTGCCTGGGCCAGGGGCACAGGCAGGGGCCTGTGCAGGGTGAGGCTACACAGCTGAAGAGCCCCCCACCAGTGCTGCCATGGCCTGGTGGCAGCAGGGGGAGGGGGCAGGGGGGACTGCCTCAAGAGTGTCCTGATCAGGCGGCAGCTCTTAGGGCTGGGGCCAGCCTCCAGCGGTATGGGATGGCAGGGGTGTTGGGGCGGGCAGCTGGGTGTTGAGGCCCTGCTGGACTCACTGCTGGCAGGCGCTGTGCGGTAGGGCAGCGCTCCACAGCCATCTCCACGTACACCAGGCAGAAGGAGCGCACCATGGGGGCAGCACCTGTAGGGCAGCTGGCAGGGAGCTGGCTGGAGGCGGCGGCAGCAGAGGGTGACAAGCTCCTTCTCCCTTCTTGCCCCAATGGCCCCATTCCAGGTCTGGCACCAGACCCGCCTGGCTAGGTGTCCTGAACGCTGCCCTGCTGCTCTGTTTCACTCCTGCTGACGCTGCCACTGGTACTGCCACTGTCACCGCTGATGCTGCCGCAGCCGTCCCTGCGGCCACTGCTGCCGCTAATGCTGCTGCCGCTGCCAGCACTGCCGCTGCTGCTGCTGCTGCAATGAAGACACCTGACCACCCATACCGCTGTTAGCTACACAGTCCAACAGCAAATGACAATCGTAAGTCTGTTCGTGAGTCCAGCGATGTCAGTCCAATCGTAAGTCGTGAGAGTGAGAGTCGTGAGAAGGGAGACAGTCACGAGAGAGGCTGACGCCTTGTTCAAATCTCTCTGCCAGCCAGCCAGCCATCCAGCCCGCCCAGTTGGACTGTCTAGCCAGCCCCCCGCTCCCAGCAGCACCTACTCGGCTGACTGAACATGTCCAGCAGCGGCGTGAGGGCAGCTGGCAGGCGGGGGCGCCCTTCAGCCTCTTGTTCACGTGGGCCAGGATCTCCAGCACCTGAGGTCAACAACTCAGCTGCCCGTGGAAGGGGAACAGAGCCACACCTCCCCTGGGATGAGGTGAGCCTGGAGCCCCTGTGGCCCCTGTGGTTGTGCTGCTCCTTCAGTGTGGCAGTGGCAGTGGCAGTGGCAGTGGCAGTGGCAGTGGCAGTGGCAGTGGCAGGAGTGGCTAGCTGGTCCGGCTTAAATGGAGGCCCTAGTGAGGGACAAGAGGGATGGAGCTCCTATGCTCGAGAACAGGTTGGGCCATCAGGCTCCTCAGGATCCCCAGGATGGGTACGCTAAGCCACACCTCCTGGGTTATCCCTGGGGGGTCAACCCATTACCCATATTCAGGTCCAGATGTGATGGACCAAACTTGACCAGATCTGGCTTGATCTGGTTTGATCTTTTTGGATCTGGTTTGATCTGATCTGATATGATTTACTCTGATTTAATTCGATCTGATGTGTGGTACTTACCCTGGCTGCGTCTGATCTGTACACCCAGCCCAGCCTGCTCCTCGCCTAGCCCTAGCTCAACGCATAGACAGGCTCAAGCAGATGCCAAGCAAGGTCCAGCTAAGCGTTGCTGCCCTGTCATGACGATCATGATGACGAATGTCAGCCAGACGAGGGTGGGTCCACGTTGCATGAGCTGTGGAGTGCTGCTGAGCACTGAGGTGGCTGGACACCTGGATCCCTGTGCATGTCAACCACATGGCTGGCACATACAGTGCTGCTCCAGCTGCTCCAGCTGCTGTGCATGGACTGCATGGACATTGGGTCTGCTCTGCTGCTGCTCCTGTGCTGCTCCTGATGCCATTGTGCTGGTGCTGATTGTGGCATGCTTCTCGTGCCCGTTTACTATCACACGGCTACTGTTAATCACTGATGCGATGTGTAAAGTTGGCGATGTTGCCAATGTAATGCTGCATGCAAACAGATCGGACTACAGATAACACAGCCCCTGCCTGTAGTAATAGTAGGGAAACAATTGTACTGTTAGTCTGCTGTCACCTTTTTCCGGTAGCATCATGCGGAGACTTCAAGCTGCCCACGACAGCTGGGATGAGGCGAGCCAACACCTGCAACGCGCACGGAGCCGAAGCACCAGCTGGCTGGCGCGATGTTGTACGTGGTGGAGTCATGCTGGCGCGCTTGCACGATCATCGCCCGAACCGTCTGATCCCAGCCGTGCGACCCAAGCACTAGGGCAACGCGTGTACCATATCCATACCTTCTCCAAGTCCACTCCTCGGTAAGGCCCAGGCGTAGCAAAACTTTGTCTAACCCGGCAACCTCCTCTGCTGCGCTAGGTTGCGCTGTCATGTCGAGCCGCGCGTGAGGTGCTCGAGTCAAGTGCGAGAAGGCTGGGCAGGTGCCCGGAATGGCCCGGTGTGACCAGCGGCTCGACAGGAGTTTGGGAGTGGAGGTTAGGGACACACATCGGTCTCTCACTGCTGTGGAGAAGTGTAAGTAATCCACAGGAGGACAGGGATACAGGAAACTAGAGTGCTTACAGTTATGTTATGTTATAGTCAGGTTATGCACCCTGCTCTGCCCTGGGGTCCGGGCTACCTCCGCTTTCAGGGCCACTGGATGGCAGCTATCTCGCAGAGAAGGCAGTGAAGTAGTTGGTCGACAGCACAAGCGGGTGCACAAGCAAGTGCACAAGCGGGTGCGGTGCGGTGCAGTGCGGTGCGGTGCGGTGCGGTGCGGTGCGGTGCGGGGCGGGGCGGGGCGGGGCGGGGCGCGGGGCGGGGCGGGGCGGGGCGGGGCGGGGCGGGCGGGGCGGGGCGGGGCGGGGCGGGGCGGGGCGGGGCGGGGCGGGGCGGGGCGGGGGCGGGGCGGGGCGGGGCGGGGCGGGGCGGGGCGGGGCGGGGCGGGGCGGGGCGGGGCGGGGCGGGGCGGGGCGGGGCGGGGCGGGGCGGGGCGGGGCGGGGCGGGGCGGGGCGGGGCGGGGCGGGGCGGGGCGGGGCGGGGCGGGGCGGGGCGGGCGGGGCGGGGCGGGGCGGGGCGGGGCGGGGCGGGGCGGGGCGGGGCGGGGCGGGGCGGGGCGGGGCGGGGCGGGGCGGGGCGGGGCGGGGCGGGCGGCGGGGCGGGGCGGGGCGGGGCGGGGCGGGGCGGGGCGGGGCGGGCGGGGCGGGGCGGGGCGGGGCGGGCGGGGCGGGGCGGGCGGGGCGGGGCGGGGCGGGGCGGGGGCGGGGCGGGGCGGGGCGGGGCGGGGCGGGCGGGGCGGGGCGGGCGGGGCGGGGCGGGGCGGGGCGGGGCGGGGCGGGGGGGCGGGGCGGGGCGGCGGGCGGGGCGGGGCGGGGCGGGGCGGGGCGGGGCGGGGCGGGGCGGGGCGGGGCGGGGCGGGGCGGGGCGGGGCGGGGCGGGGCGGGCGGGGCGGGCGGGGCGGGCGGGGCGGGGCGGGGGCGGGGCGGGGGCGGGGCGGGGCGGGGCGGGGCGGGGCGGGGCGGGCGGGGCGGGGCGGGGCGGGGCGGGGCGGGGCGGGGCGGGGCGGGGCGGGGCGGGGCGGGGCGGGGCGGGGCGGGGCGGGGCGGGGCGGGGGCGGGGGCGGGCGGGGCGGGGCGGGGCGGGGCGGGGGGCGGGGCGGGGCGGGGCGGGGCGGGGCGGGGCGGGGCGGGGCGGGGCGGGGCGGGGCGGGGCGAGGTAATGTTTTTCATGCCATCTCTGCACAATAGCCCTACGTGGCAGGCAATAGTGTAGGTGGTAGGCACTCATGCACCATGTCCATGTGCATTTGGTATACTCCACACAGCCCATTAACACCATTTGAGTCGGGTCACTATTGCCCATTAGTTTTACCGCTAGTGGCTGCTAGTGGGCACTACTGGTCCGGCTCAAATGGAGGCCCTAGTGAGGGACAAGAGGGCTGAAGCGGTGCATCATCCCACATTATCACTACCCACTACATCGCTGAGCAGCAAGCACTTGGGCTGGAGTCTCCCACACGGTGACATCGCTCACTGTCAATGCCCCCTCTGACCATCATCACCAAAAGAACATCCCGCCAGGCTTGAAGGCTGGGAAGCCCCAGGTGCAGGTGCAGGACCGCTTGTTGCGGGTCAGCCTGGAGCAAGGCAGTTTGAGGCGCCAGTGCGGGGGCTCATGTGGTGCCCTTGGTTGCACCCGGCCACCCCTGGTGACATTGGCAAATGGGTGGACAGGGACTGCAATGCAGCCCTGAACCTGCAACGGGCAGGGGAGAGTAAGTGGCGTCCACTGGAGCTGTGCAGGTGCCAACACCGAGGAGCGGCCCCTGCCAAAGGCAAGGAGTACCCAACATTGGGCTTCAAGAAGTTGCGAGACTGAGCACCCAAGGCCCAGGCCCAGCAGCCTATAGCACAGTAGCGTGTGCGCACCAGGCAATGCTTAAGCTGTTGCTTACATCAGAGCATGTGTTTCATGCCAACATCGATCGCCCGACCCTCGCAAGGGGGTGGGGGCAGGGAATTAGGTATTGGTGCCGACTGTTTGTCTCAACCCATTAGTAGGGGAATAATATACTGACTGGTCCATTGTAAATGAAGTGAAGTGACGAGGTGTGAGAGGCGTCTAGAGGCAGCGATGCAGAAGCTGGGAAGTGGGGTTCTAGCATGTTGAGCTGCAAGTCCTTGGAAGTGCCTGTATGAGTGCGCCTCATTCCCCGGTTGGTTTAGCTCCCTTACCAGCTATTGATAGTTTAACACAGATAGCTACTGTGCAGGAGGTCAAGATGCAACACGCACACATGCCTCAATGCCGAGATGGTCAAGTGTGTGTGTGGATGTGTGCAACTGTATCCAGTCTGAGCCAGTGTATGATCTCCTATGAGGCCATCATGCTCTTTGCATGCAACACAAGCACTGTGAGGCACCACTGGCGGCACAGTCACAACCCTCCTGCTGCCTGGCCCCACATTGCTCAGCTGGCAGTGTCACTGTTCTGTCCCGTCCTGTCGCTGTCCCGGTCCTGTCGCTGCAACAGGCTATGCTGCTAGGCGCCTGCTGCCACTCGGCTGTCACCCAGAGCTGGAAGCCCTGTCCTTGCCTCCACTGTCTCGCTTGTTGAAGCGAGGCTGGACATTGTTGGTGTTGGGGAACAGGCCGTACTTGGCTTGGGGCCCCTCTGTTGGCACAGCATGTGCGAAGGCTGACACAATGGATTTGTAGGGCAGGTGCTGCGTGAAGATGCGGCCAACTCTCAGGTTGGGGTACTCGGTGCCTGCAAGGCCAACGGCCTGTGAAGAGGTGGAAGCTGCCACTGAGGCTGCAATCACTTCCTGCACGTCAACTTTTCGTCCTGTGGCGCGAGCGATCCTGAGGGCTTGCAGGGCCTGCAGCTGCTGCGTAAGTGTCAGCTGCACACGCGGTTTAGACTGACTGGCTCGCGTGATCAAAGACCAAGAGTTGCGCTGTAGCTGCCAATCCTGCTGCAGCAGGTGCGCGTAGTGGACATCGCTGTACCAGGCCGAGTCGAACCCTCTGCTGCGCCGCAACCTCGTGGCTATCGCTGGCACCCGCCACTGCCCCATGGGCCTAATGGCCAGCACCGATTTGAGCACAATGCGCACATGCAGCGTTACACACTTTACACCACATGCGACTTAACACATTCAGGCATCGTTCTCATACTCATGCATACTCATCCATCCAGGCACTTTCCTCCTAGACCACTGGGCACCAGGGTTCGACCCCCCGTACGGGGCCCGTACTTTTGACCCAAATTGGCGAGGGCCCCCGTAACTGGGCCGAAGGCCAAGTACGGGGGCCCGTGATTTTCAAAGTTTTGGTTACGGGGGGGAGTTCACGGGCTATCTACGGGCGCCTGTTATTCTTGGTTGCGCCCGTACATTTCTGCCATATCTCAAACCTAACTCACGGCTGCGTTATCAACAATGGGAAAGCCAGGCAAGAGAGTCAGGCAGACTGCGTCGGACAGATGACAGATGACAATTCAGATGGCTCTTGGTGGGAACCTCGCAGACCACGCAGCCCGCAATCCCGCCCAATCCCGCCATCGTCCTTTATCTACCGCCATCGTCCTTAATCTACCACTCTATTAGCCAAACCCCCCTCACTCAACAGCTAGCAGCTGTACGAGCCAGCCCCTATTTCAGCTTGTTTCACCTGCTCCCCTATGTGCGCTATCTGGAGCCATCGTCCATTATCTACCACACCTCTTTCTTATGCGCTGTCAAAGTGATTGGGGCCACATCTGAGCACATTACAGCTGTCATACTGCGTGTGATTGACACCCTCAGCCTTGATGTTGGCAAGCTTGTGGCTTTCTGCTCTGATGGTGCCAGCACCTTCATGGGGGCTCACAATGGGGTCATTGCCAAACTACAGCAACAACATGTCAGCTACATGGTTGGTGTGCATTGTGTTGCACACCGTACAGCACTGGTGGTGGGGGATGCCTTTCGTGTGAGCCCCCTGATGCAGCAGCTTGATAGTGCCTTGAAGGGGGTACATAGTTTGTTTGCCAAGTCCCCCAAGTGGCAGGGCAGGTGGGAAGCTTTTGCCAAGCCATTGGGTGTCACACTGCTGAAGTTCCCCATCCTCAATCGCACTAGGTGTCAATGTGCTTGTAGCCAACTACCGCACTCTCCTCCGCTTCCTCAATCTACACGCTGAGTGAGCAGTGGGCAAGAGCTTGTTGACCAGGCTGCAGAAGTTCCCCACCCTTGCTGGTGTGCATTTGTTGCATGACATGATGCAACCACTTGAGCAGTTACGCAAGCTGTTCCAGAGTGATGCTCAAGAGCCCCACATGCTTGCCTCTCATGTGGCTATTGCCAAGGCAACCCTAGAGCAGCTTTTCATCAGGTCTTCGTTGACAGCATGCACCAGCTTTGTGCGCATGAGGAGGGCTCTCTCTAGCGCTGGTGCATGGGCTGTCAATGGTGTTTCTGTCTCAATAAGAGTAGGGGGCGTCAAGTTGTCAAGCATGCAGTCATCCTTTAGGTCATTGGCACAAGCTGTCCTTGGTGAGCTAGATCAGCGCTTTCCCTCCAGCATCCTTAACAGTCTTGCAATCTTTGTGCCACGCTCCTATGTTGGCATAGTTGCCGCTAAGTTGGTTGCTTATGGCCAGCAAGAGCTGCAAGAGCTGGTCAAGCACTTCTGCAATGCAAGTCAGAGGCAGTGAGTGCTATGGATGAGATCTTGAAGTTGAAGGCAGCGGGGAAGCCCGAGGGCATCCTAGCAACTCTATTTGAAGTGGCACTACCACTTGAAGTTGAGCAGGGGAACTGCTGTTGAAGGGGATATGGAAGAGGTAGAATCTCTATGGGGAGAAGAGTGCGAGCATGAGTCAAGAGATGAAGTGGATGAGGCCTTGTTACGGAGGCATGTGGTGTCCCAGAGGACACCTTTGAAGCCTCCTTGTTAGCTGCTGTAAGGTAACATGCCTCTTCCAAGCCGGCCGCAGGCCGGCGAAAATTATCGGGGTATGAACAGTGTATAGGGTCCCCGTAGTTTACCCTGACATCAGTTAAGGGCGCCCTTAGACCAGGTATCATCAACTGTCGAACCCTGCTGGGCACTCCGTCCAAACTAACAGCTTGATGCTTGTATAGCTACTAGCCTGTCCAAACCACTAGGGCCTATGCATTGTTGCGGGCCCGGCCATCAATGTCCCGCCGGTACTCAGCAGCTGCCTGCCCTTGGGCAAACGGTCATTGACCAGCTTGTAGCCCTGCTGGTAATCCGTGCCAATGGGGGGCAGAGCCATCCCAGCTGCACAGCTCCAGCGGGCGCTGCATGCTCTCCCCAATGCGCTGGAATTTCAGGCATCCATTGGTGTCCCGGTCCAGCCACCTGCCCCATGGGGGGGCCTGGGGTGGTGGGACTGGGCTAGGTGGGGGTTGGGCAGGGGGCTGTTCCTGGTCAGGGGGAGCTGGGGCCTCCTGAGCAGGTGGGGGAGCCTGGGCAGGGGGAGGTGGGTCCTGGGCAGGTGGGTCCTGGGCAAGGGGAGGTGGGTCCTGGGCAGGTGGGTCCTAGTCAAGGGGAGGTGGGTCCTGGGCAGGGGGAGGGGGGTTGGGTGGCACCTCATGGCACCACACAGCAGGCCCCGCACATACTTCCCATGCCGCTGGCTGTTGGCTGGGCGCACCAGCCACTGGATTACTTGGCCTGCTGGGGGTACCCAGTCTTCCGGCCTAGGTCGGTCACGTGACAGGTGCAGCTTGCTGGGGGGCATGCACAGATGAGCTGACACGGCTGGTGCGGTACTCATCGACGATCACCAGCCTGTCAAGCATGACAAACGTACTCATCCATTCAGTCATTCTTCCCCCGCCAGGGCCAAGAGTTGAAGAAAAGGTTTGTAGACAGCACTTGTTCCGCATGTCAGTGTGCCACGTTATGTGGCATGTTCCCCTGTGCCTTGGCTTTCTCCACCCATAATCCTATGAACGTCAAAGGATCTTCAGGCCGTTCTGTGAACATGTCGCTGGTCAATTGCTGGAGGAGCTGCTGGACCTCTGGCTTGTTTGCGTACTCCTGCACGATGTCGAAGGACCGTCGTCAGCTCCTAGCTCGAGACCTGAATGAATGCGCATCATCCGGGCACCGTGCACCTGCATGCTCTTGTATAGCGGCGTTTGCCCCCCGAAAGGCCGGACCTCTGAGTACACAGCAGCACTCTCAGGCTTCACCGTCGGCTGTTCCATGGCTGCTGCTTGTCTAGCGCTATAGCTTCGCCAGTGCTTTACTTGCCGTGTCATGTCACATTTGAGTTCATTTGAAGGTATTTGAAGGTAAACAGCTCCTTGTCCCTCACTGGGGCCTCCATTTGAGCCGGACCAGTAGTGCCCACTAGCAGCCACTAGCGGGAATATACTAGTGGGCAATAGTGACCCGACTCAAATGGTGTTCATGGGCTGTGTGGAATATACCCAATGCACATGGACATGGTGCATGAGTGCCTACCACCTACAGTATTGCCTGACCTGTTAGGGCTATTGTGTAGAGTTGGCATGACAAAACATGCACTGATTGTGAGCTGATGACAGCTCAACAAAGGGGGGCACACACTACTGTGCCGCAGCAGGTTGCTGCTGCTGCTGCTGCTGCTGCCGCTGGGCCTTGGGTGGCTTGTCTCGCAGCCGCTTGTAGCCCAGGCCAGGGTACTCCTTGCCCTTTGCTGGCAGCGCTCCCTGGTCTGGTCAGTAGCACAGCTCCAGTGGCCGCCACCTGCTCTCCCTAATGCGCTGCATAATCAGCGCTGCATTGCAGTCGCTGTCCAGCCACCTGCCTGGCTGTGGTGCTGGCTTGGCTTTGGCAGCCTTGCCCTTGCCCTTGCCTTTGCGCTTGGCGGGCTGGGTGGGCTCAGCTGCCTGCTCAGCCTTAGTGCGCTTGCTGCGCTTGGCTGGCGGGGGAGTGCTGGGCCCAGGCTCTGAGGCTGCTGGCTGCCTGGCTGCTGCGTGGGGCTTGTGGGGGCTTGCGGGGGGCCACTACCGGGCATCACATCAGGCCCCGCACTGCCTGGTCACGCTGCTGGCTCCAGGCTGGACGCAGCAGGCGGTGTTCCACATGCCCTGCTGGGGGCTTCCAGCCTGCAGGGTCTACTCACATGGCTGCTTGCCATTCACGGCTGAGCTGACCCGGGTGGTGCGGTGCTCACTCACACCCAAGCCCTACCTCCTTAGTGTAACAATTACTACTCACAAGCACCACCCTGCCCCGCAGCTGGTCTGAGCCCCTTGGCCTGCACACCACCTGGCAGCAGGCCCGCAGCACTGCATCAGCATCCCACCCACCCCCAGTGCCAATGCCAGCAGCACCAGGTGGGCGGAGTTGAACACCAGTTGAGCAATAAGCACACTGGTAGTAGCCTCCAAACTGATGAGCTTGCAGCCCGTGCACGAGTACACTTGGGACTAGCAAGATGGCTGTATGGCGTTAAAGTTAAAAGTCTGCAGGGTAGGGTGCAGAACCTGCATGGGAAATGGCAGAAGCACATGCCGATGCCGCACCCACGGTACTCCCGCGATGCGTTGCGCAGCTGCGCTCTCCCCCATTCGTATCAAGTGCTTCTCTCGCCCTCTGCGATGCTTTCATATGGCGCTGCGGGCTAGCCCCGACCAGGCAGCAGGCCTGGCAGCCAGCCCGGACATTGCTCGGCTCGCTAAGCTAGCTCAAATAGGGCTGACCGAGCAGGAGGTACGTGCCCCCTCCGGCATGGCGAGGTCCAAGCAAGCATCCCAGCGCACCCCATTGTTGCTGCAGGCGGCAGACGCTGAGCCCAAGCTAAGGAGCATTCTTGAATGGTGTGTGACAGCTGAGGATGCAGCTGTGTGCCGCTGTTGAGCCAGGGCCGTGCTGGCCTGCCCACCACTCCATCACCCTATCACACGCATCACCCCAACCTGTGTGTCCCTCACCCATCCAAGCCCATGCCAGCTGCTTGTCATTCCCACAGCCACTGTGGCTCCGCTGCTCCTTCAGTGTGGGAGTGGCAGTGGCTAGCTGAGGATAAGACTGTATGAGGCTAGGTGGGCATGTCCATGTGTCAGGAGGGAGGGGGCCCCTGCTCCCCCTCAGGCAGGCTGTGGGTTGAGCTCTGCAGCCTGTTGCCTGGCACCGGGTCAGCACTGCAATGAGCGCCAAGGCAGCTGCTGTGACCACCAGTGCCTGAGCTGCCTGCCTATGGTGCTTGTCTGTGCTGCCTGCCTGTCTTGCGTGCTGCCGCTGCCCCACCTGCTGCTGCTGCTGCTGCTGTTGCAGGTTTGGTCAGCTGCAGGCTGTGGATGTCAGTGGGGTGCCGCCAGCCATCCATGGGGGCAGCCAGGGCACGCTGCTGCGGCCTGACATGCCCCAGCCCAGCCAAGGCAGGTGGGTGGACGGCAGGCAGGCAAGGGCAGGCAGGCAAGGGCAGGCAGGCGAGGTACAGTTATGCCCACAGGGATTGAAGCAAGGGCAGGCGCAAGGTTGATACCCAGCAGGCAGGGCATCATGCAGGCTGGCTAGCCATCCCATGCAATAAGCAGGTGCAGGGGGAGGTTCAGGTGGTCGGGTGACCTGATATGGTGACCTGCCTCTGGCTGACCTGCTGCTGCAGCTGCTGCTGTTATTCATAGTTTATGCGTGGGGTGTGGTGGCGCAGGGAGGAGCTGTTAGCACTGGCCCCGGCCACCCAGGGCCATTTCATCCGGGTGCCCAAGATTGCAACAGCGGCAGATGATGATGCCTCTAGGGGTGAGTGTGGGCGTAGCCTGGTCCCCTCCTCCCCTCCTCCCCTCCTCCCTTCCTCCCCTCCTCCCCTCCTCCCCTCCTCCCCTCCTCCCCTCCTCCCCTCCTCCCCTCCTCCCCTCCTCCCCTCCTCCCCTCCTCCCCTCCTCCCCTCCTCCCCTCCTCCCCTCCTCCCCTCCTCCCCTCCTCCCCTCCTCCCCTCCTCCCCTCCTCTCCTCCTCTCACACACCTGCACACAAGTGTCTTCCCCCTGCTGCCCCCTCCTGCCCGCAGGCACAAGAGGCGCAGCAACCAGCCCTCCACCCGCCTCAACCACCCCCACAGCTCCTCAGGACCCAGCAACGTCCTACACTAGCACTGTCGCAGCAGACCCCGCTGCCCCCAGCACCCCCGGCCCCGCTGCTGGACCTGCTGCTGCTGCTGCTGCTGCTGCTGGGCCAGGTGGTGGTGGTGGTGGTGGTGGTGAGGGCTCAGGTCCGACAGCAGGCGCCAGGGAAGCTGCCCGGCAGTTGGACTTCCGAGTGGGCCGCATCGTGTCCTGCCACCTGCACCCAGATGCAGACAGGTATGGGCGGGGCTGTGGGTGGCAAGGGAGGGGCAGGGAGAGGCAAGGTGGGGCATGGCAGAGCAGGGGGTCAGGGCAAGATTGCATGGGATAGGCAGGCGGTGGCTGGGCTTCATTGACTGAGTTAGGGCTGCACCCACCAACTCTGCTGGTATCCCCTGCCTGCCTGCCCTGCACCAGCCTGCTCTTGCCCTGACCCTAAGCTTACCCTGACCCTGACCCTGACCCTGACCCTGACCCTGACCCTGACCCTGACCCTGACCCTGGCCCTGACCCTGACCCTGACCCTGACCCTGACCCTGACCCTGACCCTGTGGCCCGTGGCCCGCTGTGTGCCCTGTGGCCTGCTGTATGTGCCCCGGTCCCTGCAGCCTGTATTTGGATCAGATTGACTTAGGGGAGGCTGAGCTGCGCACCATAGTATCAGGCCTGGTCAAGTACGTGCCGCTGGAGCTGATGCAGGTGAGGCCACACTCACAGTGAGGCGCTGGTGGGCTGTGGGGAGGGGAGAGGAGGGGAGGGAGGGAGGGAGGGAGGGAGGGAGGGGGGGAATGTGGGGAAAGAAGGGAGGCAGGGGAGGGGTTGTCCAGGCACAGTTTAGTAGGCCCAGGCCAGCTGGGGGGCTGCCGCCCTCTACGGCCAGGGAGGGACAACAAACGATTGGTAGCCAGGCTGAATAAGGCCAGGGCGCACAGGGTGGAGGCAGGTCAGGTCCACCACTGCTGCTCCTGCTGCTCCTGCTGCTGCTCCTGCTGCTCCTACTGCTGCACCCTGATGCCCCAAGTACTTTGCTAGTGACCGCTGCTCATTTGCTGGACAATGGGGCTGGCTGGACATGTGTTTGGCACCCACGCATGGCGCAACAAGAAGATTCCATGCATGCAGGGCCGCATGGTGGTCGTCATTGCCAATCTTAAGCCCCGCAACATGAGAGGTGTGAAGAGCGCCGGCATGGTGCTGGCGGCCAGTGACGACCCGAAAACCACGGTGGTGCCTCTGACCCCACCCCCAGGGGCAGCGGTGGGAGAGCGGTTGTGGCTGGGTGATGAGAGGGACCAGGTGCGGGTCACACCCTGCATGATCACACTGCACGGCCACACTCCCTACACAGGGTCGCACAGCTTTTGGTCACATATTTGTTTTGGTGGCCACCTCTTGCATGGAGTCATGGGGCATTGGCAGCTTAACCAGGGCTTGGAGCAGTGAGCAGCAGCCCTCTCAGCTCTGCATCACACCCAGGCGTGTGAAGGAGCGCCTGCTGGCAACACACCCTTCCAGTACTGTGCCACACTCCTTCAGGGTCACACCCTGGCCACCTGCATCACACTGCTCACCATGAGGCACAGCCTGTAGTGCTTTCTGCGCTGTTGCGTGCGGTTGGGCCCGGCTTGACCAACAGGGATACTTTGCATCGCTGCGCTGCTCGCTTGCCATGCTGTGTGCAGCCCGCACCCGCTGCCCCGAATGCCGTGGAGAAGAAGAAGCTGTGGGAGCAGGTCGTGCCTGGCTTGCGGCCGGACAGTCGCGGCGTGGCAACATGGCACGGGCTGCCGTTGCAGACCAGCCTCGGGCCCGCCACCGCCGTCCCGCTGCCCTCCTGCCGCATCGCGTAATGCGCGCTTTTATTCGGCCTACGGCTTGTTTCTGACAGCCGGGGATGGTAGCAAGGACGGCAACGTATTCGCTGCGCGCGTGCTTGTAAGATCAAATAGGACCTGAGTTGGGTGCAGTGCAAGGCAGTCTGCGTACTGTGACGGCGAAGTGTAGGTCGGTCACGTTGCCCGTGATTGCACAGAACCCACGTCACAAGATCTCTGGTCTTACTCCAATCGCTACTGGATCCTCGCAACACCCAAATTCAAACCACAAACACTGCAAATAAAAAGATGTCTTATTTGACCAAATAACTGGCAGACGGATCGACCGTATGTCGCTAATCCACATCGCGAAATCACATTCATCTCTGTGCATCGGGGATATGGAATACTTTGCCCAATGCGGCTACCAGGGCCGATAGCACGATGCGCGAGCTGAATCACACCCCACTCGCCACTCTCACTGTCGCACTTACCCACTCGCGTGAACCCACTCCGGCGCCTCCTCTCCCGCGCCCAGCCACCTGCCGAGTGGCACCTGGGCGCGACCTGGGCTGCCACACGGTGACCCCAGGTGCGGCTAAAGCGCCCCTCTCGCCCCAGGTACGCAGCTCCCTGTAACCTTCTGCTGGCAAGGCTGTAGCCCCGCCAGATCAGAATGAGGCAAGGCAGTCCCTAGCACCAGGTAAGCCAGGTCCCCCTCCCCCTCACCCCCTACATCACGGACGGCTCCCCCTCCCGCTGCCTAGCCAGGGGCTGCAGCTGGGGCTTGTCAGGGTGCAGGCAGTAGCTGCGCAGCTCACAGTTTTCGAAATCGTGTCCTGTGAGCTGCATGATGACGCCCCAGTGCGCCACCACCGCGATCACTGACTCAGGCCGCTGCAGCAGCCAGCGCCGGAACTGCTCGATGCGCTCAGCAAACACCTCTGGGCAGGGGCAGGGCGGGTGCACGTCAGCAGGCAGGGTGCCAGGCTCAGCTCAATGCGGGTCCCCAGGGGGGTGCAGTTAAGTAGGGGAGCTGGAGGGGGCGGAGGCAAGCTGAGGAGGGTGGGGGCAGCAGGGTGTATTGGTGGGAGGGCAGGAGCGGTTTTTGCAGTCGTGGGGCCAGACAGCACAGTTGTTCCCCTACTATTACTACAGGGCAGGGGCTGTGTTATCTGTAGTCCGATCTGTTTGCATGCAGCAAGCATCCGGTACCACTACGTGATTCACTACCCCAACCCGCTTGCGAAGGCCGGGCAATCTATGAGGCCAGACAGCAGCCATGCTCAGTGTGCAACCCAGCGTTGAGGCCCAGCAGGGAACGGTGAGAGCGACATGGCCAGCCTGGTAGGCCTGGTCAGGGACTCAAAGGCAGGGCTAGGCAGGTAGGGGTGTGGGATGGTGTGGGGGTGGGGGTGTGTGGAGTGTGGGGAGTTAGGGGTGGTGCGGGTGGGGAGTGGGGGCGTGGGATGGGGTGTAGGGTGGTGTAGGGGGTGGGGTTGAGCTGTGGCCATCACCTTCTGGCTCTAGGGAGATGGCCCTGGGATCATCTGATCCGCCAGTCCACCACCAGATGTCCGGCAGGTGGTCCAGCTGGAACCTGCACGCAGCAGCAGCAGCAGCAGCAGTGCCATGACCGCGGCTCAGCAGGTAGCTGCCTCACCCGCCCCGACCCTCAGTTCCTGCAGCAGCAGGAGCAATCGCTCTGTACCCCGGAGGCAGCTGGACCAGGTTGGGTTGGGTGCCAGCTGCTGCACGGCACAGGCCGCAGAACAGGCCAGGGGCTGATCCACGCGCCCCTGGCCTCACACCCTGGCATACACAAAGCCTGCCACCCCTGCCCTACGCAGCCTGCATGGCTTGCGCAGCCACGACAGGCGGGGATGGTGCTGAGCCACCGCAACCCACCTTCACCCCTCCCCCTGCCTGAGCCCTGACCTCCCCCTGCCCAGGGCCCCCTTGCCCCGCCCCCACCCCCTCACCCCAGCCCCCATCCCACCGAGGGAACTCCGCCTGCAGCCTGCTCCTGACACTGCCGCAGTCGCCTGACATGTACACGCGCTCCCGTGCCAGCGCCTCCACCATGACAGGGCCGGAGTAGTGCGGCAAGAAGGCGAGCGTGGCAGTCTGCAGCGCCCGGGCTAGCGGGGACACCACCAGCAGCTCAGGGGCCGGGTGCAGCATGGAGGCCTCGTGGGCAGCGGCACGTGCACCCTCCATGCCCCGCAGGGTAAGCCGGGTGTCGAACCTGGAGTGCAGTGGGCTGCAGCTGTGCACATGCCGAGCTGGACCCAGCTGCTGGCCTGTCTAATCCTGACCGTCTGCTTGCCTTTGTCTGGCCCGCCGGATTGCCTGGCAGCACAGCTGCCATAGGAAGCACAGGGAGGGAGAGTCGCAGAGAGGATGATGGGAAACCAGACCAGGCTGCTGCTGCTGCTGGCCTTGCTGATGATGAATGTTCGGCTTCAGAACAGCCAGCTGGCTTGTCATTTCTTGCGCAGCATGCGTCTGTGTACCATGCTACCATACACCCCTTGCACATCCTAGCAACCACTCACAGCATGGGGTCCACAAAGTCTGGAGCATCCCATTGGTGGGTCTGCAGGTACACTGCATCGACAGGGGCTGGCATTGGTATGGCATGCAGGATGAAAGTGCTGGCACCTTATGGCTGGGGTTGAGCTCGAAGTTCGGCTGTCTCGGTGAGCTCGGGTGGCTGGGCTACGTACCGTTCAGCTCGGTTGTCCCGTGGCGCATTAAGTACACTAGCTTTTCGCCTGTTGCGTGTGCGGTCACCGCGCGGCCAACGCTACATCCACGAGCATGCATTGCTCGACTCGGCAGGAGTCCTCTCGACAGCATTTGTGATACGTCTGGTCTTGATAGATCCCGGTGTTTCGTTTTGGAGTATCCATTACGATTCTTAAAACTGCAAACTTGTATTAATTCCAGAAGCTCAATTACAGCTCAAGACCCAGCTTCACTTCTTTGCCGTACTGTATCAATAGTGATGGCCTAACAGTGTGCAAATGGGCCTATTCAACCATTTGATGGTTTGAGAGACCGACCATGAAATGTGTTTGTCAATACTCCAGACAAGGATGCTAACAATTCAAGCTGTGCACTGGCATCTTTGACACTAAGTCTAAGTGTGGTGAGCCAAGGGAGGGATGAAAGGGTCCGGCTAACTTGGCTGTTTAGCACCTTTACCGCATGGGGGGCGGGGGCAGGGGTGCAAGGGTGCATGTGTTCTACATAAACACATGGCCAACCCAAACACTATGAGTTATGCAGTAGCTCACATGAGTATACAGTCGCACACGATCACTTACAGCACTCGTTCTCCCTATCATTGCACAGCCCAGACAGCATTGGTGCTACAGCCTGTGCAAGCAGCTCTCTACATCCTCACCACACTCACACTCACTCGACTTTTGATCACTAATACAGCAGCAGCAGCAGTTCAGCGCAGGCTTGTCATCTCTTGCGCAGCATGCGTCTGTGTACCATGCTACCATACACCCCTTGCACATCCTAGCGTACCAGCTGGTGCACGCCACTGGCGTGCAAACTGCCTAGTGTGCCACTCAAGAATAACGACTCATGCGGCATGCAGGTGTACTCACTCTTCTCTCTACTTGCTGAGGGTCATGGTCCATCAGGCCCACACAGCTGGCTGTGTGGGCTGATGGATATGCTTCACACCATGGGCTCCAGGGTCTTAGGGCAGGGCTTCACCTTGTTCGCAGTGGCTACGCTGCACTGCATGGCGAAGCAAGGCTGCTGGAATGCCTCATCCACTTCCATTGCTTCTGGTGGCTGCACCGCAGAAACATCGTTAAGCCACACGTTAAGCCACACCCTCAGCAGGGTGATGTTGTGTGACACCCTGTCCTGAACTACGCATGGACATCACGTACCTGACCAAAAATCATTTCACATGACAAGTCATCAAAGTTTGGCTTCATGGTCAGTGGCAGCCCAAACTCCTCTGCATGCACCAGACACACAGTACTGCTTGCTTGGACTGGGCATCGGTACAAAGGCCACGACACACACACTCAAGACACGGCCTATGCACGGCTTTGCCTTTCCTCGCCGCACTGGTGCTGCAACCCACCAGTGAAGAAGGTCTGTGTGGGTACTTTGCACATGTTGACACACTGCACACAGCAGGTGGCCATAGGAATGAGCGTTAGCATGAGCATGGGCAGGCTGCCTGTCTGGTCAAAGCGCTGAGTCACAGGATCACATGAGCACAGGAGGTTAAGGTCACGCACCATGCCAACACACCCAGATGCCTCCAAGTAGCGGCACTTTGTGATCTTAACAATGCTGCGTTGGGGGCGAGTGAGGTCAGAGGACACCTGGGGCACCAGTGGCAGTCTGCTGAATGGACTATCAAAAATAACAAAGCATTCGCCTGCCAGCGTTGCTGCAATAAACATACTTGACATGGCATGTTTAACCATTGCACACAGTAAACCCACTTTGATGTCGCCTGCCTTCAGCTCCATCTCACCAACCAGCCACCCAAAGCCAAGCGTCTGCAGACCACCACCATGCGGTGAGGCTGGCTCCAAACGAGGTTGAATGAGTGCTCAGCAATTGCACTGCCGAGGCTTACCGCAAACCAGGCATTCAGCTCAGCGGACAACTGATTGGGTGGGAACAACCGCCTGTGGCGTGGTCAAGCAGGCACGACATCAATGTGTTTGTCTGTACTCATGTGTTTGCGTAATGACATAAGCAGCTTAGCAGGTATGTTGTGATGACTCCGCAGGGTGTAAAGCAGACCTGAACGTAGCAGCAGTGCCATTGGGCATCAGAGAGTTCAGCACTTCCATGATGACTTCTTTCTGTTCACTTGGTGTGCGGCCCTTCATGATTTCCTTGCTGACACGTACGAAGTCTTCATACTGAGGCTCCTCAGGCACGTAGACATCTGTGACACACCGTCAAAAGAGAGGGGGCCTCGTGGCTGGGCACAGAACAAGCTAGCAGGCTTGCAAACATGACCACGCACTTGGCAACTTTGCAGCCATTTTGTTCGTGTATATGCTGATGAAAAGTCTGTCAAACGCGTTGTCGTTGTAGCTGCGCTTCTCCAAGAAGGGGTCCACGACGACCTTCTTGACTGGTGACTGCGCTGGTGGCGAGGTAGCAGAAGCAGAGCGCGCGAGTACGCAGCGCTGCATCGACTTTCCAGAAAAAAACATCGCGTTTGACTCTTGACGACGACTGACACTAATCAGAGCTCAATCAGGTCAAGCTGGCTGCGCCCAGCGTTGCTTGCTGCACGAGTGTGCAACGATACACGCGAAACCGAAGAACGTGTGATGCTCATGCACTACGGAGAGCCCATGTCCATCACGCCAGGTCTGTGCTGCAATCACCTGAGAGAGGCTGCAGTCGAGAACAAGGGACAATCCTTACACCTTAGCACATAGGGGACTCCTTTCTTTTGAGACAGAACGCACCCCTTTACCTCTGGTGTGCCAGTGCTGTGACATCTCCTGTGCTCGGGCACACATTGCACACCAGGCTGATGTAGCGATGCTGTCATTACACGTGCAGAGAGCAGGTGCTGCATAACCCGGCGAGCCATGGTGGCGGTTGGGGCTTTGCTGACAGTGGCGGTGGTGCTGGTGGCGGGCTGTGGGTGCGGCTGTAGGCCTGCACTGTAAACCCAGACCGCTAGAGCGCTGCAACCTATGTCACGACAGGAAGCAGATATAGGAGCAACTCGACATTCAAAATAGTACTGGTTCAACTAGTGGTTGCCTACAGCTCCTTAGGCTCCTAAGCACTCCTCACTGCTTAGTTTTGGAATATGGCTGACAGCACTTCCCTCCCCTGCCCAGCGTAGTACCACCAGCAGCGTGTAAGGGAGCAAATGTGAGCAATGAGTAACGAACGTCCAACATCACCACGTGCTGTAAGTGGCAAGGAGGCCGTCGACGCAATGCCATCACTCACATTGTTCCTGGCATGTAACCCATTATGTTGTCATCATATTAACACCCGCGCACTGAGCAGCCCCGTTGTCCCTCGCTAGGGCCTGAGCAGCCTGCACTGAGCAGCCTGCCTCCACTCAAATACAACATCATAATCACACAGGTCACGCCACCCCTGCGACTGCCTCCTTATCCCACATCAGCCCATCCGTTGCAGAACCTGCACCTTGCAGACCTATCCCTGCAGCCCCCCGCACAATACAAAGCAAGGTCCACATGGAGTAGCAGGGCTGCGCCCACCCACCCACCCACCCATTCAGTGAGTGCAGGCACCTCACGCAACTTCAAGCTTGGCATTGTTAGAGATGAGCCGCTCCTGGCAAGCAAGGAGTCGCTGTTTGCCTTTAAGACGTGGACCCAAGACACGAGAGGGGTGTGAAGCGCGAAGAGTGTGTGCGCAGAGCAACGCAACAGCTGCTGCTGCTAGGTTCACGGGATGGGGGTGCAGCTGGCGTCGAAGCCAGGCACTGAGGGCCACAGCACATTCTCAAACCAGGGATGGGCCATGAGCTCAGCGACGCCCTGCCGGCTGCCCAGCCTGTACTCCACGCGCTGGCTGAGCAGACTGCGCACAAAGCTCTTGGCCTTGGCAGACACCTGCTCGCAGCAACACCAGGCGGCTTGGCCAGCTGCAGCAGAGGACCAGGCCCTTGACGCACAGCCGGACTAGACAGCTAGGAGGCTGGGAGGGTGCGGTGTGAGGGTGCGTAGGTGTGACGCATGGCAGTGTGTAGGTGTGACCAAGGATAAACAGCAGCAGCAGCAGCAGCACCAACACCACCATCATCCTCAATCGTCATGATTGTGACCGGCTCATCCTCATCACCATCAGCATCATCATCACCATCACCACGAGCTTTGGCTATGTCTGCATAATGTGGCTATGTCTGCTCAACAGCACGCAGCAACACACTGCGATACGGCGTGACCGTGCAGCAGCAACACACAGCGAGATGCTGTAGCCTTGCAGCAGCGCGCAGGCCAGGGCGGTGGGCAGGCGAGGCAGGCAGGCAGGTGGCCTGCAGACTGACCCTGAGTGAGGCGGGGAAGTCCACAGCCCGCATGGTGATGTTGTACATGGTGCGCTCCTGAGTGGCACCCTGCAGCAGGTGGAGGACAGGCCACTAGGGTCAGCACAGCAGAGACGGTGATGGCAGGCAGGCAGGCAGGCAGGCAGGCAGGCAGGCAGGCAGGCAGGCAGGCAAGGCAGTACAGCGGGTGACCCATCCACTATCAGACACTGCCCTAGGAAGAGGCAGTGGCTGCCTACCAGGCTGGCATCCTGTTTGCTCAAGCCATGGAAGCTAGCTGGACACTGAGGGGCAGGCGGCAGCAGGCTGTCATCAGGCTGGCAGCAGGGGGCTGGCAGTTTACCAGCCTGCCCAGGGGGGTGCTGGCAGGCAGCTAGCCGGCTCACCACGAAGGGGCTGCGCGCGTATAGCAGCTCGTAGGTCAACACCCCCAGCGCCCACCAATCACTGGCACAGCCGTGTGCTGCCGCCCCCTTTTCAATCACCTGCACCACAAGCAGCAGGCGCCACCAGGCAGCAGGCAATCAGCACGGACAGCCAGCTTACAGCACACGCCAGCTCACAGCACAGAAGGAAGGGAGGGCAGCCCTGCACCTCAAGCCTCCGCTCCCGACCCTACCCCTCCCGACCCTGCCCCTAGGCCCCTGCCCCTGTGGCTCCTTCCAAAAGGCCCTTGCCCCTCCCTTGCCTTCGTCCCTTGCTGCCGCCCCTGCACCTGCACCTGCGGCTGCCTGCCCTGCCCAGCTCACCTCCGGGGCGATGTACTCCAGAGTACCCCAGAAATGGGGCTGCTTGGTGCCGGTGGTGTCAATGCCCGGCAGCACACAGGACTGCGAGTCAAACACAGCCACCGTGGTGCTGCGCTTCATGCCTGCCCCGCCCTCCACACCATTACCCTGACCAGCAACAGGGCAGCCACCGCCACCACCACTACCAGCCAGGGCACCAGCACCAGCGGCAGCGGCCGCACGGGCTTCTCCACCAGCGCCAGCGGCAGCACCGGGTTGACCCCCAGCTCCAGCAGCCTCGCCAGGGTCACCAGCATCTGAAGCGGCCGCACTGGAGCCACCACCTGCCTGGCCGGACCCGGTAGCAGGGGGCCCTGAAGGAGGAGCACCCAGGCTCACACCAGCCAGGGCTGTTGGTTTGGTGGCGGCAATGGCTGGCTGCGCCTCACTAGACACGGCGGAGGGAAGCACCGCTTGGCCCTGCTGATGCGCTGCAACCAGCTCTTGGGGAGGATCAGGGGAGGAGGGTGGCACAGCTGCAGTGGGGCACGCTGGGCCAGCCGTCATGTTGCTGTTGCTCCATGTCTCGCATGCCTGACTGCATTCATGGACTGGGCCTCCTGCACCAATACTTTCCTCTGCTGCTGCCCCTGCTGCTGCTGCTGCTGTTGGCCGTGGTCTCTCCTGGCATGGCTGTGAGGGAACGCCATTGCTGGCTGCAGTGCCATTGCTGGAGGGGGTTTCTTCGCTTGCTGCAGCGCCATTGCTGTGCGTTACATGCCCATTGTGCTGGTGCTGGGCAGCAACCCCTGATGGGACCGGGGCGTGTATGCTGCCACCATTGGCTGCCGGAGATTGGGGCAAGGAGCCGTTGCTATGGGGCAGGGCCTGCCCCTGCCCCACAGGCCCCTGCCCCTCCTGGCCCTGTCCTAGTGCCTGTGCTGGCCCCAGTCCTTGCTGCCCCTGCTGCGCTGCTGAGCCTGATCCCTGTGCTGCTGCCAGCGCCAGCCCTGCCACCTCCGCTGGCCCTGCCGCTGCCGCTAGCCAGCAAGGCGAGTGGCTTGTGTCAGGCGCTGGCTGCAAACAGAGGGCAGCCAGGCCCACCGCCACTGGCTGTTGCTGGCTAGAGCTGTGGGGTGGGACGTGATGCTCCAGGGGTTGGCTGGGCGAGTGGCTGTGGCTGTGACCCCCCTGCTGACCCCCTCCTCGCTGGTGGTGGTGGTGGTGATGGTGAGGAGGGTGATGCTGGGACGCTACTGCGGGGGCAAGGCCTGGTGACTCATGCACCGCCGCAATAGCCCCTTGCACTCCTTTTTCACCCCCCTTTGCCTGCTCCTCTGCCCCCTCCACTGCCTGAGCCAAGCCCTGGCTGGATAAGGTGCGGGTGGCAGTCCCGCTGTGCCCTTGAGCAGGCATGGCTGGGCAAGGCTGGCTGGCAGCTGGGCCCAAGGCTGCGGAGGGCGGGGGGGTGGGAGAAGGGGTCTGGGCTGGCAGGCGTGGCGGCCCTGCAGGGAAGACCTGCTGCTGGGGGTCCACCAGGTAGCGGCACAGGTCGTAGTCCACCAGCATGATGGTGCGGCCGTCAGGCTGCAGGGCCAGGGCAGCAGCAGGCGGCAGCACCGCAGCAGCAGGGATCTCGCACAGGAGGGGTCAGGGCGCCAGGTCCCATCAGGACAGGTCTGGGCTGTAGTCACTGAGGGGGGCAGTGGTTGGAAACTAGGGCCCTTACGCGTGCTCCTCTTACATCTACACACGTCTACTCTCTACATCTCTACACACAATCTACACGCTACTCCTCTCAAACAAAACGCACCCCTGCTGTGCCAGTCCTGTGTCATCTCTTTTGCCCAGGCACACATTGCCATCAGGCTGATGTGATCACTCGTGCAGAGAGCAGGTGCAGAGAGCTGCAGAGGGCAGGTGCTCCGCAATCAGGTGATCTATGGTGGCGGTGGGGGCCCTGCTTACTGTGGCAGTGGTGCTGTGGGTGCGGCTGGAGGCCTGCACTGCAACCGCAGACCGCCAGAGCGCTGCAAACCCCTGTGTGCCTCTTGAACAGCTGCTGGTCGTTATACGCTGCCCTGCCGCCCCTGGCCTGCTGCTCCTCGTCCCTGGCCCCTGGCTGTACCTGCAGAAGGATGTTTTCGGGCTTGAGGTCCACGTACACCAGATGCAGCCGGGCGTGCAGATGATGCAGCAGGCACACCAGCTGCGCCACAATGTGCTGCACCAGCGCTTCGTCCAGCCCGTGCGCACGGTGCACCAGTTCAAAAAGGTTTTCGTACCCTGCAGCCCAGCAAGCACCATGGGCTATTTTCTGCTGTCAGTTCTCAATTCATAGTTATAGGCCTGAGGAGTGCAGACTGGGAAGCTGCAAGTCCTGTATGCATGCACACTGTCTGTATCTGCATCTGTAAGTCTGTATCCCTGTGTCTACATGCCAATGCATGCCCCTGCGCCTACCTGGCTGGGTCCGCATGATGAGGTGCAGCATGCCATCTGTAGTCTGCACACATGCTTGGTAGTCAGGGGCTAGGGGATGTTGCAGCTGTTGGGCAACCTTGACCTCGGCTTGTGCTCGCTGCGGCATCCACATGGCGCTTGACACGGTTAGCTTGGGCTGACAAAACAGTACACGATACGACACCCCGCTACACGACCTGGTTAGTGAGTCGGTGAGTTGTGCGGGACACGTCGTAAGTTTTGATGGCCAGCAGCCCGGATGCTCCGTCCTGAAATGACCGAACCGCTCCTATGGAGCCAACCGCGATGTCGTTGACCTTCACGAGCTCGGCAAACCTCGCGCGAGCTTTTTCAAGAGAAGCAGCAAACTCGCTGCGCGTGAACTCCATCGCTTTTTCCCGCTGTCATCAGTATGTGCCGAGATGCGTGTTTGGGGAGTGCCTAGATTCGTGTTTGGGGACAAGCAACGTTGCATGCCGTGAATGTCGGCATGTCAGCATGCCGTGATACGGTGATGATGCTGGCCTACCTTTGACACCGAATCACAAGACACCCCATGACACACCATGCTACCAGCTGCAGGTGACAGCTGCTGGTCATTGCCTACGGCGGTCGGTTGACCTAAACGCCCCACGGCTCTGGACGGCAGTCGGGGCCTGTGCAGAAGACCCGCTAGCCAGTACCTGCCCAACGCATCGAACACGTTGCTGCGGCCATCATTCAGCGTTACACTACAAAGGTGTTGGCTGGGTCAGGAGAAGTAGGCGCTGTACAGGCCCTTCAGTGGAGAGAAGTAGGCGTTGTACAGGCCCTCCACACCTGGCCCCATCAAGAAAGTCCTACGTGTCAATGTTAGGGAGCGACCTGCCCCATACGATCGTTTCAATCCTAGTCTACACTTGCTCCCTACCTTCGCTGCATGCCATGATGTTGAATGATGGGTAGCATGCCGTCCCAGCGCTAGCTGTTGGGTGGGTCAGGAGGTCCAGGGACTACCTCAAGCCAGTAGGCATGGTGTGCCCGTGGAGGCTCTGATGGATGCCACAGGTCAGGGGTTCAAGCCCCCAAGGGTGCAAGGCACGCACACCCCATGCACTACTGGCTATGGGCGGACCTGCCTAGGCAGTGAGCTTCATGTCACCTTCCACAGCCACCATACACCTTGCCTTGTGAGGTGTGACCCAGTGTCCTCTACATCCTCCTCCACTGCCACTGCTATCCACTGCTGTCGTTGCAGGACCTGGACGCGAGGCTTGTGCGGTGCCTCATCTCATTGTTGGCTTTTATCTCCACACCTTCACAACAGCTTTGCCCTCATGATGTCCTGCTTTGTCACCACGAGCTTGTGTGACAGCCCCCACACCAGCAGGCAAGCCCCGGCTGCCGACAGCAGGGCGTCCCCACCCCTGTTGAACATGACGCCCTGCACCGGCTGCCTGCCAGCTGGCTGCAGCCGAGTGGAGCAGCCACCCTCGCAATCCACCAGGTACACGGAGCCGGCCATGCCGCCCAGCGCCAGGCGGAGACCATTAGGGGAGGCGGCCAGGCTGCCCACCAGCTCTGGCACTGCCACTGACTGCACCACCCTAGCCAGGCGGTAGTCAAACAACAACACCTTGCCCAGCAGCAGCGGGCTGGAGTACGCCAGCACCTACACCGGGCAAGGAGTGGCGTGAACAGCTGCAGCGTGGGTAGGGGGAAGGGTAAGGGGGGAAGGGAACAGGGAGGGGGAGAGGGAGGGGGGTGACACCTTAGTCAGGACACCCGGATCTGCCCAAACCTTGTATTCATCACATATAGCTGCCAAGCTCGTGCATACAGCCCATCATGTGGTGAGCCGCTTGCGTCTCCCTGCCAGCCATGGGGAAGTAGGGCGTGGGCAGCAAGGCCAGGGCCCAGCCCCCTGCCACCTATACACGCGTTCCCCCCTTCTGTGTTACACAGACCACCGCCTGTCTGCACCACTGCCCACCGTTCCTGGTCCCTCCACGTCCCCCTGGCCCCTCTCCCTGGACCTGCCAGCCAGCCCACCTTGGTGGAGTGGGGGATGAACTGAACCACAGCTGGCACATCCGTGGACAAGGCCATCGCCGGCTGCAAGGCAGGTTCAGTCCAGGCAGGGGCTGCTATGGGGGGTGGTGGCAGCAAGGAACGGTCCAAGGCGCCTTACCCTCCCACCCCAGTCACCCCCTCCTCCCACCCCTCACCTCCGCACACCCCCTCCCCCCACCTCCTCACACCCCCTCCCCCCACCTCCTCACACCCCCTCCCCCCACCCCTCACCTCCTCCCACCCCCTCCCCCCACCCTCACCTCCTCACACTTGTAGCAGGCCAGCATGTCCACCACTGAGTCCTCCCAGGGCGTGGAGAACACCACCATGTGGCTGCTCCACGCCGCCGCACACACCGAGGCGTCATGCCACGACACGTCTAGGCCGCACAGCGGAGGGTCCAGGCCCCCGGCAGCGCCGCCCAGCGCTGCCACCATGTCGGCCATCTGCAGCTGCTGCTGCCGGCTGCCGCTCACAAAATGCTCACTGTGCACCTTCAGGCAGGCGTTGTCCGTGTGGACGACTGCCAGCTCCCCGTTCCTGAGGGAAGGGAGGCAGGGGGCAGGGCTGGGCCAGTGGCCAGGTCGTAGCTTGGGCAGGTAGAGGGGTAGGGGCGAGGGGGGTGCATAGGGTGCTGAGGGCAGGGAGGATCAGGCACTCAATGGTGGGCAAATGTTGACAGGCTTGGCGCAGGTCGTCCTGTGCTTGCTGCAGTGTGCTTGGTGTGCTGTGCTGTGTGCAGGGCCATGTCCTAGCAAGAACCAGCTATCAGCGGCAACCAGGGTGAAATTTGTGCAGACGAGAGTGAGGTGGGTGAGAGGCTGCCCAGTGCCCCTGGCTCTCTGCCCTTCAGACTCACAGACCCTGCTGGACCAAGCGCACCCAGCAGCTACCACCCAGCTCCTCACCCCCCAGCAACAGCTCTGCCTTTATATCCCCCAGGGCAGCAGCCCTGGACAGCAACACCAGCTGCCACCACGGCCCCCCGTAGCCCCTCCCCTGCTGCTGCTCGCACCTGATCCCTGACTCCCATCTGGGGCCAGCCAGGACCCCCCCTGGCCCCCCCCACCCCCCCTACCCTGCCCCACCCACCCCACCCCACCTGCTGGCGCACAGCAGCAGCGGCTTGCGGGGGTGTGGCACCACTGTCACCACGGGGGAGCGGAGCAGGGGTGAGTGCCACAGGCAGGCTGCCTCCTGCCCCTGCCCATCCCCTCCACCCTGCATGTGCGTCATGTCCTGATCAGGCGCTGCCCTGCTGCTGCGGGACGTGGCATCAGGGGCATGGTCCAGGGCACCACTGCTGCAAAGCAAACGCAGGGAGCCGTCCGCATAGCCAGCCACTGCCCTCCACAGCCCGCTGCTGCTATCAGGGCCGGGGGGGTGGAGCCGGGGTGAGCCCGCCACATCCCCCCTGGCTGGGCCCCGTGGCCAAGGCAGCAGGGCGGCGCATGTGCACCGGCCAGGCGCCTGGAACGAAGCCACCGCTTCTGCCTGCAGGACACGTGTGCAGGCCGAGGCAGGGCCAGGGAGATGAACAGTTGGCTGCAGAAGACTTGAAGCAAGGGAGCTGGCGTGTATGCCCCTGCCCCTGCCCCTGCCATGATGTCGTTGACAAGTAATGCGATGCAATGCTACGAAAGCTGGGGGCAGCAGATGGCTGGCTAAGGTTATACAGCTCTGGCTCCTTGGTGCCCTTCACAATCAGCTTGGCAGGGTGGGCTGAGAGTGAGACCTCCTCACCGTCACTCCTTGCAGCCGCCACAGCCGGACCTCCCCATCCTCCGCTGCCAAAACGACCAGCTGCGGCCCGTGTCCACCCGGCGCCTCGGGCTTGCTCCAGCCCGACGCCGCCCCGGCCGGCGCGGCCGCGGGCTGTCTCGCCGACGTGATGCACGTCACGGGTGCGCTGTGCCCAGCCACCAGGGGCGCTTTGCAGGCCTCCGCGAAGTCCAAGTACCAAATTGCTCCGCGGGAGGTAGCCACCACGGCTTCGGCCATGAGGGGCTCGCAGCACAGGCTCGTCACGCAGCCAGGCAGGTGCAGCTCCGTGGCGCGCGCCCACACGGCCCCGGCTACTGCTGAGCGCCTGTGAGGTGGGGTGAGGAGCAGCAGGGCCAGACGTCAGGCTGACCAGTGGGGGAAAGGGGTCAAGGAGGGGGGCGTGTAAGGCCATGCTGGGCAGGTGTGGCGAAGAAGTGAGCTGACCCAGGTTCCTAGATTTTATTGGGGTAGCCACGCCCGGGGGCGGGTGTGAAATACGTGGGCTGACAATTGAGCTAATCTAACCAAGCCAACACAATTCCGAAAACACAAAATGGAGGAATGATCAAGCAGCTGATGTCACGATGGCGTCCTGCCACAGGGGTGAGCTGCCCACTATCTCCGGGTTGTTGCCGGTTAGCTCCACCCACGGAGAGTATCGCCCGACCAGGTTGAAGGCACACACCAGTCCGACGAGTGCACACCACACAGGTCAGTTCCGCAGTGCCTTGCTAGGTGTGTGATGCTAGGTGTGTGAGGGGTGGCAGCCAGGGCTCGGCCAGCGGCAGCGGCAGGGGAGTGCAGCAGCAGGTGACCACAGTGCCGCTGGCAACAGCAGGAGACTGTGTGTGGCAGAGAGCTCACCTGAACGCCGCCACCACGCCATCCGACAGCCCCAGCACCGCCCCGCCCTGGCCCACGCTGATGCGCGTGATGTGGCCCGGGCTCAGGTTGGCCACCAGCTGCATGGCCACAGCCTGCTGCTGCTCCAGCAGCCGCACCTCCCACACGCTCCCGCCCTCCCCCGCCACCACCAGCACGCCATCAGCATCCACCCCCACCGCTGTGGCTGCTGTTGGCCCCTGCTGCCCCTCCCCCTCCCCCAGGCTCTCTGCCACTGTGTTGCCCTGTCGGTCCTCACTCAGGGGGGGCCTAAGCGGGGGGCCAGGGGGGGCGGCTGGAGGGAGGCTGAGCGGCAGCTGTTCCAGGTGGCTGGGGTGCAGGCTCCATAGCAACAGCCCATCCCCTCCCACGCTGGCAAAGCGCGGCACCGCTGCCAAGGCCACGTCAGGAGCGGGGGAGGGGGAAGGGGAGTTGGGGGGGCGGCTGGCTGGGGTCCGCTGGCTAGGGGGGGGGGTGGCGATGCAAGGGGGCTGAGGGGGAGGTAGGGGGAGGTGGCGGCAGCCAGGCCAGCCCCACTGTGGCAGCGCGGGTACGGCCTACACACAGTGGCTGAAGGCTGAGGGGCAGCAGCCCTGCCCCCCCCACCTCCCCCCCCACCCCCCCGCTTGGCGAAGGCGGCCAGGCGTGTGGTGTGTGGGTGGGTGGGGAGGTGGGAGGGTGGGCGGTGGTGAGAGGGTGCAGGTCCCACACCACCAGGCTGCGCTCCGGGGCGCGCCCTGCTGACACAAGGTAGCGGCTGCAGCAGGAGAAGCTGAGCAGCTGCGGGGCAGGCGGGTGGGCAGGAGGTTTTATTTAGGGTGGGTCAGCAGTGTGTAGGGTGGGCAGTGTGTGAGTCAGCAGGCAGGGTGGGCCGCAGGGACTGAGGGCGGGTGTCCAGCTGGGGGGAAGGGGGGCCCGGGGTGGGGGAGCCCGGTTGGGGGAGCTGTGGGTATGGGCAGGAAGGGAGGGGGGGGCGGCAGGAGAGGGGAGAGGGGAGCCTCACCTGACACCCTGGCCTGGTGTGCCGTCTATGTCTGGTCTGTGTCCGCCCCGTGCGTCTGGTGCAGCCCCCTGGCCTCCCTGGCTCCCCTCTCCCGCCTTGTGTCCGTGACATGTGGGCGCCCCACCCACCTCCACAGCCACGGGGTGGTACTGGAGCACAGCCAGGCAGGCGCCGGAAGCTGCTGCCCACACCACCACCTCTGCAAACTGGGACGCCTCTGGCGCTGCGCCTGCGGCGGCCAGGAGCTGCAAAGGGGCGGCCAGGGTCAGGCCAGGGGCGGTCAGCAACATGTGGAGTGGTGCATGGTGGGGAAGGCAGGTTGGGGTCGCGCTGGGAGTGGAAGGTCGGGTGGGGCCGTGCAGGGAGTGAGCTGGGTGCTGCAGCGGCCTAGAGAGGGCTGAGCCATGGAGCCATGGAGCCAACGCTCTACCATTATGGCTCTTGGATGCTATGTGCACCGCTGGCGGTAGGTGATGATGATGGCCACACATTAGCGGATGTGATGTAATGAATGACGATGAGGTGATGAGGGTGGGGGTGGCAGTGGCAGTGGCAGTGGCAGTGGCAGTGGCAGTGGCAGTGGCAGTGGCAGTGGCAGTGGAGCAGTGTGGGGCACAGCAGGTGCAGTGTGGTGAGGGTGGTGGCAGCTGAAGGTGCAGGCGCTGGTCACCTTGCTGTCAGGTGAGGCCGTCAAAGCAGCCACAGGGTGAGCAAGGCGTGACAGCAGGCGCTGGGTGCGGGTGGCCAGCTCCTCCACCACCACCAGGGGTCCAGCTGCAGCCAAGCAGGGCAGGCAGGTGCAGGCAGGTGCAGGCGTAATTTCCAACCAAGCGGCTGTGCTGCTGCTGCTGCTGCTGCTGCTGCTGCTGCTTCAGGTGTGTGATTTGACCCACCAGCGTAGGCAAACAGGCCGGAAGCCGGCAGCCACACCACATTCTGCGCCATCTCATTTGGTGTGTAGCCCAGCGCTGCATGGCACACTGCATGTGGGGCGCTGGGGTCAGAGCCAAGCTGGGCTGACATGTTCGCTACGTGGGATCTGGCCCCTGGGGGGGCTGGCTGACCAGGCGGGGGGCTGCTGCTGCTGCTGGGCATCCGCGCTCTGCCCGGGCTGGTCCTGTGGTTGCCCCCGGCAGGGCCCTGGGTGCGGGTGGCAGGGCGCTGAGGGGGCCGGGCTGCCTGGCTGACATCAGCCAGGCCTGCTTGGCCGCCAGCAATGCCCAGCTGCCTGGCCACGTCTGGTGGGCGGTTGCCCAGGGCCAGCGGGGCAAGGCTGCCAGGCAACGCTCCTGCCTGCTGAATGAGGGCCGGCTGAGGGGGGGTGCCAGGGCGGGGCAGAGTGGGGGCAGGGGTGGGCGGGTGGGTAGGTGGGTTGACGCGCCAGATGAACACGCTCTCACCCTCACCTACTGTGACTAGGTGGTCGTGGGCTAGGGTGCAGTCTGCATGGACCAGAGGGGCAGAGCAGGGCAGCTGTCAGGGCCACAGTGGTGAGCAGGCTGGCCGGCAGTGGGGGCCATATGGCATGATATGGATGTTGAGAAAACTGTTCAGGTGGAGTTGGCTGCAGCATCAGGGTGACTGGCCAGTGCAGGTCATAATACCACAAGACCAGGCCATTGGATCAGGCCTGACTGGGAATAGGAGGCAAGTGTTGGGACTGCCCCTCACCCTAAGCACTCCTTCCCTTCCCTTCCCTTCCCTTCCCTTCCCTTCCCTTCCCTTCCCTTCCCTTCCCTTCCCTTCCCTTCCCTTCCCTTCCCTTCCCTTCCCTTCCCTTCCCTTCCCTTCCCTTCCCTTCCCTTCCCTTCCCTTCCCTTCCCTTCCCTTCCCTTCCCTTCCCTTCCCTTCCCTTCCCTTCCCTTCCCTTCCCTTCCCTTCCCTTCCCTTCCCTTCCCTTCCCTTCCCTTCCCTTCCCTTCCCTTCCCTTCCCTTCCCTTCCCTTCCCTTCCCTTCCCTTCCCTTCCCTTCCCTTCCCTTCCCTTCCCTTCCCTTCCCTTCCCTTCCCTTCCCTTCCCTTCCCTTCCCTTCCCTTCCCTTCCCTTCCCTTCCCTTCCCTTCCCTTCCCTTCCCTTCCCTTCCCTTCCCTTCCCTGGCATGGCCTGGCCTGGCCCAGCACCACCCTACCCCACAAGGTACTGACCTAGCACTGCAGAGGGGTGACCACTGAACGCCTGGTGGTCAGGCACAGCGCCTTGCAGTAGGCCTACGTCAGCGGTGCGTGGCACCACAGCCCACAGCTTCACCAGGCCGTCATTGCCGGCAGTGGCCAGGAAGCGCGCTCCAGGGTCCACCGCCAGGCTGTTGATGTCCAGGCGGTGGGCCTCATCTACCTGGAGGGACAGTCAGGGTCAGGGTCAGGGTCAGGGTCAGGGTCAGGGTCAGGGTCAGGGTCAGGGTCAGGGTCAGGGTCAGGGTCAGGGTCAGGGTCAGGGTCAGGGTCAGGGTCAGGGTCAGGGTCAGGGTCAGGGTCAGGGTCAGGGTCAAGGTCAGACAAGGCCAGACATTTGGACAAGCAGTCTGGGCAGGGATGATGGTTGGGAAGAGGGTAAGAAGTGCAGAGCAGCAGTTGCAGCTGCTGCTGGGGTCGATGTCGGTGCAGGTGCCAGGTGACCAGCATCAGGTGTGGGGTGGCAGATGGTTCCTCACCTGCTGCAGCAGTTGGCCCTCCACCAGCTCGTAGCGGTCCAGGCGGGTGGTGTCGGCCAGAACCCACAGCTCACACCCATCCGGGCTGAAGGCCAGCCTGAGCGCAGCGCACAGTGCACATCAGCCCCAGCACGTGAGGCTAGAGGGAGGCAAGCCAGCGCGCCAGCAAGCAGCGAGGGCAGGCAGGCGCGGTGAGGTGGGGTGCTGGTGCAGGTGCGCGGGGATCTGTGGCACAAGCATGACGGACACTTGTACTGCCCTCACACCACCTGGTCGCACCCCGGCGGCATTCACCATTGCTGCAGCAATAGAAACCAATGATCCCAGCAGTTCAAGCTCGCCTCATGCGGCATACACCCTCACAACAGGTGGTCACACTTTGTGACCCATGCAATACGGCCTGGGATGATGCTTAGGTGCACCTAGCCATGCTTCCCAGCCCTAGCCACAGCGCAGGGTGAGCCCCATCGCGCTCACGTGACAGGGCCCAGCTAGGCCAACAGTGACTACCTCACGACTGGACACCTGCAGCTGCTGTCGGGTGTGCTACCTTCTCACGATGGTGCCGTCCGTCTCAATGCGCATGTACGGCTCCAAGGTGGTGCCGTGGAACAGCAGCAGCGAGGTGATGCCGCGGGACGCGTCCTGGCTTACTGTCGCGATGTACCTGCAAGGCACGAGGGGTAATTGCTGCAGTGAAAGGCTCCAGCACCCTGGCGACACTGAGCACCGGTTTCCTACCAGCAGAAATGAACGGCAGCAGAAAGGACCAGCAGCGGGACCCTCTGTCACACATCATCGGCGGCAACACCACCGACAGCAATGGCACCAGAATTCAGGCTCGACGCCCGTGTACCTGCCGTCGTTGCTGACTGCCAGGCACACCCGCACGTCGCGCTTTCCGGCCGACAGGAACTTGATCGGCGCGTAGACTTGGGCAACGTCAAACACGCACAACCCGCCGTCTGCCCCAGCGCTGTAAAGCCTGCTGCCGTCTGGCGAGTACGCGACTTGCAGCACCTCGGCTCGATGCTGTAGGTGCTCCTGCACGCAGACGAACGGACGCAAACACCGCGGGACTGGGTCGGGCCGCCACCTGGCCGCGCCCCGGAGCAAAAGCTGCATGTGCGCGGCACACTTGCCTGCAGCAGCGTCGTAGACGCCACATCAAACACGCGGACCCGTCCGTTGGCGAACCCCGTGGCCAGCTCTTGCTGCCTGGGGTGGTACGCGACGCACGTGACCACCTCGCCGGGCGCGTCGAACTCGACTAGCTGCTGATGCGTTGCCAAGTCCCAAATGCGGATGGTGCCATCGCTAGACACGGTGCAGTACTCCGGCCTGCGACCAGCACAACCCGTGCGGATGACCATACCGCGAGCTTGCATGATGCTGGTATGTGGGCTCGAACCGAGCACCTCTCCGAGCACCACCACCACCACCACTGCCACGTCAGCTTCTTGTTTCTACACATGTCAAGATGCATGGGTAAGTGCGTGCATGAGGCACAGATGGAGGGCGCTCACCTACAGGGATCGGCTGCTACAGCGTTGACGCTGCCTGTGTGCGACCTCAGGAGTGTGGTGAAGGCGTGCGACGGGATGTCCAGCACCCCAAGCGCCCCGCTCTCCGTGCCAATGGCCACTCGCAGCCCATCATGTGCCACACTCACAGAGGTCACCCCCGCCTCATGCTCTGCCTGCACGAGGCACAGCGCAGCAGCTCCCAGTTAGGCGTCAAGGGATGCGGTGGCAGGCCAGTGATGTGGCTAGCCAGGGGCGCACAGTACAGCATATCCACCTCATCATCACATAACACCTGCTGCTATATGCGGTTCGCTTACATATTGCCGGTGGTGCTGCAGCACACGTGAGAGGCGTGTCTAGTGATGGTCAGGCAAGAGCTGGCATGGCACGCATGGGTGCCACCTTGCATCTCCATGGCAGGGTCACTCTTCACTGAAAGCCTTGCATGGTGTACATGCACGCAGCGATCAATGGTCTGCCCACCTCCAACAGGAAGTCTGAGAAGTTCATGGGCCACACCCGCAGCTGTTTGTCGTCGGAGCCCGTGACGCAGAAGCCATCATGGACAATGATGGAGTTGATGGCCGCAGAGTGCAGCTGGTACACGCACAGCAGCGTGCGGCTGCAGCAAACACAAAGCAACAGCACCAGCAGCAGCAACCACTGTGGCAGCCATGTGACACTGATGCTCACGAAGGCAAGTTGCCAGAGCACGTGGAGGGCTCGTGTGTGTCGGGACGCAACACGCGGTTCATGCCATTGCTGTCACGGCCCAGCATACCTGTTGTAGTCAATCTCGAAGACAGAGCCCGAAGCCGAGGACACGAAGACATGGCGGTTGTCGAGACTGTACACGCCCGCGCTGCTTTCAAACGCAATGTCTGTGAAGATGTTCGGACCTAGGGCCGCAGAGATGACGCCCTTGTATGTCGTGACCTGCGACGCGCAGCAAGAGTTACACATGCAGCTCGACGGTGGCTGCGACGCAGCAGTGGTCGCTTGCCTGCTTGCTGGGCGCGCCGGTGCGGACAGTGACGCCGCGCAACTGGCCGGCTTTAAGCCGGTACATGCGGACGTTGTCCCGGCCAGCCGTGACGAGGTGGTCCTCCTCGTACGCGCTGAACCGCGCGACCTTGATGTTATACTCAGTGGTTGACTGTGCCAGGATCGTGGGCTGCATTACACGCACAGCGCATGCAGCATGATGATAAGCCATTATGCGTGACTGCAGACGACAAAGCGTGGCCAGTCGAGCATACCAAGGTAGCCAGGTTGGCTGCATGCGCTCAGTCTCAACAACATAAGCAAAACAAGCAACGACGGACAGCCTGTGCAGGAGTACAAAGCAGCCTCCATGTGTGTGATCGCTGAGGTGTTGTCGCGAGCATGACTAACCCACTTTCCCACCAGACCGGAGGTGGCTGATGTCCCACAGCACCATGAGCTGCCGGCAGGCTGAGTCCTGACCAATACCCAACAGGGCACGGCCGTCAGCGGACACGTCAAGACCCAGCATGCCGCTTGCATGGCCTGCATGGCAAGGGCCAGCCAAGCCTGCCTCACCTCACAGCAGGGGCAGTGCAAGGGCAGTGCACGCGTAGTGTGAGGGCGGTGCGGGAGCAGCGTTGCGGCAGAGTAGGGCCAGTGTGGAGGTGGTGCGGGAATGGCGAATGGGAAGAGCAGGGGCAGCGCAAGTGAATGGGGGGGAGCAGGGGCAGGGGCAGCTTTCTCTGTGTTGGCTCATTGAAGCCCAGTCAGGCCCGTGCAGTGGTGCACTGCCCTGCCCTTGCATGTCCTGCTGTGCCCTGCGGCGCATGACGCACCGTTCAGGATGGCCAAGCACTGCCTCGACCTGAAATCCCACACCCGGATCACTGCCTGCCGCCCGTCCTGTGCACTGGCCATGAGGCGGCCCTCCCCGTCAAAGGCTAGGGCCACCACAGGTGCTGTGTGACCCAGGAAGAAGCGCTGAGCGCCACCTGGCAACACAGGTCACAGAAGGTGGCAGGAAGCTGCCACGCAGTCACCATAGGGCATGCTTGCTTCACAGGTTGCCGTCGGTGAGATTGTGTGGTGCACACTCTTTTGACCAGTGATACTCATTGGTGGCCAGGCCTGCTTGGGATTCACGTTGCATTATGCCGTCATCAAGATGCGCTAACATGGCGTGCTGGCTCGATGGCATGGGCGCAATGCGCTCACATGGCATGCGCTTGTCCACCAGTCTGCCCTGTCTGCGCCCTCTCATCACACAGCCCTGCTGACCACCTCCCTCACCCTGCCTGTCGTCTCTTTGTCCTTCTGTCCTATCTCGTCGTCTCCAGCTCATGCTCCCCCAACTATGGACTCCAGCCCATGCGCCCTACTCCATGCGCCCTACTCCATGTGCCCACCTGCCTGCGCCGCCATGGCCACAATGACTGAGCTGGCGGTGAACACCAACTCGTCAGAGTGAGGCGGCCACACCAGGCTGCGTGCAAACTCCCCTTGGAATGCGTTCACCCGCACCAGCGTCAGCGCAGTGTCAGGCTCCAGCAACAGCCCCTGCACCGCCCCTCCCGGCCTGGCCCCAACCTGCTGTCGCCCCTTCAGCAAAGCAGGCCGGTCAGCCTTGCCTGGCAGTGGGGGGCCTGCACCAGGGGCACCTCCCCCCTGCCCAGCGCTGGGCGCAAGGGGCGACGGCCAGGTTTCAGACCATGCCTGCTGGGGTGGCAGGACCTGCTGACGCATGTTTGCCCCTGTGCTGTTGTGAGGCCCTGGCACTGCTGCAGGAACGCTGGCCAGGGCGGCAGTGTGCTGCAGCTGCAGGGCCAGGGCTTGAGCTGCATCCGACATGAGTCCTGCTGTGGCTGACATGGTGAAGGCCGGGGGCAGACCATGGCTGGCTGCGGGGGGGGAGTGCAGGGGGGGGCACAGACCAGGGGCGGGGCCATGGCCCCCCCCACCTGCACTGCTGCTGCTGCTGCTGGGGCGTTTGTCAGCGGTCACCCGCCGCGACACAGGCCTGCAGGGGAGCGGGTGAGGGGAGGATACGGGGTATACACACAGGCACATGCGCACAAAATACACTGAGTCGCATGCTATGGTCCCATGCGCATGGCTGTGGCTA
This sequence comes from Haematococcus lacustris, assembly GCA_030144725.1. Lineage (NCBI taxonomy): Eukaryota > Viridiplantae > Chlorophyta > Chlorophyceae > Chlamydomonadales > Haematococcaceae > Haematococcus > Haematococcus lacustris. The sequence goes on from JASKMD010000017.1 coordinate 3,723,071, forward strand.
TTTGGTTGCCTGGCAGTAAGGGACAGCCTGTAGATGGCAGGCTGGCTGGGTGGCTGTGCAGGTAATTGGCCTGATGGTTGGTTGGGGGCTGGCCCTAAGGGGGAGAGGTCTGGGGCCATCTAGCCTGTGCTACGGTGCTTGGCGGGGTGATGACCCACATGATGTCGGCGCAGCCCACGTCTAAGGGCTCCTGTGGCAACCACACGAACTCAAACAGGCTGGAGTCCAGGGCGTGCGATAGGGCCATGTCGCGCGGTAGCGTCTACGCAAACAGCAGGGAGCGGCCGGGCAGGCTGTAGCATTGCATGGGGCATGGTGGCATGCCTTCAGGCAGTTCAGCACACTGACCAGCACCAGCTGTCACGTCAAGACGTCAGGGCTGGCTGGCTCAGCCCATTGAGCTGCGTGCCACCACTGCCTGCTGGCTGGGCTCCACCTTACAACCCGGCTGCTTGCTGGAACTGGCGTGTGACCGTGCCCCGTTGGGCAGTCGGGCCCTGGCTGGGCTGGGGGCCAACATGGCCTTTATGCAGGTGCTAAATGTCTTGGACACAGTCGAGTGCAACCCTAACTATACCTGAAATGCCTGAGCCAGTCCTGCAGCCGTATGACACGCAAGAGGTGAGTGGATGAGCCCAAACAGGGAGTGACGTGCCCAATCAAGGTTGCATCAGAGCCCCTGGCTTGCTGTGGCAGCACAAAGGCTGCCGGCATGCAGCCCGGCAGCCTGGTGCATGAGTGGTGGGTGAGGGCGGAAGTCTGACCTGCAGGGAAAACTTCAGGTCGGAGGTGAACAGAGCCCTGAGGGTGAGCCAGGAGCACAGCTGAGCACTCCTTAGGCAGCTCAGGGGCGAGGTGGTGTACTTGCGCAGGGCTGTGACCAGGTCGACTGCCATGATGCACCAGCGGTGACTGGACTGGGTGAAGGGGATTTGGATGCCGTTAGATTTGCGCTGCGGCCAGGGTGGCGGCACAGCAGCTGTTGCATGTGCATGGGGGTCCAGGTGCATGGCTATGGCCGCTGGGTTGGAGCTGCATGGCTTGCGTCGTGTGGCTGCAGTCGTGACAGCGAGCAGCCAGTCTCACCTGTAGGGACTCTGCGCGATACATGGAGCTGATGGAGATGCGGTGCACGTTCTGATCCTGTGTTTGAACCTCCAGGTGGATCACAAACACCTTGACTGGTGTGACTTTGACCTGCAGCGAGGTGATGGTTGAATGTGTTGGGGAGCGCTGTAAGGAAGCTTCTTTAGTTGAGTATTTGTGACTTTAGGCTTGGAGGAGTGGCAGACCCTGGCCTGCTGCATCCCCAGAGAGGCTTTGGGGCTGACTCAGGTACCTCAATCAAACAAAACACCGCCCCCTATGTAGTGGTCCCTAGTGGTCCCTTGTAGTGACCCCTAGTGAGGGACCAGGTGCTGAAAGGAAGCTGGCAGTAGGCTGCTGGGCAGTAGGGAGAACACGCTGCTTGCTGTGACCAGCACCTGTATGTATAAGAAGCGCCCTGTCAGTCCCAAGTTCTGTGCCTTCAGTTTGGGGAGACGTAAGTAGTTTGCGGCTGGGATGGTGCCCCGGACTTTGTACACCTTCTTCCCAATGATCTTGTCCTGTGACCATCAATGGAAAGGCTGGGTTGGCTGCAATGGAGAGGCGTGCCCACCACGCTGCCTGCACGCGCCATGTGTTCGGTCACTTCGCCCTTCAACTCCGTTTCCCTGTCGCATAGCTTCAGTACGTCTACAAAAGGGTGCTGCCATCCTGCAGCCAGGCCCGGCCAGGACCGACCGGTAAGCCGGAAAGCTTAGCGACTGTCAGCAGCTGGCGGTTTCAAAGTACCTGGCGCAATAGGTGCAGGTACCATTGCAATCCCTTGATGGCGACGAGATATAGCCGAACAGTTTTTAAAGCAAAGAAATACAAATCGGACTAAGCCCGGTCCGCACTCTTCGCCAGTGCACTCCCGCTTTTGCGACGGCCATAGCCAGGCCCATGTCGCTCAAGTCTTTCACCACAAAGGCGAACCCAAAATTGGCACAGTTTAGAGTCCCATGTTTTCATCCACGTCAGGGGTTAAGACATACCACGCAGCGGCTTGCTGTGGAGCTGGTGGCCTGAATCTCTGCATTGCTGTAGCCATAGAAATGATTATTTCAATTGCTGAGGAATAGCCAGGCAGAAGGAGGGCCTACTTGATCACAGTGGAGCTTAATGCCGTCCGGAGCTTGATGGCACCGTTTTCGTGTGTGGTCATGTGTGGATATGTGTGTAGGGCTGAGGGCTGTGGGGTTTAGGAGTTGCTGAGGAATAGGAATGAATAGGAATGAGCTAGGTAGCAGAGCTAGAGCAGAGCATTTGTCTGAGAACAACGAAACGTCCTAGCATGTGTTTGACCAAAAGCCTTGCTACAGCGAGGGGGGGAATGAGCTGTTGGGATGAGAGGCTGATGCCCGCACCACAAGGCACATATGTGTGCATGCTGCCATGCAACGTGTTGCCAGTTTTCGTGCCATATTTGCATATGGAACCAGGCAGGTGAAACGGTGTAAAAGCGTCAGCACATGCACCCTCACGCCGCCCCCTTGCCATGCAATGCCAACCAGACTACCCTTGAGTATGGCTCTGCCATCCAGCGCCGGCCCCATGTCCTAGGCGGCACTGCCTGTTGTTGCCCCAGCCTGTCTGGTATGCCGACTGCAGCTCTGGCACCGCCTCTTGCCCCAGCCTTGTAAGGATGTATGCCATCCATGCAATGGCTGCTAAGCTGACAGAGATGCCCCCCTGTACCCCTACCCCTTGTCCCTGCAGTGTCAGGGAGAGGCCTATGGCCAGTGCCCCCTTCCTCCTTTCCCCCACCAGCCCCTCATCTCTTGGTCGCCAAGCCAGTCAAGCCAGCCAGGGGCACCGCCAGCTGCCCGTTCTTCAGATCCGCCTCTCCGCTGTTCTCCTGCGCCGCTGCCGCAAACTCTGCTGCTGCATCGATGGAGTATGCATTGTTGAACAGGCGTGCAGCCAATGAAGGGCTGAATGTGAAGGTGTCACAGCCCTCCGCAGCGAGGCGTGTCATGTCAGCTGGGTCTCGCAAGCTGGCCACCAGCAGGCGGCACTGAGACTTGCAGCCGTGCAGCGCCCGCTGCATCTCCAAGACTTGCTGAAAGCCTGCATGATTACCAGGTAGGACAGGGTGGAAATGGGCACAGGGCGCACGGTGTGGAGTGTGATGCCAGCACGGGGCATGGGCAGGCTACTCTTGCGGCAAGACAAAGAAACAAGAAGTGCTATTGTGGCCAGACAAGGCAGTCAATAGAAAACCTGGGCAGCAGAAACAATACAAAGCAGTACAAAGCAAGCCAGTGCATGCATATGTGCTGCATGCAGCATGCACACTGTCCTGGGGTTGCAAGCCTGTTGGGAAGCAGGCAAGCACAGGGTGGCTGCCCTGCAGTGTTCTGAGCCCATGTGCTTGCTTGCCTTGCTCGCCCCCGTATGCGTCGTTCATACGTCCCAGGTAGGGTGCCGCGTACTCCGCCCCCACTGCTTGTGCCAGCAGCACTTGAGGGGCTGCATACAGGCCCGTGAGGGTGACACGCACATTGCTGTCCCGCAGCAGACCAGCTGTTTGGACGCCTTCTAAAGTGCATGGCAGCTTCACCACGACCTTCTCAGGGTCAATCCCACTAAGATCAAATGCGATGGAGGACATTGAGGTGACATTGGAGCCCCATGCCTGCGGAGGTGGCGAGCTATAGGTATCAATTGCACGGTCATGCAGGGGTCACAGCTGCTGCATTGCCAGCTGCCAGGTTGCACTAGGCGGCAGCAGCCACTGGGCCACTTGGCATGCCAGCTGTAGAGGCTGCATGGCTTGCAGCTTGCCTGTAGGTGAATCTCCTTTGCGCCCATGTCAAAGCCTGCTTTTGCTAGCGCACTGATGCTGCTCAGGTTACACTTCACACCATCACGCTGCAGAATGACAGGGTTGCAGGTGAAGCCATGAAACAACCCCGTGCTGAGCCTGCAGGCAGGGTGAGCTGTGACATGGACGAAGAGGCCGTTATAGCCGCCCCGAAGGGGGCAGTGGGGCAGCATGACGCTGGCATTCAGGTGATGGCAGCTGGGCCTGCCTGGGGCCTCACAGTCAGGCAGGGTGGATGATGACACTCCTAGCCAGTACGAGCCATGGGTGTGTCACAATGTAATACTGGTAGGCGAAACCTGGAGTGGACGTCGCCAACTGTGCAAGACACTCAGGAAATACCAGGTGTCCCGGTCCAGTGATGTATAGGACGTTACTAACCATAACTGCAGCTGTGTAGTGCTCGCGCTGTCAACGAATAGCCGCAACTGCGTCCGCACCGACTGCGAGGGGGCCTCTCGCAAAACAGCACGCCGGATCACATTGCACCTCGGGCATTGATTATACGGCGCTGCTTGTCTGCCAAGGTGCATTGGCGAGAACGCGATTAGCGGAACAATGTCGTTAGTATCTACTTGCACGGCCTGGTATGCAGCATTTTGGTTATTTCATCTAATCGCACGTGCTTTTCATTTGTGGCTTGTAGCATGCAAGATTTGCATTGCAAGTGCAGAAACGCAGTAAAGAAGCCATGCAAGGTGTAGCTATGATACAGTTTTCGATCCCTACAGCCTTTATGATACTCCATAATAGAGCAAGAGTTCGAAATGGTTGAAAACAGGCCGCAAGCTCACTATTGTAGTGCCCACTTGAACTCCGCATATGTAATGAGCGACGAGAGGGCTGCAGCACACGGAATACGCAGTGCTCTGAATAATGTGCAGATTACGCCACAATGTTTGAAAAGCACGTGCCTACCTTTCCACCATCTTAATAACCTTTCCACCATCTTGATAGCGAAGGAGGGCGGGGGTGCATCACTGGGGGGGCTGCTGTGTGTGCCTGGCTGCAAACAACGCAAAGTCACAACCCTGCATCTTATACGTCGTGGATAGTGGATGCGCCGGTAGTTGTAAGTGTTGAAGGAGCAGACGAAAGATGATGCGGATGCTCTGCACGTGCTAACGCACCAGGACAACAACAATAGTGACAGTTGGGAAGGCCCCAGAGATCTGATGTTCAGGCTGGAGCCAGACAAGCTGTATTCATTTGTATTCCTTTCCACAGTTCCTTGCACGTCTTGGTCGGCAACTTCCTATCGCACTCTACTCACGAGTAGGGTGAGTCCGCTATTATTAGCTCCGAGCCAAAAGTGCCGTAGTAGCTATAGTAGCGCTACTATTAGCTCATATTAGCTCAAGGGACTTCATATTAGCTCAAGCGACAGCCTTGTCGTAAGTTTACCAAGAGGTACTGAGTTCAAGTCCGGATAGATGCCAGATTCTCGGCACCTTCCGTGCTTGTATAGAGTCAGCCCTCCGTGTAACAGCAACAAGTTGTCACCGCAATCTCACCGGCTGTAGAAGGCATGTGCGGTGTTGAGAATTGACAAGAACCACATGAACACTCCATGAAATCAATGCAAAAGGGGTGCTCGGTCACTTCTGCACTGAGCCACTCCCATCTGTTCATGTCTAACGCTGCATCAAAGTCAACAACAACCAAGATACCAAGTGTACCAAGTGAGGTGCAGGAATGAGACTGGTGCATGCGTGCAAGCATGTGAGGCTCATCTCAAAGCCACCACGCTAGTTGTGGCCTATAGACTACAAAGGCCTACGCTAGAATGTTGATGAGGGTCTCTTGGGGGGGTGCTATGTTGTCCCGCTTCTCGTCCATCTCCTCGACGTTGGCTTTCAGGTGAATGCAAGGGCAAGGCATGGTGTATGCAAGGGCAAGGCATGGTGTATGCAAGGGCAAGGCATGGTGAATGCAAGGGCAAGGTTGCAGGGCTTCCGTTCTAGCTTGTGCTAATGTGCATGCTTTAGTTGTTGTGTTGTGCTTGCTTCTGATGTTGTGCTTGCCTGAGGTGGTGGGAGGAGGGACGGCAGTAGCGGCCCGCTTGAAGCAACGTCCAGTATGCTGGCGCTGTGCTGTTGTCATGTTGGAGCAACTCACAGTCGCCCAACACATCACGCACGCGACTACGACTTTTTTCAGGTTTATGTCGACCATCGCGCGGAAGTTTGGGCGCACGGCCTTGCTTGATTTCAGCTTTGTAAGCAGGGCATCGACAGTGTGGGTCTTGTTCTTATGCTTCTGTGTCCATGTTGCGGCCTCCGATGGCGCATCATCAATCAGGTGCACAGGGGGCGCAGCGAAGCCAGGCTCAGCCATAGCGCTAGGAACCGAACGAAGGCGCGACAAGAATCGAGAGCTATTATTAGCTAATATGGTTGGCTGGCTAATATAGCTATTGTTAATATTACCTAGGGGGGGGAACCACCCTACTCACGAGGTGTACGGAGAGGGCAAGGGCAACACTCAACATACGACATAAACTGCCCCAGCCAAGCAGCCGACCGGCTACATGCATGGGGGGGGTGTACCATCACACCCATCTCCTCGCTCACACAGCACTTTGTCTCTCTCTCCTTTCAAGCCTGCTATCCTGCCCACCAAGCAAACATGGTGACACAGCACTCACAACGGGTGCCACCCATGCTCTGCTACGGGTAGAGTCTTGCGCACACCATCTGCAGTGCATGGCACACCTGGTGCACATGCCTAGGGTTAGGAGCTGCTCTCTCTGCAGCCCGCCACCTGAGTGTTAGCTCAACATGCAAGCAAAAACTGCACGCTGCATGCATGAAAAACGCATGTCCATGCCATTAGGTCCCCTCGCTTGCATTCCTGACGGACTGGGTCCATGCCATTAGGTCCCCTCGCTGCATCCGCTTGCATTCCTGATGGACCCATCGGCTGTGCCGCCCTGACGTGGTGACATCACAGCAGTGCTGTCCTGTTACTTGTTTGCATGCATTCTTCCGATGCAGTGTCCACAAACTGTTGCCAAGGTAATGCAAGAGGTGTACAGGTGGCTTCACCCCCTGCTGACTATGAGCAGCGAGTGCTGGGCCATTAGACCCTGCAGGGCATGGCTTGGCAGCCCTGCTGTACTTTCTCCCACAAGGAAGCCGTCACATCCCATTCGCGCCGTTCCCTTCGACCGCATCGATGCGTCGCACCTCCACTAACATGCGTTGCATCATGTTGCGCTCCGCAACAGCCGTAACAGCTTCCAGCCGTGCCTCCTCCAGCTGCTGCCTCAACGCTGCCGCCTCAGCTGCCGCGGCTCGCGCCTTGCCCCGGGCACTGTCCAGCTTTGTTTCTAGCTTCAGCAGCTGCTGAGTTGCAGCCAGCGACAAGGAGCCGGAGTGAGCGGCTGCAGCGGCCGCAGCCCCTGGTACAGATTCGACAAGTAGAGGATTCCGTTGACTCAGGAAGCCACCCGCTGACGCGTTACCTGCCGCTGTCGCTGCGCTAGGGTCCGACCCTACGCTGAAGGCGAGGGCAGCCGAGGCTGCAGCTAGGTGCGGGAGATCTGGCGACGACCCTTGAGCTGTCAAGTGCATCTTCGTGGCCGCGAGCAGCATGGCACGATATGCCCCGACCTCTGCGATGTGCAGCTGCAATGCGGGCATGCCTACTGCCGAGCCTGTGAGGAGGTCAGGGCGGCTTGCAAGCACATGGCCCCAGGCACTGCCCCCGGCCCTGATGGTATGCCAGTTAATGTGTGGCGGGTAGGGAGAGGTTGTTTGCAGCCTCTGCTTGCTCGCTTGTTCACAGCCATAGGCAACACGCACTCCATGCCGCACATGTTCACGTGGGGGGCGGTGTGCCCCATCAGCAAATCAGGCAATGCCACCTCCCCAGCCAACTACCGCCCCATCACTCTGTTAAACACTGACTACCGTGTCCTTGCCCGTGTGTTGAATGCTCGCTTAGTAGGTGTGCTTGCTGATAGTATAGGCCCAGAGCAGTCGGCTTTCCTTCCCAAGAGGCTCATAGGGGACAACATCCATTTCCTCCAATTGCTCCCAGCGGCTTTGCGTGCGCAGCAGGGCATGCCAGGGTTGCCTTCTTCAGCAGCAGTGGCCTTCATTGACTTTGCCAAAGCGTATGACACCATCAGTCGCCCCTTCTTGTATGCTGTGATTGAGGCTGTAGGAGCAGGTGCCTTTCTGCCATGGGTGAAGGCGTTGCTGTCAGACTGCTGTGCCTGCGTGGTAGTCAATGGGTGCAAGTCCCCGTGGGCCCAATGGGAGGCTGGAGTGCGTCAGGGCTGCCCTCTGTCCCCTTCCCTCTACCTCTTTGTGGCTTGGGCCTTGTCGTGTTGGCTGCATGCGCAACCTAGCCTGGGCGTTGTAGTGGCTGGCCAGCGCCGCGTGTGCATGCAGTTTGCTGATGACACAGAAGTTTTCATTCGCTCCTTAACTGAGGCTGATGTGCAGCCCTTGTGTTTGTGCATGGCAGTCTTTAAGCAGGCCTCAGGTCAAGACATGAACACTGACAAGAGCACCCTCTTACACGTAGGCCACCCCACCACGCATCCTGCACCTAGTGTTGTATGCGGTATGCCTGTGGTCACCATACACAAGGCCCTGGGGGTGCACATCCACAATGACATTGATGATGTACCACACACCACTTCCATTTGGACAAGGCTGATTGAGGGGGTAGAGCACTCCTTCACTAAGCTAGCCCGCTTGCACATGTCAGCCATGGGAAGGGGCCTAGCGGCCTCCACGTTTGCCGTTAGTCGCTTCCTGTTCCATGGGGAGTTCATGGGCCTCCCCCCCCCTCCCCTCCTGCAGCGCATCACCTCAGCCTCCCAGAAGCTGGTAGATAGAGGGGTCCCACCAGACAGCAGCACCCGCAGCCCCATGCCCGGGGTCCCCGGCCTGCTCCTGTCCGGGGCGCCCAGCCAGGGGGGGTTTGGCCTCCTGCCATGGAAGCAACACATGCTGGCCCGCCATGCGGTGTGGGCGTGCAAGCTGCTGGGGTTCCTGGCCTGTGATGGCCTCCCCCTGCAGCCCATGCAGGTCCGCCGGCGCCGGGAGTTGCAAGCAGCCATGCAAGCAACCACTCCCGGCAGGCAACGCCACCTACGCAACCAGCTGCAGCGCTTGCAGCGCCCGCCTCATCGGGCGGCGTGGATGTCCCTCACTCCCCTCATCCTCCTCACCGCCAGCCCCCACCTCCACCCTGCCTTCCACCTCCTAGCCCTAGCCCGGGCCAAGCCAGGCGTGAGCGGCAACCTCCCAGAGGCTGGCCTGCCAGGCCTCCTACGGCGCATTGTGGCAGCCCTCCGCGGGTTGGGCTGCCCAACAGACCTCACACCGGAGCTGCCGCTGCCAGTTGGGCCAGCATGCAGCCATATCCCAGTGTGGGGCAACCCGTTACTGGCCATGGAGGACGCCCAGCAGCCCCCTGCCCCCTTCCCACAGCAGGCGGGGGCTCAAGCTTTGCAGTGGGTGGCAGAGTGGGCAACCACAGGCTTTCAAGAGCTGGCAGCCATCCCCTCCCTCACCAACCTCAGCAGCCTCCTCCACCTCTGCCGGGTCACTCAGCCAGCGGGCCGGGGGGACAAAGTGGGGTCCAGGGAGTGGCAGCGGGCGGTGTGGGGGGAGGAACAGGTTGCTAGGAGCATAGCTGTGGCCGTTCGAGCCAATCCAGCCCGCTGCGCTACAGGCCTCTTCGCCATGTGGGCCCGCCTGCCCACCGGTTGGCAGCAAGAGGTGGCACGGCAAGCTCCCTTGCCAGCCCCAGCGGACCCCCAAGCTCTGCAGAGGGTGGCAGTAGCCATGGTGATGGACCGGCTAGGTTGGCTGCCTAAGGCCCCCCCCACGGGCAGGGCCCCAGCCCCCTCCCCCATTCCCATCCTTGAGGGTGCCACGGTCAAGTGCTTCACCCGGGTGCTCATGGAGCCGGTCACCATGCTGCGGGCGGAAGCCAACGCTCGGTTTGTTAAGGACGCTCTGGCCGGGATGTGGTCCCCTCCCCCTACACCTACCTCTGCCCCCCATCTACCACTCCCCTCCTCACCCCCCGCCACTCAAGCTCAAGGGGAGGCCTGGCTTGCCTCACGCGTCCCCACCCTATGGAAGCTACCCTGGCTGAACTCATCAAAGGAGGTCATGTGGCGACTAGCAGTCAACGGGGTCCCTTGTGCGGGGGGTCTCAACATCGGCATGGCTTGCCCATGCGGCTGGGAGCATGTGCGAGATCCCTCTATCCAAGGGCAGGCCAGGGCTGATGCTCAAGGCAGTGCCATGAGGTGCCACACTTTCTGGGACTGCCCCCTAGCCTGTGCCGTAGTGCGCGAACTGCGCCGAGCCTTGCCCCCTGCTGTTCATCTCCACACTGCGCATGTCTGGCTGGCCATGTCACCTTGCACCACCCATGTCCACCAGGGGGTGTGGGATGTGGTTTGCTTGGCTGCATTGGGAGCCATGTGGCGCGGTCGGCGGGTCTGGTGGGCACGGCAACTAGCTGCTAGGGACCATGCTGAAGCCCATGCCCTAAGACAAGCCTCCTTGGATGAGCTTTGGCATCTGGCTGACGCCCTACCTGATGCCACCCCTGCCTTGTCCCTACGTGACAGAGTGTGCCGCTATGTTGTAGGCGACTTCTGGTCTCAAGTGCAGGACTTTGTTGCATTACACACCATCCCCCACAACTGGCCTGCTGGGAACTCCATCCCTCACAATCACCCTTTCATTTGCACCCATAGTGACGGCCAAGCCAAGCAGCTACGCACCCACCTGCCTGACATTGGAGCCATAGAGGACATGCTACCTGTTGATTTGGACTGAGTTTGATCTTGCCTAGCCTGGCCGTTGGGGGTAGTTGCCTTGTCTTGTCTCCCTTGTCTAGCTGGGCCTCCTAGTAGGCAGGTGGTGGGGACGCTAAGGACGCCTTTAGAGCTTTGTGCCTTGTCCTTGCTGTCTGTCGCCTAGTGCAGTCCGGGTAGCGTGTGGCAGGCCTGACAAGCGCTAGACCTCCCCCTGTACCCCCTTGGTGCCCATGAGGGCTGTTTGCTCTGTGTGAGCGTGTGTTGCCCCAGACAGTGTGACGGTGGCCCTGCCACTGGTGCTGTAATGCCCCTCTCTCTTCATATTAGCTCAAGCGACAGCCTTGTCGTAAGTTTACCAAGAGGTACTGAGTTCAAGTCCGGATAGATGCCAGATTCTCGGCACCTTCCGTGCTTGTATAGAGTCAGCCCTCCGTGTAACAGCAACAAGTTGTCACCGCAATCTCACCGGCTGTAGAAGGCATGTGCGGTGTTGAGAATTGACAAGAACCACATGAACACTCCATGAAATCAATGCAAAAGGGGTGCTCGGTCACTTCTGCACTGAGCCACTCCCATCTGTTCATGTCTAACGCTGCATCAAAGTCAACAACAACCAAGATACCAAGTGTACCAAGTGAGGTGCAGGAATGAGACTGGTGCATGCGTGCAAGCATGTGAGGCTCATCTCAAAGCCACCACGCTAGTTGTGGCCTATAGACTACAAAGGCCTACGCTAGAATGTTGATGAGGGTCTCTTGGGGGGGTGCTATGTTGTCCCGCTTCTCGTCCATCTCCTCGACGTTGGCTTTCAGGTGAATGCAAGGGCAAGGCATGGTGTATGCAAGGGCAAGGCATGGTGTATGCAAGGGCAAGGCATGGTGAATGCAAGGGCAAGGTTGCAGGGCTTCCGTTCTAGCTTGTGCTAATGTGCATGCTTTAGTTGTTGTGTTGTGCTTGCTTCTGATGTTGTGCTTGCCTGAGGTGGTGGGAGGAGGGACGGCAGTAGCGGCCCGCTTGAAGCAACGTCCAGTATGCTGGCGCTGTGCTGTTGTCATGTTGGAGCAACTCACAGTCGCCCAACACATCACGCACGCGACTACGACTTTTTTCAGGTTTATGTCGACCATCGCGCGGAAGTTTGGGCGCACGGCCTTGCTTGATTTCAGCTTTGTAAGCAGGGCATCGACAGTGTGGGTCTTGTTCTTATGCTTCTGTGTCCATGTTGCGGCCTCCGATGGCGCATCATCAATCAGGTGCACAGGGGGCGCAGCGAAGCCAGGCTCAGCCATAGCGCTAGGAACCGAACGAAGGCGCGACAAGAATCGAGAGCTATTATTAGCTAATATGGTTGGCTGGCTAATATAGCTATTGTTAATATTACCTAGGGGGGGGAACCACCCTACTCACGAGGTGTACGGAGAGGGCAAGGGCAACACTCAACATACGACATAAACTGCCCCAGCCAAGCAGCCGACCGGCTACATGCATGGGGGGGGTGTACCATCACACCCATCTCCTCGCTCACACAGCACTTTGTCTCTCTCTCCTTTCAAGCCTGCTATCCTGCCCACCAAGCAAACATGGTGACACAGCACTCACAACGGGTGCCACCCATGCTCTGCTACGGGTAGAGTCTTGCGCACACCATCTGCAGTGCATGGCACACCTGGTGCACATGCCTAGGGTTAGGAGCTGCTCTCTCTGCAGCCCGCCACCTGAGTGTTAGCTCAACATGCAAGCAAAAACTGCACGCTGCATGCATGAAAAACGCATGTCCATGCCATTAGGTCCCCTCGCTTGCATTCCTGACGGACTGGGTCCATGCCATTAGGTCCCCTCGCTGCATCCGCTTGCATTCCTGATGGACCCATCGGCTGTGCCGCCCTGACGTGGTGACATCACAGCAGTGCTGTCCTGTTACTTGTTTGCATGCATTCTTCCGATGCAGTGTCCACAAACTGTTGCCAAGGTAATGCAAGAGGTGTACAGGTGGCTTCACCCCCTGCTGACTATGAGCAGCGAGTGCTGGGCCATTAGACCCTGCAGGGCATGGCTTGGCAGCCCTGCTGTACTTTCTCCCACAAGGAAGCCGTCACATCCCATTCGCGCCGTTCCCTTCGACCGCATCGATGCGTCGCACCTCCACTAACATGCGTTGCATCATGTTGCGCTCCGCAACAGCCGTAACAGCTTCCAGCCGTGCCTCCTCCAGCTGCTGCCTCAACGCTGCCGCCTCAGCTGCCGCGGCTCGCGCCTTGCCCCGGGCACTGTCCAGCTTTGTTTCTAGCTTCAGCAGCTGCTGAGTTGCAGCCAGCGACAAGGAGCCGGAGTGAGCGGCTGCAGCGGCCGCAGCCCCTGGTACAGATTCGACAAGTAGAGGATTCCGTTGACTCAGGAAGCCACCCGCTGACGCGTTACCTGCCGCTGTCGCTGCGCTAGGGTCCGACCCTACGCTGAAGGCGAGGGCAGCCGAGGCTGCAGCTAGGTGCGGGAGATCTGGCGACGACCCTTGAGCTGTCAAGTGCATCTTCGTGGCCGCGAGCAGCATGGCACGATATGCCCCGACCTCTGCGATGTGCAGCTGCAATGCGGGCATGCCTACTGCCGAGCCGCTTCGCGTCGCGGTCCCAGTCCACGCGCGCCCGCCCTGCAGCTGGTTGGGGGCAGTGAGTTGGGAGCCTGACGTAGCACCCGCTCCGTTGGCCTGCGGTACTTCAACTGATGCTCGGCGCAGCTGTGCCTCAGGTGGTGGGACGGCGTGGGGCCATGGCTGCCACACGACCTGCTGGCTGAGACAGGCGTGGGCGGGTGACGTGGCCAAGACACAGCCAGGTGCCCCTTGGTCGACCAGGTTCAACAGCCATGCCGCAGAAGGCAGGCAGGGCGCAACCCACAGAGGGGGGGCAGGGGGTGCCCGCCCTTCCTCTGCAGCGACTCCTGCCAGCCCTTCGTCTGTGTTGACGCCGAGGAAGCCACCATCCAGTGACGAGCCCGGGGAGGCAGACGAGAAGCCCAAGCTTGCTGGCACCATGTTGATCAGCTCCGAGGGGGACAGCTGTGCCATGTCGAAGTGCACCGCCTTGTTCACAGCGTGGGCCGGGTCCCGTAGCCTGTTGGCACCCCAGGTGTGCTGCAATCCACCTGCCCCTGGCCAGGACTGCGGCAGCAGCAGCAGCTGGGATGGCCCGCAGTGCATGACCAAGGACAGAGACATTGGGGTGTCGTCCGACCAGCGCCCGCCAGAGGCCTGCTGCAGCAGCGAGGAGCACCAGGAGATGAGGTGTTCGGGAGCAGAAGCGGCATTGCTCGCGCTCGAGTGGTGCGCCGGCCGGGAGGACGACAGGCCTAGCGTGATGCCCCGCAGCCAGGTGGATGTAGGTGGGGGCACAGCTTGCTGTTGGCTGCCTTGGTGCCCGGCGATTGGGGTGGATGTTCGGCTGTTGTGCTGCCCTGGGTGGCCTGGGGTGGTGTGGTTGTGCTGTACTGGAATGACAATCAGCAGGGTGGTGGGCGACAGTCGGGCCATGGCGGTGGCCGGGCTGCCCTCTGCTCGGCATGTCTGCTGCAGCTGCTCCATCAACGCCATTGCAGCGGCGACGTCTTTCCCACTATTTGTTTGGCAGGGAGGAGCACTGCCAACTGTGCAGCCCAATACGTCAAAGGGGAATGCGTGGGAGCTGGCAAGGAGGGAGGGAGGGCCGGAGGAGGTCGCTGCCTCTGCCCCGCTGTCATAACGACCCATCCGAGTGCCGCTATTGCCTGATCTGCTGGCTGGGTCCTTGCTGGGTGGGCTGTCGTTGGCAGTGCCAGCGGCAAGCTGGTGCACATGCAAGCGCTTGGCAAGGCCGCTGAGCTTGGCGACGAGCAGGATGCAGGAAGGGTGGGCCAGCAGGCTGGGTGCAGCGTCCGCCCCGCTGTCCCCACTGGCCGACGCAAAGTCAAGCACCCCGGCTGCGATGTCGTCAAAGCCTTTGGCTGCATCTCGCGCGCGCACGTGGGCCTTGATTCGTTCGGTGAGCTCGGCACGCTTGTATGGTTTTGTGACGTAGTCGTCCGCGCCAACACGCAAGGCCTGAGAGGGTGGCAGACGCAACAGCTCACATCGCTGCCGCAGCAGTAGGCAAGGTGGGACAGGAAACTCGCGGGCAAACAGCAGTGTCGCTTTGCTGGATGGGGTGGCACGCAAGCTACACACTTATGTGCTATCTACAGGCAACCTGATGTGCAGTGTTGTGTCTGAGATGGCCAAACCATTCATAATCCTGTCTTTGTGGTGCCCACAGTCAATGAAAACAGGTAGTTGGTGTGGCACTACGGCAATCAACGTGATAAAGTAGGGAATCATTGAGCATGAACACAGTGGCACGGAAGCCACGTAAGCAGCTGCTCCCACCAACTCAAGCATGCCGCTGGCGTGCCCGCCCAGGCACATGTTGCTGGCAGGGTAAACATGGAGGGTGCTGTTCAGGAAGGCGAGTGCCTGCGCGCATTCAGTTCCGCAGTGGGGCGCCTCACCTGCACCACGTCCTTCTCAGCTGACCGGGCCGACACCATGATGATGGGCAGCAGCGCTGACGAGTACTTCTTGCGCAGCCGTGCACACACTTCGTAGCCGCTCATGCCGGGCATCATCACATCTAGCAGTATGAGGTCCGGCAACACCTGTGGTGGTATTGGTGGTGTTGGTGGTGATGGTGGTGGTAGTGGTGGTGGTGTGGTGTCATATCCAATGCTGAGGTGGTGGTATTCGTGGTAACGATGTGGCAGTATTTGTGGTGGTGTTGGTGTGGTGGTGTGGTGGTGGTGGGGTGTGTGCGGTGCTACAAGCGTTGGCAGCGCCCTTGATCTGTAGCACCAACCTCACCATGACTAACAGTGCGCATGTGCTGAGCATTTGAGAGAGGAACAAGTGCACGGAGCTGTGCATGAAGCGCATAGTGGTGGGCATGGTGCTGGGTGCATGGGCCGCGTCATGTCATGTTCCTTGCAATGTCATGTGTGTCGAGATCACGGCGCAGCTCACCTTGGCTGCCTCCACTAGGTCTAGGCAGGTCTGCCCATCCTCAGCCTTCAGCACCCGCCAGCTCTGAGCCGCCAGCAGCTGCTCAGCCACAACCTGGTTAATGATATCGTCATCCACTGACATGATCTGCACTAAGCGACAGCAGCATGAAACACACATGTCATGCGTGATGCAGTGTGAGATGCAAGCGCCGCACTTGCCACACCAGGACTAAGAAAACTACGCAAAGCATTCATCTGCATGACAAGGCCAGAAGTGCCCCCACGAACTCGTCCCTTCACCCCAAAGCACATTCCTGCATCTGGCTAGGTTCATAGCCGCGACCATAGCATCTGTGGGAGCGCCTGAGGCCAGTCACCCATGGAGCGGGAGAGGACCGCCCCCTCCCTTTGTGGGGAGTACACCAGTGATTATTTTTCAAAACAGCCAAGCTGATGCTGGTCACGAAGGGTCCAGGACCATCACATGGCTGGTTACGCAGTTGGTCCCGACTGGTAACGAAAAACAAGTATTGCAACATTTTCTTATGCCAAAAATTATTTACATATAAATATTATACACATAAAGACATTTTTTGGTTACAAAGCAGCCGAGGCCAGCCAACACAAGGGTCCGTTTGGTAACGAAATCCAGGCCTAGAAAACAAGCTTTTAATTCCGATCGTTACGTATTACGCAAACAAAATCACTGGTGTACACCAGGACTATGAGAAGTAGGGGTAGGGCAGGCCCTTCGCCCACAGCCCGTGTGGTGACCTGCCCCCAGTGGTGGCCAGCCCCAGCCTTGCCTGGAGGCGGGTGCTTGTGTAGCGATGAGGCACCTTCAGCGCACGAGTCAGGGATGAGGCCACAAGCGTATCCGGGGCGCCACCACTGGGTGCATCCTTGGCAGGGGCGCTGGAACGTCGCGGCCGGGCTTCTGCTGCTGCCCCATCCTGTGCAGCAGCAGGTGTGCGAGGTGTGCAAAGCCAGTGAGCCGGGGCCATGGTTATGCACTGCAGCACAGCCAAGAGTGAGGAGCACCTGCCCATGGCACAGTTACCAGTGCTGCCCTACCCCTCTGACCCCACTGCTGACCTTGTCCACAGCAGGGGTTTGCGTAAGTTGGGCGCGTGGGCTCATTGGCTCGCCAGACCCCGTGCCTTCTTCGCGGATCCGGTTACACATTGTCACATCTGCACGGGACGTCACACTTGTCACCAATCGCAGTAGACATAACATAAGACACAGACATGCAACAGCAGCAACCACAGCAGGCGGTTCTGAGCCATGTTGAAGGTCACACTGGCAGGGCGTCAGTCATGATGCTGGCAACCTAGCAACTGCAACGTAGGCATCCCTGGCCGCCATGGCCCGCACCTGCTGAACTGCGCTTCGTTCCGGTAAACTGCTCGGACAGCAGCTCCTCGCTGCGATGGCCTGACTCGGAGGACTTGGCCAGGCGCTCACTGTAGAAGGTGAGGCGCGACGCAGACCGGCTGAAGCTGGAGCCCATGCTGATTCTCTGGTTTGAGCTGTTGTTGCGGTCCACGGTGTCGGCGATCATGCTGGGTGAGGCGACCTCCAGGTTGAAGTGGAAGGAGGTGCCCTTGCCCAGCTGCAGCCAGGTAGGTCAAGAGGACCAGGCGCCATGCAATTCCAGTTGCCTGCGCCCACTGCACGCTGCTGAACACCAGAAACAATGAGTCCACTCAGAACCGAGCAATCACCTTGCTCTCTGCAACAATGGTCGAATGGTGGGCGTCGAGGGCGAGCTTGACCATGTACAGGCCCAGCCCAGTGCCACCATAGCTGCAAGGGCCAGTGGCAAGGGGCCAGGCAACAGCGCCACTCTGTGGCTAAGCCTGGGGTCAATGTATGGTGAGGTGCATGGCACATGGCTAGCAGCGGTGCGAGGTGATGAGCCAGATGAGGTAGCCCTGGTCAGTACAGGAGCAACTTTGGTCGACACCCAGCAATTATAAACTGCTGCATGAATAGCCCCTTCGTCCACATGGCGTTGACCCCACCCTGCTGACATTACAACCAGGCACACCCTTTTGCCCAGCCTTCGTCCTCCCACAGTGTAGAGGCTATCACACTGTAAGCCACGCCCATCCCAACAATCCCTCTGGCCCAGTACTGGGCCACTTCTGCTCTGAGCGCATCTGCTCCTCTGATCCAGACACGGCCTGCCCTCCACCGCTGTGCGCTGCACCGCAGCCAACCAACCTGCCTGCTGTCGCCCTGCACCAGGCATAGACCTAGGCCCGCCTCCTGGTATGAGCCCATGGTTGGCACCCGTTGCCTTGTGACAGACACCAATGCGTGTCCTGCTGCAGCCCCACCTCCCTGCCACCACCACCACCAGCAGCATAACCATTACCACCACCACCAGCAGCTACTTGTGCACAGCCCATGTCATGCACCCTGCCTGCCAAGGCCTCGTGCATGGGCAGTCTGAGCGTGCCCCACTGCCGTTCCATCACACCTGGCTGCCATCTCAGCGCTGCCCTGCTCGTATGGCTTGAAGATCGCCTCCAGCTGGTCCTGGGCCACCCCCACGCCTGTGTCTACAACTGACACCTGCACCTGGCGCTCCTCCACCACTGAGGCGCTCACACGAATGGAGCCAGCCTGCGAGACCAGGGCAATGGCAGGGGGTGGAGCCATGGCAGGGGGGAGGGGCTCATGGCAGAGGGGGAGGGCCCATGGCAGGGGGTGGGGCCATGGCAGGAGGGAGGGGCACATGCAGGTTCAGAGCCCAGGGACTCGTCTCTGATCAGGCACTCGATGACAATCCTGGCAAAGCAGTGGTGAGCAGCAGGCACATATGCTGGTTGGCCACAAGCTTGAACACAAGAGGAGCAAAGGTAGGGGCGGCAGGGGCAAGGGCGGATGGGGTGGCAGAGGCAGCCTGGCAGATGAAAGCGGTGACAGCCTGGCAGCTGTGGGCCGAGCCTGCGATGTAACGTCATATGATATAGGTGTCATAGAGGGTTCCAACATAGGGGTGGCTTGTACCTTGTACCTTGTACCCGTCAGGCAGTGTCCCTAAAACGACACAATGCTGAAGACAAGCATCTGACTTGCACAAGCACGCTGTGTATCACATCAGCTCCCCACCATCTGGAAGTGTCCTCTGAAAGTGCCCTTTGGAAGTGCCCTTTGGAGGTGCCCTTAGGAGGTGCGAGAGTCAGTGACATCGCCTCCGGGGTATAAGTAGGTATCAGCAGGTGTGAGCAGATATGAGCCTAGTGGCGCAATGCCTCCGAGGAAGCGCCCCAGCAGCGCGGAGCCAGAGCCGCATCCGATTGAAAGCCCGCGAAAACAAGGTTCGTCGTAGTCGACGTCGGTAGTGGCCCCCCGTAAGCCCCCACAGCCCCCTCGCAGCAGCCAGGCAGCCACACAGCCAGCAGCCTCAGAGCCGGGGCCAAGCACTCCCCTGCCAGCCAAGCGCAGCAAGCGCACCAAGGCTGAGCCAGAGGCAGCTGAGCCCACAAAGGGCAAGGGCAGGGCTGCCAAAGCCAAGCCAGCACCACAGCCAGGCAGGTGGCTGGACAGGGACTGCAATGCAGCTCTGAACATGCAGCGCATTGGGGAGAGCAGGTGGCGGCCACTGGAGCTGTGCTGGTGGCCAGACCAGGGAGCTCTGCCAGCCAAGGGCAAGGAGTACCCTGGCCTGGGGTACAAGCGAGTGCGAGACAAGCCACCACGAGACAAGGCCGAGCCTGCTGCGGCACAGTAGTGTGTGCCCCCCTCTTGAGCTGTCATCAGCTCACATCAGTGCATGCAGGTCATGCCAACTCTACATCATAGCCCCCACGGTCAGGCAATAGTGTAGGTGGTAGGCGACCATGACCATGAGTATGCCATGTCTTTGCCATGAGCATGCCATGTCTATGCCATGAGCATGCCATGAGCATGGGAACTCCACACAGACAAAAACATCGCTTTGTAGTGGTCCACAGTTAGTGTTCGATTGCATTGAAGGCTCAAGGTTGAGGGCCAAGGTGCTGTATATCACATGTCCCCTTCCCCACCACCCCACTTCTGCCCCTCATCAAGGCACGCCATAGCACAATGCCGATAGCAAGCTCAAACCTCCATTGTCTACCGCACGCCTCCTCAGTTGTTCATGACCTACCCAACCAGCAACCCAGCGATCCCTATGCACCTCATCACCCACCACCTAGCTTGTCCTGGACCTCATCAATGACCTCGTACAGGCACCCCCAGCCAGCCCTCTGCCCTGCCCTGCTCTGCCCTGCCCTCAGCCCCTGAGCATGCCCTGGCCCGGCGCCGGGGCCCCGGCCCTGGCTCGGCGCCCCCATCCTCACGTGTGTGAAGCGCGAGGCGTTGCCCAGCAGGTTGAACATGATCTGCTGCAGCTTCACGCGATCCGCAGCCACCATGGGCAGGTCAGGCGGCACGCTGTTCACCACCGCGACCTCCTCCCGCACTAGCGACCGGATCAGGCCACACACCTCATCCACAAGCGGCCGCAGCGCCACCGCCTGCAGGTCGGCCTGTGTGTGAAAGCAGGCAACACACACACACATGCACACACACATACATACACACACACACATATGCACACATGCACACATACCGTGATCCAGCACCTGGTCCCCTGGCCCTCCAGGACCCCCTGCTGGCCCCCCGTGACCCCTGCCATGCCCCTCTGACATACCTCACTGCGCAACCCTTCCTACCCACCCAGGCAATACCAGGCTACCTACAGGGCAAGCTTCCTACCCACCCACTAGCGCCTTTCGCTCCCAGTCAAGCATGGGTCCTGCCTTGCGCAGCAGCAGCCCCCTGCCTTCCCTTCCCTACACTTCACCCTGCACCTCATCCCTGCCGGCCTCGACCATGCCATACCCTTGCCATGCCCCTGCCCTTCACCCTGCCAGTGCCCTAGCCAGTGCTGCTCTCTGCCGCTGGCCAGCTGCAGTGCTCACTGTGTCCAGGCTGCACATCACTGCCTTGCCACGGGCCACAGCCTCCACCCACCTCCTGCTGCACCTCGCCCTCAGTGGCTGACGACAGCAGCGTGTTGATGATGTTGAGCAGGCAGGTGGAGGTGGAGCGGATCATGGCCTGCAAGTTAAGTAGCGGCTGGGATGAGTGGCGTGGAGAATGTAGGATTTGAAGAACTCTGGGAAGGTGAGGGTACAGCGTGAAGGCTAGAGGCGAGGGGTGGCATGACAGCATGACAGCCAGCATTGCTTAGGCTGCCCGCAAGGACTGCACCAGCAGGTCAAAGCTCCTGGCGGTCCTGCTGCTGATGGCCACCAAGGGACAGGTGCGGGTGCGGGGCTAGCAGGGAGAGGGGCCTGGAGACGTTGGTTGGCAAATGAGTAGGGGTAGAGGGGGAGGAGGTGAGGTGTAGTTGAAGATGAGGAGCGGCACTGACCAGGAACCGCTCCTTCTGAGCCGGCTTCAGCTTGTGTGCACGCAGCAGGGAGCCAGCCAGGGCTGCAAGGGCAAAGGGGGGAGGATGTCTGTTGTTGATGGGGGAGTGCAAGTGTGATACGGCAGCTTGGAGCTGCTAGGTGGATGCTTGTGATCTGAGTACAGCTGCTGCATTGTTGTCGGCCAGGGACACACCAGGGGTTGCCTTACTGGCCTTGCAGGGGGGCTGCTCTAACACAGCTCTTTGGTTTTGAGCCCATGCATGAGGGCAGGAGGTAGGGTATGGGGACATGCAGCTGTGGCAGGCAGGGGAAGCTGGGAGGGGGATGCCTGCCCTCTGTGCTTGCGGCTAGAGGCTTGGGCTGGGTTCCCCACCCCTGTCAGCCCAACGGCACTAACACATGGCATGCGCCTGCATGGTGGCACAGTCACTGCCTGCTGCTGACCCGCTGCAGCTCTGCCTGCCGCTGGCTGGAGCGCTAGTGTCACCTATGATGCCCAGGATGGGGGTGCGCAGCTCATGGCTGATGACGTGCACCTGCAGAGGGAGGTGGCGCACAATGCCGAGGGTCAGGGACAAGGCCATGTTCATGTTCATGTTCATGTTCATGTTCGTGTTCATGTTCATGTTCATGTTCATGTTCATGTTCATGTTCATGTTCATGTTCATGTTCATGTTCATGTTCATGTTCATGTTCATGTTCATGTGGGGAAGGTCAGCAGCTCCTCACCATCTGCTCCTTGGCCTTGACCATCTGCCGCAGCTTGTCCACCACCATGATGCGGTTGTTGTTCTCCCATACAAGCAGGGCCGCCTCATGCCGCTCATGCGCTGACGCCACATTTGACTGCCACAGCTGACTGCTGAACACCGCCTGCGCAGCAGCAGCAGGGTAGAGGTGTACCGTGGCAAGGCAGGGCAGGATTGCAACCAAGCACTGCCTCATGGTCAGTGTTGTGTGATGGCTGCATGTGGATGGCACCATGTGTTGTCTGTCCCGCAATGTAGCGCTCTCAGGTGCTGTGTGATGGATGCTGGAGAGAGGTTCAGTGTAGTCGTGGTGTTGTCCGCTGCAACTGTGCAGTCCGGTGAGCTCCGCGCTGCTCACATCGCTACTGTTCATGCCAGCGTGGGTCCTAGCACCTTTCCAGGCAAACAACGCAAGGAGAGAAGGGCTGAATGGAAGACCCAGCGCCGACAGGTGCTCACCCGCCCCCGCCTTGTATGCCCCCGCACTGTTTGTGTCCCCGCATTGTGTCTTGGCCTGTCAAAGTGGCCTGTCAAAGTGCGGATTGTAATTGGCTGCAGGTCATCAAAGTCCCGGGTGGCGCTGTGCTGCGCGGGTTCAAGAAAACCAAGCGCAAGCTGATGGCACACTTCCATTTGAGGGCTGGGGTGCACAGCCAGCTCCGCGTCATCGCGTCACTGTTTGTGTTGCGCATATTGCTGACATGCCTGGTGGGCTACCCCTCCCCGGGGTGTGTGCCTTGTGTGCATGGCTGCAGTTGGAGGAGGAGATGGCAGAGGTGGCCATGGAGCGCATTGGCAAGGGCCTAGCTGAGCAGCGTGAGTTTGAGTTCAATCCAGCCACTCAGATTGGGGTGGGCATCGACCCGGGCGTCACCCAGGCAGTCAGCACAGCCTCAGGGGTGTGGGATCCGGCGACAGGCCAGCTGCTGGCAGACCAGCTGCGCCGGTGGAAGCTGACCAAGGGCCAGGTCAAGCATGGCAGTGCCTGGTAGTGGCCCCCCGTAAGCCCCCACAGCCCCCTCGCAGCAGTTAGGCAGCCACACAGCCAGCAGCCTCAGAGCCGGGGCCAAGCACTCCCCTGCCAGCCAAGCGCAGAAAGCGCACCAAGGCTGAGCCAGAGGCAGCTGAGCCCACAAAGGGCAAGGGCAAGGCTGCTAAAGCCAAGCCAGCACCACAGCCAGGCAGGTGGCTGGACAGGGACTGCAATGCAGCGCTGAACATGCAGCGCATTGGGGAGAGCAAGTGGCGCCCACTGGAGCTGTGCTGGTGGCCAGACCAGGGAGCTCTGCCAGCCAAGGGCAAGGAGTACTCTGACCTAGGCTACAAGCGGCTGCGAGACAAGCCACCCAAGGCCCAGCAGCAGCAGCAGCCTTCTGCGGCACAGTAGTGTGTGTCCCCCTTTGTTGAGCTGTCATCAGCTCACATCAGTGCATGTTTGTCATGCCAACTCTACATCATAGCCCTCGTGGTCAGGCAATAGTGTAGGTGGTAGGCGACTATGACCATGTGTATGCCATGTCTTTGCCATGAGCATGCCATGTCTATGCCATGAGCATGCCATGTCTATGCCATGAGCATGCCATGTGCATGGGAACTCCACACAGACAAAAACACCGCTTTGTAGTGGTCCACAGTTAGTGTTCGATTGCAATGAAGGCTCAAGGATGAGGGCCAAGGTGCTGATACTATCAATGGTGACAGAGTGCTGTGCAAGCAGACTAACGGCCATGGGCTTGCTCTCGAGTCTAATACTCAGGGGGACCAGGTAGGGGTTGTGACCCCCTGCCCTGCCCAGCTCCTGCCTAGCTGCTGCTCACTTTGGTGAACCAGTCACTGAGCCCCCATAGCAGGTTCTCTGTGGCTGGGCTGATGAGCTGCGCCTGGGTGAGTAACCAGATGACCGGGAAGGAGCTCCACATCACCAGCATCAGCACCAGCAGCGCACGCAGCATGTTGCGAGTCTCAGAGTCCTGGCTGCTGGACATGGAGCTGTGAGAGACAGCGGACGGCAGGGCAGGAACAGGAGCATCAGGGGCAGGGGCCTCAGGGGCAGGGCCAGGGCAGGGTCACGGACCCTAAGTAGTTGAGAAGGGGTAGGGTGGCAGTACTGCTGCTGCTGCTGCTGCTACTGCTACTGATAAGCAGGAGGCTAGGATGGTCTGTGCATGTCGTTGCTGCGGCAGACGGTGCTTTCAACTGCGCTGCGGCTGAAAGTACTGCTGGTTGCGCTGCTGCTGACAGTGATGATAGGGCTGCATTGCTGCTTGTGCAGCCCTATCAGCCCTGCCTGCCAGCCTGCCTGCCTGCCTGCCTAGCCCAGGCAGTCTGATGGGAGGTTGTGGATAGGCAGTCACCTGGCGATCATGGCGTGCATGTAGTACAGGACCAGGCCAAAGGCAACAAAGGAGGCCACGCCATTGGCAACTGTACGGCATACGGGTCAGGACAGAGAAACAGGGCTGGGGGACAGGGCTGGAGTGAGGGCTGGTGCTCAGGCTGCTGCCAGTGCAAGCTGGCCATTACGGCAGCTGTTGACATTCTGTATGGTTGCACCTGAATGGTGAGGGGGGTTGTAGGGGCAGGTTGGCAAGGGAGGCATGCTGGTGGGTGTATCAGGCGGTGTTCCCAGGCAGTGGCCAGGTGCATGTGCAGCCCGCCAGCTGCTCAGCCGCTGGCCCCCGGAACCCCAACCTGGAGCTGGGGTCATCCTAGGAGCGGGTCAAACCCTGAACCCAGACCAGCCTCCCTGACTTTCCCTGTGGCCATGCCTTCCTACTCGGCAGCCAGTCACCAGCTGATAGGCCTGAATGGCCTTGCCTCCCTGCTTGCTGGCCTGCCCGCCCGCCTGCCTGTATGCCTGCTTGCCCGCCTGCATCTTCACAGGGTGCTCACTTGAGGGTATGCCTGGCAGCCAGGTTGCCAGCAGGCCGGTCAGGATCATCACCACGTCAGCGATGACCGTGAGCACCATCTGCGGCCAGATCAGGGGCCAGTCCAGTAGCCATGCCTCTGCCTGATCCTGCTGCATACTGCAGCAGCTGCCACCATGAACCTGGCCCTGGCCCTGACCCTGGCCCTGACCCTGACCCTGACCCTGGCCCTGACCCTGACCCTGACCCTGGCCCTAGCCCTGACCCTGACCTGACCCTGACCCTGACCCTGACCCTGACCCTGACCCTGACCCTGACCCTGACCCTGACCCTGGCCTGCCCCTGCCCCTGACCTGACCCTGGCCCTGGCCCTGACCCTGACCCTGACCCTGACCCTGCCCCTGCCCCGGCCCCGGCCCCGGCCCCGGCCCCGGCCCGGCCCGGCCCGACCCGGCCCGGCCCGACCCGACCCGACCCGACCCGACCCGACCCGACCCGACCCGACCCGACCCGACCCGACCCGACCCGACCCGACCCGACCCGACCCGACCCGACCCGACCCGACCCGACCCGACCCGACCCGACCCGACCCGACCCGACCCGACCCGACCCGACCCGACCCGACCCGACCCGACCCGACCCGACCCGACCCGACCCGACCCGACCCGACCCGACCCGACCCGACCCGACCCGACCCGACCCGACCCGACCCGACCTGACCTGACCTGACCTGACCTGACCTGACCTGACCTGACCTGACCTGACCTGACCTGACCTGACCATGACCTGACCATGATCTAGGCCTGACCTGACCATGATCTAGGCCTGACCTGACCTGACCTGACCTGACCTGACCTGCAGAGCGCTATGTCAAGCTGTACGCCAAGGCAGCCAGGGCCCGGCTAGGCTGGAGCGGGGTGGAGGCTCAGCTATTCATCAAGCTGGCGTGTGGGTATGCGCTCAACGCTGACAGCCCCGAACTGCAGGCCTCATACCTGGACAAGGCGCATGTCAAGGACCTGAAGGAGGAGGCAGCCAAGCAGCGGAGACTGCTGGCCCTGGAGGAGGGAGACTCCTTGCAGGACACCGTGCCCCTGCCCTGCCGCATGCGCCATGCGGTGCATGTGTGCAGATGCCTGGAGCAGTGGCAGCAGCCACCCACCCCACCCGTGCCAGGCAAGCCAAAGCATGGCGGGCGTAGGGTGGGGCCCCGGGTCCTGGCCTGCCCAACCCCCTTCACCCTCACCCCCTTGGCCAGGGTGGGGGTGCACTTCATCAAGATGGACAGCAGGGTGCTCCACGGGGTGTGCCAGCAGCTGGGGCTCACGAGGGAGACAGCGGATGTGTTTACCGCAGAGCCAGCCCGTAGCAACCGTTGGGACAGGTGGTTCAGCACAAAGCAGCTGGCCAACCAGGGGGTTGAGTTCGAGGGGACGGTGGAGACGGACGGAGTCAGTGTGTGTGTGCACTACACCCGCCCCCTCCCAACCCCTCCTGCTCCACCCTCAGCAGCAGGGCCCTCCAGTAGCAACAGCAGCCCAGTGGCAGCCCCAGGTGCAGCACCAATAGCGGCACATGCTCTGAGACTGCCCCGCATTGGCAAGGGCCTAGCTGAGCAGCGTGAGTTTGAGTTCAATCCAGCCACTAAGATTGGGGTGGGCATCGACCCCGGCCTCACCCAGGCAGTCAGCGCAGCCTCAGGGGTGTGGGGTCCGGCGACAGGCCAGCTGCTGGCAGACCAGCTGCGCCGGTGGAAGCTGACCAAGGGCTAGGTCAAGCATGGCAGTGCCTGGTAGTGGTACCGATTAGCTAGCACCGATCAAGCCCCATCTCCAGCACCTGGCAGCAGCAAGCTCAGCCGGCACCTCCCTGGACGCCAACCTGGAGCACATCACCGTCACCCTGGCCACCTGGGATGCGGTGTGGGAGGTGTACCTGGACCCCAAGTGGGCACAGCAGCGGCTGAGGCTGTACGGAGCTCAGGACCGGACACTGGAGCAGTTCTTCAAGAAGGTGAGGGTGGGTGGGAGAGAGAGAGGGTAAGGGAGTGAGAGGTGGTGGGTTGGTATGAAGTGAGCATGAAGAATAGTTGACCGTGCCATGCCTGACCATGTGCCACCATGTCAGCCATGGCCATGTGCCTTGTGTGCATGGCTGCAGTTGGAGGAGGACATGGCTGAGGTGTCCATGGAGCGCCATGGGCATGCCAAGCAGCTGGTGGTTTTCTTTGGCGCTGCTAGCATTGGCACTGGGGGTGGGTGGGGTGCTGATGCGGTGCTGCGTGCCTGCTGCAAGGTGGTGTGCAGGCCCAGGGGCACAGACCAGCGGCGGGGCAGGGTGGTGCTTGTGGATGAGCACCGCACCAGCCGGGTCAGCTCAGCAATGAACGGCCAGCAGCCCTGTGAGAGCCGGCTGAGCAAGCGCAGGGCCACCAGGCCTGCGGACTGGAAGCCCTCAGCTGGGCAGGTGCACCACCGCCTGCTCCGCCCAGCCTGGAGCCAGGAGTGCGACCTGCTGGTGCGGGGCATGATGTGGTGCCTGGTAGTGGCCCCCCGTAAGCCCCCACAGCCCCCTCGCAGCAGCCAGGAAGCCCCACAGCCAGCAGCCTCAGAGCCTGGGCCCAGCTCTCCCCCGCCGGCCAAGCACAGCAAGTGCACTGAGGCTGAGCAGGCAGCTGAGCCCACCCAGCCCGTCAAGGGCAAGGCTGCTAAAGCCAAGCCAGCACCACAGCCAGGCAGGTGGCTGGACAGGGTCTGCAATGCAGCTCTGAACATGCAGCGCATTGGGGAGAGCAAGTGGCGCCCACTGGAGCTGTGCTGGTGGCCAGACCAGGTAGCTCTGCCAGCCAAGGGCAAGGAGTATCCTGGCTTAGGCTACAAGCGGCTACGAGACAAGCCACCGCGAGACAAGGCCGAGCCTGCTGCGGCACAGTAGTGTGTGCCCCTTTTTGTTGAGCTGTCATCAGCTCACATCAGTGCATGTTTGTCATGCCAACTCTACACAATAGCCCTCGTGGTCAGGCAACAGTGTAGGTGGTAGGCGACCATGACCATGTGTATGCCATGTCTTTGCCATGAGCATGCCATGTGCATGGGAACTCCACACAGACAAAAACACCGCTTTGCAGTGGTCCACAGTTAGTGTTCGACTGCATTGAAGGCTCAAGGTTGAAGGCCAAGGTGCTGTAATGCACGTCTTCAGGGTCACCTTGTTGTAAGGCACGTCTTCAGGGTCGCATGCCAGCCACATCATGAATATAATGGTGGGGGTGCTGTGCAGCCATTGGAAGTAGCGCAGTGGGTGGAATCTGCGGCAGCGGCAGCAGCAGCATCAGCTGATGGAGTGGAAAGAGGGATCACAGCTGTTGAGAGCTGCTGTAGCAGGGGAAGTTGGGCTTGAGTGTGCATGCGTCAAGATGCCTGGGCAGTGAGTGCAGGTCACTGGGCATGGCAGCAGGGAGGTTGTGCATTGGTTCAGTGGCGAATTGAGTCCATGCATGTCAGCTCTAGACAGTGAGTATCTGCCTGCCGCCGCTGCTGCTCTGCATCCATAAGCCAAGGTTCACCACTCACGCCCGCCCGTTGCCTGCCAGCCACACAGGGGTTGCTTCAAAGCAGATTAGGCAGTTTGTCGCAAAGCCGACGCTGTTAATGAACAGCAGCAGCAGATTGCTAGTGAAGCGAGTGAGCTGCTGGGCGAAAGCCAGGTTCATGAAGTTGAGGACCAATGTAGCACCAAATGCGGCAGCCGGCCACTCCACATAGCTGTTGGGTACCTGTGCAAGGGGGGCGGCCCAGGAATTGAGTTTTTGAATCAAGTTGCAGACTAGAAAAGACAAGGAGGGCAGGTGGGTGTCATGTCTCTGACACCCTCCACCAGCCCCCAGTAGCAACCCACCTGACTGCGAAAGAGCGCTGCATTTTTCTCAACGTCCACAGATAGGCAGTGGAGCGCGTAGGTGGAGATCGCAAAGGTGGCGCACCCCAGACTGCTTGGCACGCAGTTTGAGCAGATATCGCATCGCCTGCCTGGCTCGGTACCGCAATGCAAGCCAAACGTGCCTCACCTGAGGCTAGGTAGGCTGGCCTTGCTTGCGAGGCGATGGCTTGCGAGGCGATGACACCTCTCTGGCATGTTCGCTCAATTACATGAACCAGCAGTGGCAGGGGCAGTAGCGCATAGCGAGGAGTGTAATGGCACTTACGCACAATGATTTCGCTTACCTGTACTTTTCACGAGCAATATAGTACTTTTCAGAACATAAAGGGCACCCACCCAATGGCTGGCAGGGCAGTGGCAGCCGGCTTGTTGCAATACTCTAAAACATCACCCGGAGGCTAGCCCTTGATGTATGTATTGCGGCACTGCGCAGCCCATGTTGAGCTCCAGTTTCAACTGTGATGCAACACTTTACAGCTGCTACATACCGTACTGCAAAGTAAGTTAGTTCTTGCCTGAGGTAGATTGAAGTAGATTACAGTGAGTAGCACACAGTTTTCACGTGTAATGAAATGCAAGCGGCCATGCATGGATGGCCCACCTGTTTAGTCACGACACAGCGCTTGGCGCTGCGACACACCTTTTAGTCCAGGATGGGCAAAGTGAAGCAAAAGGGCGGTGGCGGCAGCGGTAGCGGGGACTTGCGTGCGGCTGGTGGCGTGAAAAAGAAAGGCGGCAAGAAGACGTCGTCGGGCGTGTCAGGTTTGCCTTGGTACCCTGTACGTTGACCCAGGCATAGCTCTGGACCTCACCCCCGTGTCTGTGTGTGTGTGTGTGTGTGTGTGTGTGTGTGTGTGTGTGAGAGCGCAGGCCTGGAGTTCCACAAGAGCAAAGGGCAGCATATTCTGAAGAACCCTATGGTGGTGCAGGCAATTGTGGACAAAGCTGGTGTGAAGAGCACAGATGTGGTGCTAGAAATCGGGCCTGGTACTGGCAATATGACCATGAAGCTGCTGGAGAAGGCCAAACGGGTTGTGGCAGTGGAGTTGGACCCACGCATGGTGCGGCTGTGCATGCATGGCATGGAGGCACTGCTTTACACAGCATGGCATCATGGGATGGGGGCCAGCTTTGGCTTTCCCAAGGTGTCATGAGCCTTGCCCCTCACTGTAATCCTTTCTGTGAAGGAAGTGATTAGCTTCACTGTCATTGTGGGATAATTAGCGATAGCATGCTGGACATGCCTGCAAGCAGTGAAGTGTATTGCCATGTTGCAATGTCACTGCATGGCAACGGCCAAACGCTGATATGGCTGGTTCAACCAAACCTGTGGTTGTTGCTTGTCAACACCGTCCACTCCCCATTTCCTCCCCTGCCCCAATCTTACCCCCTCACCACTGGGCCCCTTGGCTTCATCAGCCTTGTCCTGGGCCCTCACTTGCCAGGCTCCAGGCAGCCAGCACCCTCCACTCCCAGGTGTTGGAGCTGCAGCGGCGTGTTCAAGGCACCGCCTACGAGCGCAGCCTAGAGGTAAGGCTGTGGCTACCTGGTTTGGCAAATAGGCTGCAGGTGCCCTTGCTACGAGTGACATGATGCTTGCGCTTATGCTGATGGCGCTGAATCTACACCAGCACCATGTTTGGTGGACGCCATATACAATGACCATGATGATGACCATGATGATGACCACCATGATGACCACCATGATGACCACCATGATGACCATGATGATGACCATGATGATGACCATGATGACCATGATGACCATGACCATGATGACGATGAAAAGGAAGCCTGGTGATGGAGGACCAGAGCTGGCCAGCCGCAGTGTCTGCCACCTTGTCCCAGCCTGCCTGGCGCTTGCTCCGGCTGGTCTCCCACCACTGCACTGCACTGCCACCAAACCGTCCTGCCTGCACTGCTGTTGCACATCACGGCACACACACCCAGGCACGCTGGCACCCCCTTGGCAGTGCAGGCTCTGTGCAATTGCTGGGAGGGGTATGTGCTGGCGTCAGCTCATGCCCATCCCCTGCCCCCCGCGACCACCAAGCCACCCTGATGACCCTGCCATCCGCCTGGCCGCCTTGCCCACCAGATCATACACGGGGACTTCCTGAAGGTCGACCTGCCCTACTTCGACCTGTGTGTGGCCAACATCCCCTACAACATCTCCTCACCCCTCACCTTCAAGCTGCTGGCGCACCGCCCCGCCTTCCGGGCCGCTGTCATCATGTACCAGCACGAGTTTGCCATGCGCCTGGTGGCCAAACCGGGGGACTCCATGTACTGCCGCCTGGCAGCAAACACGCAGCTGTTGGCACGCGTGAACCACCTGCTCAAGGTCTGTGATGCAGGAATGGCGGGGCGGGCGGGGCAGCAGGGGTGCAGCAGGGTGGGCCAAGAGGCAGGGGCGGGCAGTAGGGGTGTAGCAGGGTGAGGCAAGGGGCAGGGGCGGGGCAGTAGGGTTTAGAGAGCTGGAGGGATCAGGGGCGCACCTGAGGGGACACGGGCATGACACAGCACACAAGGTAGCGACTGCTGTCGTTGTATGGCGCTAAGGTTTCCAGGCAAGAACACCTGCTGCTGCAGCTGCTGTGTTGTGTGGTGGCAGTGTAGGGAGCCAGCCCGACACTGGGCGCAGCGGCGGGCTGACCCTACTCTGCCAGCACCCCTAGCATGCCTCTGCCTCTTCTCAATGCCCCTGGGGAAGCCCTAGGAGCCTAACGGTAGATGGCTTAAGTGGTGTGCACCAACCGACAAAGTCCATGCCCATAGCCTTGCATACCATGCCCCTCGGCTCTGGGCTGTGCTCCGCACCTTGTGCCCCAAACTCTGCTGGAACCCAGCCAGTTTGTGTGTGTGGGGTGGGGCAGGTGGGCAAGAACAACTTCCGGCCGCCCCCCAAGGTCGACAGCAGCGTGGTGCGTATTGAGCCGCGCCACCCGCCCCCGCCCATCAACTTCTTGGAGTGGGACGGCCTGGTGCGCCTCTGCTTTGGCCGCAAGAACAAGACACTGGGCGCCATATTCAGGCAGGGCGGGGCCTTTGGGATATAAGGGGCAGGACAAGGCGAAGCGGGGCTTGGTGGGGTCAGGCGTTCATGCCTAGCTGTGCTGACACTGACACTGACTGAGACACTGGCTTTGACCTGACACTGATCCTGACCCTGACCCTGACCCTGACCCTGGCCTTGACCCTGATCCTACAGGCAGGCGTCCACCCTGGTGGCAATGGAGCAGAACTTCCGCACCTACCAGGCCCTGGCTGCAGCCGGCAATGTGCCGCAACCGGACCAGCCAATGGCAGGTTAGGCCCTGATCCTCCTTGTGCCTTGATGTGTCTGACTGATGATGTCTAGAGACTTACTTGCTGCGCCTCTAGGGAGGCTAGCCAGCTCCAATGTGATGTGACGTGTTTTGAAAGAAGCAGATTTGAAGCACGCTGCGTGTCTGACTGTAACGTTACACGTTTGTGTGATGTGCGACAAATTCCAGTGCCCTCCACCCTTTAAGCTCTCCTGGCTGATTGCTTGCTAGTGCTTGTTTGCATAGCTTTGGTGCTTGTTTGGTGCTTGTTTGCATAGCTTGTTTGCATAGCTTATTTGCGTGCTGCAGTACCCCATGGCATGTTATGATAGGCCAAAGCAGCATGCTCCAGTACAATTCACATGAGCTTGCACCGCTTGCATAGCTCGACCACAGGACTCTAGGCACTGGACTCTAGGCACACCGCCCTGGTGGCCCTGCTGTTGTTGACAACCTGCTGCATCTGCATTGCTGCTCATGCGACTGTGTGTCTGACACCGGCAGTGACTGTCGCGTCGGCTGCAGGGGTCGTGCAGCTGGCAGCAGGGGCTGATGCAGGAGGGATGGATATGAGTGAGGACAGTGAAGGGGACGAGGAGGGTGAAGCGGACGGCATGGCACTGGATGTTGTGCACCGAAAGGGCAAGGGCAAGGTGAGAGGTGAAAGGCATGTAGGGGGGTGGAGGGGTGGAGGCCAGGGGGCTGGGAAGCTAGGGCCGGGGTTGAGCCTGCCTAAATGTGTGGAGGGTGAGAGGGAGAGGAAAGGGTGAAGCTGGAAATGCTGTGGGCTGCAGGGTAAAGCCAGCTTGGCTTAGTTCTGGACCTCAATGGAGGGTCAAAGGAGGGTTCCGCAGGAAAGCTCTCTGCAGGGCATAGTATGCAAAGTCGTGTGGGCAAAGGGCCTGGCCTGCCCCTGGCTGCGATGCAGGCCCTCACCTCCATGGCCCGAGTGCCACCCTGCGCCCTTCACCCTGCTGCCCCTGTGTCTCATGCCACCAGGTGTCTCCAGAGTTCAAGGCACGCGTCATGACGCTGCTGACAGAGGGCGGGTTTGAGGAGCGGCGCAGCAGCAAGATGTCCCAGGACGAGCTGCTGGCCTTGCTAGCTGCCTTCAATGCTGCCGGCATTCATTTTGCATGAGCCACACAGGCAGCTATGCCAAGGCCACGCGCACTGGGGGACAGCAAGGCGCAAGGCTGAGCCAGCATGGGGGCATTGCGGGCAGGGGAAGGTGGGCAGGTGGGCAGGGGGAGGTGGGGCAGGGGGCTGGTGTCTAACAGACCATATACTGACATGATATGCTGGGTGGTCCCACTAGGCCCCCCATGGGCAAGGGCAAGGGGGCAGTGTAGGGGCCAGGCTGCTAACTGGCTGGAGCGAGACAGCAACTCAGCACTCGACATCCTTCATGTGCCAGTTTAAGCTGCGTGCATGGCTTAACCAGCCTTAAGTGCTTGTGGAAAAGGAAGGGGCAATCTGACATGCCTACATGCAACGTAATGAACAGTTGCTGATGGTCCAGCAGCATCAGCCCTTAGCCATAACATTGGGATGCTTGGGATGCTTGCCATGCAATTAGAGCATGCAGCACCCTTTGTCACATATGCACACATTATCATCATGCATGCATGCATGCATGCATGGCCCACAATTGTTTTTTAGGCTTTCACACAATGTGCACCTGACCTACAAGACTTGTTCATGGCCCATGCCGGTTGTGGGCTAACATGGTGCCCAACACGGGGCTGACATGGCATGGTGCCCATGATAACACCAGATTCAGCCCCCTTGTCCCTCACTAGGGCCTCCATTTGAGCCGGACCAGTAGTGCCCACTAGCAGCCACTAGCGGGAGTACTAGTGGGCAATAGTAGCCCGACTCAAATGGTGTTAATGGGCTGTGTGGAGTATACCCAATGCACATGGACATGGTGCATGATTGCCTACCACCTACAGTATTGCCTGACCCGTTAGGGCTACTGTGTAGAGTTGGCATGACCTGCATGCACTTATGTAAGCTGATAACAGCTCAACAAAGGGGGGCACACACTATTGTGCTGCAGAAGGCTGCTGCTGCTGCTGCTGGGCCTTGGGAGGCTTGTCTCGCAGCCGCTTGTAGCCTAGGCCAGGTACTCCTTGCCCTTGGCTGGCAGCGCTCCATGGTCTGGCCAGTAGCACAGCTCCAGTGGCCGCCACCTGCTCTCCGCAATGCGCTGCATGTTCAGCGCTGCATTGCAGTCCCTGTCCAGCCACCTGCCCGGCTGTGGTGCTGGCTTGGCTTTTGCAGCCTTGCTCTTGCCTTTGCCCTTGCCCTTGGTGGGCTGGGTGGGCTCAGCTGCCTGCTCAGCCTTGGCAGTAGTAGTTGTTACACTGAGGAGCCAGGGCTTGGATGGCTACAAGCCAACCTCCAAGGGCAGAAAGCCGAAGAGTTGAACTGAACGTAAAGCAAAAGAGGGAGGCAGGAGGGTCAGAGGCTGAGCTTGAAGGAGGGGCTGGAGGAGGTAGGGTGACCAACGAGGGGTCCAGGTGGGGGAGGGACTAAGGGGGGCTAGAGGGGGAGGGTTAAAGGCGCTTGGCTGGCGGGGGAATGCTTGGCCCTGGCTCTGAGGCAGCTGGCTGTGTGGCTGCCTGGCTGTTGCATGGGGGCTGTGGGGGCTTGCGGGGGGCCACTATTGGGCACCACATCAGGCCCCGCACTGGCTGGTCACGCTGCTGGCTCCAGGCTGGACGCAGCAGGCGGTGTTCCAGCAGTCTGTCAAAACTACATGGCTAACCATACCTACTCTCCAGCCCACACATGGGGCAGTACAACCCACACAATGCACCTCAGCCGTGTGGAGATCCCACCACACTGTAGCAGCACATCACAACAGCCCTGACGCCACCACCACAACGTTCACTGCTCTAGAGCTACCGTATAAGTTTAACAACCTGTGCAAAGTACTAGGGCCTGTGCATTGTTGCCGGCCCAGCCATCAATCCTGGTCCGCTGGTACTCTGCAGCCCGGTGCAGCCGCTGCCTGCTCTTGGGTCAGCCGGTCATCGCCGACGGCAGGCAGAGCCTTCAAGCCCTCATAGCTGCACAGCTCCGGGGGGGCGGCTTGTAAGGGGCGCCTTATGATCACACAGCCCTTGACAAGCCTGCGCCTGGTGCTAGTGCAGGCTGTGGCAGTGATGCGGCATTACAAAGTTACAAAGTTACTTACTTACTTACGCCGTGTAATTACATGTAATTTACATGTAATTACATGTAATTTACATGTAATTACAGGGAATTTACATGTAATTACAGGGAATTACAACCAGCTTTTCTCCTCACTGGCTCGTTTTTTTCAGCCGACATTGTGAGACTTAAGAGGGTTATCTTTAGACAACCTCTAATGACACTTAGAACCTCGATATACGGACATGCCGACCCTCTACAGGGTCCTACCAATACTGACCTTGTGCAGGGTCCTACAGACCCTGTGCAGGGTCCTACTGACCCTGTGGAGGGTCCTACCGACCCGGTGCAGGGTCCTACCGACCCTCTACAACGGGGCACAAGTCACCTACACAAGTCAACACTAGTCATCTATCACACAACACCACACCACAACACCAAGTGACCACAACACCAAGTCAACACAACACCAAGTCGACACAAATCAACATCACACCACACCACACCACACCACACCACACCACACTAGGCTAGGGCTGGGCTGGGCTGGGCTGGGCTGGGCTGGGCTGGGCTGGGCTGGGCTGGGCTGGGCTGGGCTGGGCTGGGCTGGGCTGGGCTGGGCAGGTCAGGTCAGGTCAGGTCAGGTCAGGTCAGGCCAGGTCAGGTCAGGTCAGGTCAGGTCAGGTCAGGTCAGGTCAGGCCAGGTCAGGTCAGGCCAGGCCAGGTCAGGTCAGGTCAGGTCAGGTCAGGTCAGGTCAGGTCAGGACAGGTCAGGTCAGGTCAGGTCAGGTCAGGTCAGGTCAGGTCAGGTCAGGTCAGGTCAGGTCAGGTCAGGTCAGGTCAGGTCAGGTCAGGTCAGGTCAGGTCAGGTCAGGTCAGGTCAGGTCAGGTCAGGTCAGGTCAGGTCAGGTCAGGTCAGGTCAGGTCAGGTCAGGTCAGGTCAGGTCAGGTCAGGTCAGGTCAGGTCAGGTCAGGTCAGGGCAGCAATGGGCGAGCTGGGGTGGGACGGGGCTGGGTGGGGCAGGGCGTGGCGGGGCTGAGGGAAGTGGGGTTGGGCGGGGCTGGGAGGGGCTTGGGAGGTGGTGGGGTGGATGGGGCTTGATAGGTGGTGGGAGGAGGTGGTGGTGGGAGGGGACTGTGGGGCTGGGCCTCACAACTGAGCTTGGGAGGGGGTGGAGGTGTACCTGGTCACGAGAGGGGACAGGCATTGCAGGCACCCAGGTAGCCAAGAAAGTCTTGAACGTTGGGTTGTCCACAATGTTGAAGGGGAGGTTGCAGTCTACAATCAGTTTCACCAGGTCCTTGGCAAAGCGTCCTTTGTCCTCCACGACACCACTTCCTGTCAAATGCATAAACACAATAAACATAATAGTGGAGTACTGGACCCTTCTATTGCACCCTTCTATTGCACCCTGTTGCACCCTCCTAACACATCCTGGTCCACAGGTAATGGTTACCTGCGCGAGCCGTCGACTTGCTGTTCGGGGTGGTCCCAGCGTCTTGCTGCAGCTCGGCGACCTCCTTGTTTTCTTGCTTGTACTCTTCAATGGCTGCCGCGATTTCAGAGAAGGTCTTGGCGATGTTCATTGCCTGCGTGCTGGCTAGGAACTTGCTGCATCGCAAGAGATGTCTCTTGAGACGGTCCTTGTTACTGCCCGCCAAGTTATCCTGGCAGTGATTGCACATATAGCGCAGAACGAAGTTAACAGCGCCGTCAGTCTCGTCGGGGTCGCTCGTCGGTGCTGTGACGGCCGTCAGCTGTTCCATCACCCAAGCCGACTTTGTCTTGTGCTGAGTCTTGTGCTTCTTCAAGGACGAGCCTCCGAGTCCATTGGGCAATAGGGGCGGAGGAAGCGATGTGCCTCTCAGCCCGGAGGCCATACGCCTTTTAGCGTGCTGTGGAGCCTCCGACATGTTGGGACGACAGCCGGCGGCCTGCTGCGCGAGTCTGTAATTACGTAATTACACGACTGGATGTAATTACACGATTTCCCTGCGGACAACCATGTAATTACAAAGTTACAAAGTTACAGAATTACGCGTGTAATTACATGTAATTACGTAAAAATACATGTAATTCTGCATCACTGGGCTGTGGCCTTGGACGGCAGCATTGGCTAGGCTTGTGGCGAGACAGTGGGGCAGGGTGTGCCCGCTGTAAGTGAGCCACGTTCAGCCTATGGCTGTCTGTGGTTGACTCACACCACACACACTGGCAGGCAGTGGTACTGGACACCATGTAACACGGCACTCGGAACGTAGGCAAGTCCAAGGCATCAGTATCCAATAGTGCAATGCACTACTCAAGCCGTCAGCCAGTGGGGCTGCTTGGCCGCCCTCCCCCTGATCGGCTTTGGGACTTCAAAGCACTTCAAGGCTACAAACAAACAGGTAGCCCGTGATTTGACCATGATGCTTGCTATACATCGGAGGGATGCTGGGATCTGAGGTTGCCCCTGTCATCACCACATGAAGCGTCCCTGGGATCCATCAGCCCACGCAAAGGGCTTGCACAGGAACAAGTAGAGCGTGCAGCTGTTCAGCGTCACGTACATGGCCAGTGTGGCCCACACATGCAGCCGAGGGGGCCGGGGCAGGTGCAGCGCCAACATGAGGAAAGGGGCGGTAAAGTACCTGCGAGGCATGTGCGCATCACGATCATGCAGCAAGCCCACCACCCTGCCACCTCTCCACCACCATCCCACCCCACCATCCCCTGACTCCAATCGCACCCCACCTCCCACCCCACCACCCCACCTGCCCATATCCCCCTCACCTGAACTCTAGCAGCCATGCCGGCACCAGCACCACAGCTGTGCACACTGCCCAGCCTGCAACCCAGAGCCCCGACTGCCGCTGCAGCAGGCCATGCACCAGCACCAGCCCCGACAGCCCCGCCCCTGGCCCCACTAGCAGGCTCCAGACCCCTGACTGCTTGGCCAGCAGCTTGCGCCAGATGTAGAAGGTGAAGTGCCGGTTGTCCGCCAGCAGGTAGGGGTGGGGGCCTGGCCCATGAGTGAGGCACCAACGGCTGAGCCATAACGCGGCTGCGGAAAACAGCACTGCTCGCAGAGGGTGGTCGGTACCGGCTCCGGCTGCGCTTCCGACTATTGGCAGCACTGCCGGTCCCAGGATTGACGCTGCGAAGAGACAGAAGTAAGCGAGCTGTGCGGGATGGCGCACGGGCTGGTGCGCGGCCTTGTCACCCAGTGCGACGCCACCATTCACCACGAGGAATGCCGCAAAGACCAAAACTACAAGCACCAGCGGCCATAGCTGGCGCAGCAGCGCCATGCGACAGCGCCATAGAGCGGCGGAGAAGTTGCCAACTTCTCGCATCGCGTGCGAGAGCATTGGGCGAGCGGGGTAGGGCGACGTGTGCCGGGCCGGGTCTCGGTTGAGAGGGCCTCGCACATCAGGCTCGGCTCGCCGCGATGGGCTCCCCGTAGCGTGGTTTGCGCCGACGACCTTCAGCGCAACCGTGCCCGCCACAAACGCGACCCACACCGCGTTAGTCTGGCGAAACATGACGGCCAAGGCTGCTGCCAGCCCAGCTATGATGGGTCTGCCCCGATGGGCCTGCCAGTAGCAGCACAGCAGGAAGAGGGTGGCGCCAACGTCGGTATAATACAAGTAGGTGTAGGACCAGTGGAGGGGCAAGGAGGCCAGGGTGACCGCCCACAGTGCGCTGCTGGCAGGCGCCCACGACCACGACTGCCGGATTGGGGTTGGTGAGCAGGCTTCTGGCTGTGTTGTTGCTGCCGCTGCTGCTGGTGAGGGTGGCAGTGCTGCTGGCAGCCGGCTGTCCTCCAAAATCCAGTACAGCACATAAACGCAGGCCACACCAAGCATCAGGTTCAATCCTCGCAGGCTCACTGTACTGCATCCCAGGCCCTGCGGCACAGCAGCAAAGTTGAGTTGTGCCCCTGCCCCTGCCCCTGCCCCTAACGCGTCCCTGCCCCTGGCCCTGCCCCTCCCCCAGCCCCTGCCCCTGCCCCTGTCCCTGTCCCTGTCCCTGTCCCTGTCCCTGTCCCTGTCCCTGTCCCTGTCCCTGTCCCTGTCCCCAGAAAGAGAGGAAGGCTGACATCAACCTCCTGACTCCCTGACCCTGCCGTTGAGCAACATATGTGTTCCTCATGAGGCGGGGGGGGGGGGGGGCATCTCACCAGAGGCAGACCCACCTCCTGTACT
The DNA here is from genome assembly GCA_030144725.1 of Haematococcus lacustris. Classification (NCBI taxonomy): domain Eukaryota; kingdom Viridiplantae; phylum Chlorophyta; class Chlorophyceae; order Chlamydomonadales; family Haematococcaceae; genus Haematococcus; species Haematococcus lacustris. Next base: position 3,762,423 of record JASKMD010000017.1, read on the forward strand.
CCCGCCAGCCACGGCCACCGCTGTGTCAGCCAACCTGACTGCTGTGCCATGCTCTGCACAGCCCCCAGCACCCTGGCCTGGGCTGCGCCCAGTAGGTACAAGCCAGGGAGGGTAGTGATCTTAGGATCCCAGGCATCCCACACTCCATGACAATACTGCTGGGTTTGAGGCACGTGGAAGGGCTCGTCCTGTTGTAAAAACCACATGCACCCCATGGCTGGAATGCCGAGCAAAGCAGCTGCGGCCGATGCTAGTGCTGTGGAATGTACCATGTAGGGAAGGGGCACATGACGGTTGACCAGAGCCGCAGCGATGCTTGACAGTAAGGCATATGCAGCAGCAGCTTTGTGTACATGCGAAACGTCCAAACGCTCCATCTGCGCAACAAATCGCCTTGCGGCGCAGTGAAGTAGTTATTCAGTTTGCAATCGCCCAAATGGGCCACACAGCCTGCAGGGTACGTACTGCGGGCACGTGCATACCTCAGCGGAGTGAAACGATGCATGTATCGAGCATGAGCAGCGCGCACGGCCAGGCATGACCGGTACAGCACCACCAGTGGAAAGAACCTCTCTGGAGGACAACGAGGAGGGAGGGCAAGAGGAGGAGGGAGAAGAGAGCGAGGAGTCCGAGCCTGCAACAGCAGCAGAGGAGCCTGCGGACCCTCTGTATGACCCCACCCTTGATGATGAAGATGAGGTCTGGATACAACGTGCCCGTCAGGGCCGCGTCTCTGATGCAATCCTGAACTGGTGGGGCTGCTGCACGCCAGCCCAGCTGCCTATGGATCAGCATCCTACAGCAGCACGGTGCAGCAACAGCAGGAAACCTTATATCAGATTGAACATTGCAGAGCAGGGTGCAGGGACAAAGCAGGAGCTACAGAGCAGGAATAGCAGCAGCAGCAGCAGCAGCAGCAGCCTTCATCAATAGGATCAGCAGACCACACACAGCTGCAGAGCTCACAGCAGGGAGGTAGCAGTATGTTCCCAAACACTGGATGCGCCAGCTTGACGCACTGCCTATTCTGTTGTGTGCAGCCCTGGCTGCTTCACTACACTGTGCATTGACTGCCAGCAGCATGAGGAGTATAAGGAGCAGTACCGCGCCATGTTTGTGATCAACTGCCAAGTGAGCCTGGCTGTGGCTGGGTCCAGCTCCCCAGCAACAGCAGCAGCAGCAGCATGACATGGCAGCAGCCTCCACTCAAGTCAGCATGACGTCACAGCTGCCTGCAGTCCGAGGCTGTGTGCAGCCCCTCCTGCGGCGCCCTGCATGTCCCAGGGCTAGCGCCCATGCTCAGGCAGAGGTAGTCAGCTGGAAGCTCAAACGCAAAAAAAACAACCCCCACCACAGCACAGTTGTTCCTCTACTATTACTACAGGGCAGGGGCTGTGTTATCTCTAGTCCGATCTGTTTGCAAGCAGCAAGCATCCGGTACCACTACGTGATTCACTACCCCAACCCGCTTGCGAAGGCCGGGCAATCTATGATGGCATGAAACACATGCACTGATGTAGGCACACATATGCGGTGCACACATGCTACTGTGCTACAGGCTGCTGGGCTTGGGCCTTGGGGGCTCGCTCTCGCAGCTTCTTGAAGCCCAATGCTGGGTACACCTTGCCCTGGGCAGGAAGCCTTCCTCGGTGTTGCCACCTGCACAGCTCCAGTGGGCGCCACTTGCTCTCCCCTGCTCGCTGGAGGTTGAGGGTTGCGTTGCAGTCCCTGTCCACCCATTTGCCAAGGTCCCCAGGGGTGGCCTGGGCCAGCCAAGGGCACCACATGAGCCCCCGCACTGGCGCCTCAAACCGCTTGCTCCAGGCTGACCGCAACAAGCGGTCCTGCACCTGACCTGGCTTGGGCTTCCAGCCTTCAAGCCTGGTGGGCTTGCTGCTGTCCAGCTCCTCCTCACAGGGCTGGGGGCTGTTCAAGATTGAGCTGACCCTGCTGGTGCGGAACTCATCCACAGTCACCACCTTGCCTGGCTTGCCGCTGTTGGGCCTCTCCACCACCTTGCGGCAGGCCTGCAGCACGGCCTTGGCCCCCCACCCACCCCGCGTGCCAATGGCTGCATTGCCAAAGAACACCACCAGCTGCTTGCGGGTCCCCCACTCCTGCTGGGACACGCTGGCTGCCTCCTCCTCCAGCTGCATGGGGCTATTGGACCACGCCGGTTGCGGCGGTCGATTGCGGCGAGGCCCGCATGAGCAATACACGCATGAATTTGATTGTTGAGATTTGAGCCGCCATAGCACCCAGCACAATGCACGGGAATTAATAAAACACGCTTCACCCCGTAGCTGACAGAGTGCTCTATCCGGGGATGTGCGTAGCATTATTAGAGACCACGTGGCTGGGACGCGGCGTCGTTTTGATTACCAGGGGTAGGTTTTCTGTTAGTTGGGGACACCTGAACTGCATCCCAAGTGGCCAGGGTGACGGCCACATGCCGCGGGATGGCCACCAGGGAGGTGCCTGCTGGGGTTGCTGCTGCCCGGTGCTGCAGCTCCAGCTTGATGTTGTCATTCCACCGCTGAGTGTTGCGGCGAGCCTGGATCAGGCCGCTGTCATGCTGCACCTGGCTCTTGGTCAGCTTGCTCCTGTAGAAGCCTTGCAGGCGGCCATCTGCATGCCACATCCCTGAAGCTGCGCTGACTGCCTGGATGGCCCCAGGGTTCAGCCCCATGCCCATTTGAGTGGCTGGGTCAAACAGGAATGCCCGCTCGTCAGCCAGGCCGCTACCTATGTCAGATGGAGTGCGTGTGTTGCTGCTGCTGCTGCCAGAAGGGTCTTCAGCTGCTTGGCTGCTGCCAGAGGGGTCTTCAGCTGCTTGGCTGCTGCCAGAGGGGTCTTCAGCTGCTGGGCTGCTGCCAGAGGGGTCTGCTGCTGGGCCGGCTGCTGGGCTGCTGCCAGAGGGGCCAGGGGGGGTGTAGTCCAGTGGGCGTGTGTATTGCACACACACACTGACCCCATCAGTCAGGATTCGCCTATCAAAAACAAACCCCCGGTTGGCGACTGTAGGCAGTGGCGACTGTAGGCAGTGGCGACTGTAGGCAGTGGCGCTGTAGGCAGTGGCGACTGTAGGCAGTGACTGTAGGCAGCATGCTCGGCCTCGAAGGCTTCCGCTGTGGCTGTGGTCAGGCCTAGCTGGCTGCACACCCCATGCAAGACCCTGGTCTCTATCACGATGAAATGGGTACCTGACCCCGCCATGGGGGTGTGGATGAAGGGTGGGGGGCAGTATGGAACCCGAGGGCCCTTGCCCCTGCCCTTGCCCTTGCCCTTGCCCTTGCCCTTGCCCTTGCCCTTGCCCTTGCCCTTGCCCTTGCCCCTGCCCCTGCCCCTGCCCTTGCCCTTGCCCCTGCCCTTGCCTTCGACTGCTGGGGGGGTAGGGTCCTGCCACTCCTCAAGGCACCGGTTGACGTAGATGGCGTACAGGATGCGCCGGTGCAGCGGCAGCTTGGTGATGGCCGGCGGCGCAGCAGGTCCTCTGCCTCCTCTGAGTCTGCTGGGGCTGCTGCCTCCTCCGCCGGTGGTAGGCTCTTGCCACTTGGGGCTCATCAGCAGGGTGCCACGCAGCAGCAGTGGTGACTACACCACTAGCTAGCACCACAGCTAGCACCAGCCACACCTGATCCCGCTCACTGACCTTCATCAGCCACATGACGCTGGCAGCTGTTTTGACTGCCTGAGCCACACCACACTGCTTTGCAGCACATTGCCCCTACTACATAGCCTTGACGACATAGGGCTTGCATGTTTGTACTTTCCACTGCCATCCACTGTCCACCTTACACCAAGCTTGACAACAGCCCCCTTGTCCCTCATCAGGGCCTCCATTTGAGCCGCTGCATCACCTGGTCAGCATCACCTCTGTTGCACAACTCTAGTCCCTGGACTCATTCCTCATTACGACTTGACAAGCTTGACAACAGCCATGGTGGTGATGGTGGCAGCAGGGAGCACTGCTGCACAGCGGGGATCCCAGCCGGCACAGAGGGGCCAGCATGAGAGCCACCCGTCATGGTCGCTACCCCTATCACTGGCTGGGTTTGGATGTTATGTGCTCCAGCGATGCTGGCATTGTCTGATTGGATCAGATGCCGTGTAGTGATGCTGATGAGAAAGGCTGCTGCCACTGTGGTGCAGGTGGAGGCGCAGGCCACCGTGAAGCCCACGGTGCCTAAGAACAGCACTGGGAAGCGTGGGAGGTCAGGCAGTCGAAAGGATGAGGCGGCTGGCAGCAGTGAGCCCGCGTGCCATCAAGTGTGCTGCGGGGTCTGTGGGGCTGATGTGGGGGTGATGGACCCGCAGGACGGTCTCTACATATTCTACAATGTGTTCCCTTCAAATGCCTGAGCTTATGGCCGGCACACTTTAGAGTGAGCTGAAGGTCCGAGCTGCAGCAGGGATGACCTGCAGGCTCTGCGTCCCGTTGGTAAGGAGTTTTAGTAGCGCCAACAAGCTGGTCAGTGACCGGCTGCCCGAAGTCAGGCAGAGGTTGCACCGGGCTGCAAAGTACTGGCGTGGTGCTTATGTACCATGTTCCATGTTGAGCAAGGCAGTTGTGATGAGGGTCCGTACGCAGCAATGTTGGATGCAGTGACAGGTTGCGAGTGTCGCGCAGCAGTGCTCTGTGTGTGTGGTATGACGAGAAGGAGCAAGTTCGTCAGACATGAGTTGTTTTCATAAATAGTGTCATGGGTGCTGTGTGCGCCGCCTTGTGCTGTAAATATGCACTGTCGTGGTTAAGAGCCTTAGCAAAACTGTCAGGCCTCATGCCGTGCTTCACAGCCTCACCAAGCACGACGGGGCATGGGCAATTATATGCTGACTTGCACATGGCCTCGTACATAGCACATGGCATACGGTCGACGTCCACGGATATACGGTTCAGCGCGTAGGTGGTGGGCTTAGGACACAGCATTCTTTACGCACTCCTGCGGCTTTCCTTCCCCTGCCTTTGGCTGAACGCTGACAGCAGGAGAGCCGGCGAGCTGCAGCATGGTCATTTCCGTGAGGCTCGTGAACATCCGGGCTCTGCGGGCGCTGTGCGCCGCGTACGCAGCGGGGCGCGTCGACGCGTCGATCGCCGGGTCCGGGCTCAGGTGGGCCGGGTCGCTGCTGACGATGTCCGAGGTGAGGGGCCAGCGCGGCCGGAGTTCAATCCAGGTGTCACCGTCAATTGGCGGACTGTCTATTGGCGGCGGCGACTCTTGAAGCCCTAGGGCCATCCTGCGCGCACACACAAAGACGGTAGACGGGGAAAGGCAGTTAGAACCATATCCTGCTTTGCCCTTGTGGCTTCTGAGCCTCACACTTCCATGTCCACACCACCACGCTCACCTTTCCACGCCCGCCCATGCAACCATGACTCCATTGTCAGTGCACCATTTGGCGGGAGGGAGCACCACCTGTAACTGCTCCTGCTCGCTGAGCTTCGTCAGAGATCTCCTGATGTGCTGGTTGCAGGCTACGCCCCCGGACACCACTAGGTGCCTGCACGCACACACATGGCCACCGCTAACCCCAACCCTGACATCTCATCCTCGCATGGCAGCATGAAACTCAGCTGCAGATCAAGGGTAGATTGAAGCAACAGGCAGCCACAGGTCTATGCAGGGCCCTGCCAGTATCAGGGCCCAGGGGTGAAGTCAGTTTAAGGCAGACAGAGGCAGCTCAGGGCCAGAGGTCAGGTCAGTTTAAGGCAGACACAGGCAGTTCAGGGCCAGAGGTCAGGTCAGGTCAAGGCAGACACAGACCAGGTCAGGGCAGTCACCCACGTGAGCCCCGGCTCCAGGGTACGAGCCCACAGTGCAGCCCGGCGCACTCGCTCCACCAAGTGCAGGGTGGCCACATGCTGGAAAGAAGCTGCAATGTCAGCCTTGGTGCGGAGCTTGTCAGCGGAGACTGCGCAGGGGGGGCTTGGCTGTGTGACTGCTGAGTTAGCTGCTGCGTGGGGTTGGGAAGGCAGCTGTCTGGGCAACGCGGAGGGCTGGGTGGCTGGGGGAGGGGGCTGGGTGGGAGGTGGCGGGGCACTGGTGTGGGGTGATGGGGAGGATGAGGAAAGGTGACTGTGCGGGTGCACTTGCCCACTACTGTTGACATGGGAGCTGTCGTGACTGGCAGTGTCAGAAGGAGAGGTGAGACCATGGCTGTCTTGACCCTCATAGCTGCTGCTGTTGCTGCTGTCTGGACTGCCCTCTTGCTGCTGCTGCTGCTGCTGCTGATGATGATGATGATGCTGGCGCTGCTGCTGCTCAGGCTGCTGGGTTTGTGGGGAGGGTGGCATCATCAGCTGTCCCCTGACTGACCGCAACAATGCCCTGTGTGGGGTTTGGTGAGCCTCAAGTCCAGCACTCGCTGCCTCAATGTCTTGGAATGCCAGGGGGTGTGCGGCCACCAACTCAGCCGCCTGCTCCTGGGTCAGGGGGGTGCTGCTGGGCAGACTGAATGGCGCCACACCCACATGGGCTTCAATTGCCATCCTAACTGACGTTTTCAGGCCTGCATAGGAGAAGTCGCAATTGGCCCGCTTCTTCATAGGAACTGCAAACCTGCGAGGGTGAGGGTGAGGGTGAGGGTGAGGGTGAGGGTGAGGGTAGGGTGAGGGGTAGGGGTAGGGGTAGGGGTAGGGGTAGGGGTAGGGGTAGGGGTAGGGGTAGGGGTAGGGGGAGGGGGAGGGTGAGGGTGAGGGTGAGGGTGAGGGTGAGGGTGAGGGTGAGGGTGAGGGTGAGGGTGAGGGTGAGGGTGAGGGTGAGGGTGAGGGTGAGGGTGAGGGTGAGGGTGAGGGTGAGGGTGAGGGTGAGGGTGAGGGTGAGGGTGAGGGTGAGGGTGAGGGTGAGGGTGAGGGTGAGGGTGAGGGTGAGGGTGAGGGTGAGGGTGAGGGTGAGGGTGAGGGTGAGGGTGAGGGTGAGGGTGAGGGTGAGGGTGAGGGTGAGGGTGAGGGTGAGGGTGAGGGTGAGGGTGAGGGTGAGGGTGAGGGTGAGGGTGAGGGTGAGGGAGAGGGTGAGGGAGAGGGTGAGGGTGAGGGTGCATCCAGGCTGCTCTAGTCACGCACTTGAAAGCTGTGGGATTCCCCTGGCTAGCCAAGGCCTCCAGGGCAGCGCCTCCACTAGGCCGCGGTTCCAACCCCAGCAGGCGGGCTGTCTTGTCAAACGCCTCCCCTGCAGCACACATAACACAGCAGGGCGTACAACAAGGCAGACAGCCAAGCCGAGTTTCTCTGAAGCTTCCCTTTTCTGCTTGTAGCCTGTGGTCCGACCCACTGGCTAGTCACCCTGCCCTGCTTGTCATCAGAGAGTCAGCCAGTCACTGGGGGTCACTAGCCTGCTCCCCCGTGCCGCACAAACTACTTCATACGCTTGACCCAGTCCACCTCACCCCTGCCGCCCAAAAGGATCTAGAGGGTCACATGGCAAACAGCCAGCAAGGCCTAGTGTCGGACACGTCACTCTTACACCTCCATGCCCCATGCGCACCCACCCAGCGCGTCATCCACTGTGGTACCCAGCTGCACATACTGCCCGGGCCCCCTGACCAGCACCAGCAGGTTGTGGCCCCCTGACACCAGCAAGCACAGGAAGGGGAAGGGCGGGCGCTGCGCCGAGTTGGGCATCATGCGGGCAACCAGGGCATGGGCCTCCATGTGGTGGATGGGCAGCAGGGGCAGCTGGTGCCGAGTGCACAGCTCCAGAGCCTTGGCCACCCCAACCTGCATGACCAGGGTAGGGTACAAGAGGGGGATGAGAAGGGAGGATGAGAAGGGAGGGGAGGCAGGGCAGATAGAGGAGGGCAGGGAGCTCGGTGTGGTGTGTGCGCTGCGTAATGTGGAGTGAGCTCATTCTGAAAGGCGTAAGAGACACAAATGCGAGAGATGAAGAGGCTGCCATGCGCACCCGCAGGCACAAGCTGAGTCCTGGGCCCACTGTGACGGCCACGGCTGACAGCTGGTGAGGCTCCAGGCCGGCCTGCTCCAGCGCCCGGCTGACCACCTGGTTTATGGCCAGCTTGTGCGCCTCCATTGCCAGGTTAGGCACCACCCCACCTGTGGCCGGCAACGTGGCGTTTGAAACATGGTGCACTGCCAAGCGGCTGCTGCTATAACTTCAGGCCAGGCTGAAGTGCCCATGATGATGACATACACAGCTGCACTCCCATAGGGTGAAGACAGGCAACAGATGTGCAGGAGCTCCGGCTTTATGAATTCACTGTGGCTGGAAGGCTCACCCCAGGGCGCATGGATGTCTGTCTGGCTGATCAGTGCCTCTCCCAGGACATGCCCATCGCTAGTGACAATGGCTGCTGCCGTGTCATCACAGCTGCTTTCAATGCCCAGTATGGTATGCATGGCTGGGCTGGAGGCTGAGGACTCATGCCTGCCAGTGAATGCTCGACACCTGTGACCTGCAGCACGGTGTGCAGCTATTCACCACATAGTTCAAACAACTTAGAATACTCATGCTGGGTGAAGGGCTCACGGGGGACGAGATTCCGAGGCGGCCAGGCCAGTCGTGGATTGTGCAAGTGTTGCAGGCCGGAGTTGAGCATTGTTTCTACCGCGGTACCGAACAACGCAAAAGAAGTTCGCATGTCCGGCAAGCTCCGCGCCGCAACTCGCTATTTGTGCGTCACATTTAGCCAACCGAAATGAATTGCAGCATCCGTAGCTGAGCGTGGATGCGCATCCAAGTATCATGGATGCCTTGCAGCTGTTACAATGGAGAGCTCATTGTCCGCCCCTGTTGGGTGGGCGGAGGACGCTAGTAGGCTTCGGCGTCGCTGCATGCTGCACTGCATTGGTCTCCCAGGGTTCAGGTGTGTAGCTCTCAAGAATGTAAGCCTGCTTATGGAGTACTCCTACTTGTGGCCCTTACTTTTTAATCTGTTGTTACTGTAATCATACAATCATAGCAAAACATCCACATTGTTTCATCTCGTCTGATCAGCTCTTCACGACGTAGATTGCCATTTCCTCACCCCATGCGGTCTACTAAGTCCAATCCAAACTACCAATCGCACTGTTGCAATTTGCTCTGCCCCGTATGCTGCATGTAGGTTGATGTGTTGGCTTCATTGTCTAGGCATTTGCCAGACTTGGTGCTTGGGGTGTGACCTCAGTAGCCTCTTCCTGGTAGCAGCCCTTGTCCTTGTCATTTAGAGGCTGGGAGGCACTGGAAGGCGACAGCAGACAGCAACCTTGGCACCACACTGGCTACTTGAGCCGCTGGCTACAGGCTGGGCACACCAGGCGCTACTGTGCCTCAGTCGCTAGGGAGAGCCAGCTTTCTTACCTGCCCCTACGTCACTGAAACAGCTCAGCAAGGCAGTCAAGGCACACACAGGCCTTGGTGATGCTGCCGAGGTTGTTGCTGTACCTGAGTTTCACTGCTGAGGGGGGCTGCGCTGCATACCCTGCCGGGTATGCCCAGGTCCATCTCTCTCTCTCTCTCTCTCTTTGCATCTGCGTCACCAACTTGAACTTCCTAAGGTATGCCAGGCTTGCACACAATGTCAGCTGCTGGCCTGGTGCTGCTGCTACGGCAGGAGGGGCCGGCTGCTGACCTGCTGCTGCTGGTGAAAGGGTCTGTTGCATGGAGCTGGGAGAGGGGTGTGAAGAGGGTGTGTGTGTTACGCATGCATACTGACACCAATCCAGGTCTTCCTTGCTTGCATGTTGAACTCAGAGCGCTGGGTGGCCAGTGGTTGGACATGAGTGGCTGGGCAGGATCACAGCACCGGTCATGCCCCTTGCCAGCAGAGCATGTGTGAGGCCTGGTGATGAGGATGCACAGCAGCAGCCATGGGTTATCACACATGTGTGCGGCAGTGAATGACACACTGCATGACAGAGTGTCTGTGTATGTTTGCTTTCTGGCTTTGTGCATTAGGTGCAGGACCTAAAGCGCAACAATGCCTATGTAGATCTCTCTTTGGCCATGAGGAACACCCGTTCTGACCATGCCCCTTCATTGTCCCCAGCGCCTGCCAGCCTGCCTGCCCATTGTTTGATGCTCAGGGGAGAGTGCGTCAACATGCAGACAACTCATGACCTCGCCACAAGTACAGCACGGCTTTGACAAGTAAGATCACAAGGGCTGGGTCAGGTCCAGCCTCTCCTCACCAGCCATGTTGAGACGTGGCTCCCAGGTTTGCAAGAATACTGAAGCCGCAAGTGCCCAAGGCCGCAGTCCTGAACCTCACCAATTACAAGGTCAGCGCATGGAGCACATGATGGGGCTCCATGGCATGCAAGGACCTACCAAGTGGGCCTCGCTCCACTGCTCGCCAGCAGTCTCTGTCCCTGAGGTCCTGCAGGCAGAGCAGGGTCATAGTGACGTCAGCTGCGCCTGCCTAACCCTGCATGCCCTCTTGCCAAGCTGCTCATTGGTGACCCTTTGCTCCCGACACGCCCTGCAGAAATGGTTGTCCAGCAACATGAGCGTGCAAGTGGCCGCAGAGCTGCTGCATGCTGCAGCCTCTGCAAAGGCCCAGAACAAGCAGAGCAGCCCAGCCGCCCAGATGGCAGACCTTGCACATCAAGCCAGCAGTATAGCTGAGCTAGTCCTGCTATGGCAGCAGCTGGGCATCAACCTGGCACCAGGGACCACTGCTGCTGTAGCCCGCAAGCTGGCATTAAGGCTGCAGGTGCGGTCAGGCCATGGGAGCTGCTGCTATCACCAACCTGCTGCCCCACCTGCCTCACCAGCCTCATCATCCTCTGTTCCATACAGTTTCATGCAGACTAGCCCTTATGCCCATCTCTGTGTCCACGCTGCTTGTTTGCGTCTTGTTGCATGCCTGCCTACCTACTTATCTACTCAATCACCTTCCTGCATACCCATCTGCCTGCCCGTCCACCTGCCTGCTTAACCACCTGACTGCACGTTCACCTGCCGGCCTACCCACCTGCCTAACCACGTGCCCCTGCCTGCCTGCAAAGGATCAGCGCTCCAACTGGCCCACTTGAACCCCACCGCAACCCAATTGCTGTCTTTGCATCATCACATCGCTTGCCCGTTCACCCACCCCCGTTCCTAGCTGCAGGGGGTCCTCCCAGGCACCTCCTTGCACCAGGTGGGGCGCAGCACGCTGCAGCAGATGGTGGCCACACTCAAGGCCCAGTTACCTGAACTGTCAGGCTCGGAGCTGGCCCTGGCGCTGACAGCCGTGAGCCATGGGCGATGTAGCTCTCCTGGCTTGAAGGAGGCGGTGGCACAGGTGAGCTGAAAGATGGCAGCGTGCTACAACCAGCGACACATGCTCACTAGGATGCACTACAAACAAACTCTTGCGCTTTCCACACATGCTTGCGATATGGTCGCACTGCCCCGCACAGATTGCACTGTGCTACGCTGCATCCGCCTTCAACCACTCTTTATTGCCCTGTCCGCTGTTACTACTCGGACACATCCTGCCCAGCCGCATCATGCCTCGACTGCGTAGGTTCTCATGGGACCGAGCGCCGCCGGGCTGCAGTCAAGCCCTCCATCCGCCATCGCCGCGCTGCTGCGAAGCGCTACTACCCTGCGTATGCACGCCGGTCGCCGCGACGCTTGGAGCGTTTTGTGCGCCGCCACAGTCCGCTCACTCCCAGCCATGTCTGGTCATGACCTGGCTTCAGTCCTACGCTCGCTGTCTCTCGCTCACGGCGCGGGAAGCACGCCCTGGGTTCAAACCGTGCATCAGCTAAGCCGGCACTACCCTCAACTGGCGGTGGCCGAGCCGGACGCTTTGGCGGCGAGCTTGCACGTGCTCGCATTGGCGGACGCGGCGCCAGAGTTTGTGGAAGACGCTTGCGGGTTGCTGGAGAGCCGGTTGGCGGAGCAACATCAGAGCACTTCGCCGGGTTTGCAACCAAGCCGGACAGACGACACCGCGATGCAGCATAGCTCACGGAGCAAGCCTGAAGACGCAAAGCCGGCAACGATTAGCCCGGCGGGCATTGGACATCTTGTATGGGCAGTGGCTGCGGTCGGAACAGACGCCGCGCCCCGGCTCGACGCGTTATGCCGCCATGCCGCAGCATCGCTGTTGCAGTGAGTCTTGTTGAAATGCCATAACTCTGCAGCACATAGTGGGTTGGTTTTGCTGCCCTTTATGTAGACCCCTTTCCAACTCATGCTGGTCAAGCCAAATCGTGCTGCAGGTAGCAAGTTGAGAAGAAATCAAGGGAAGCACCAAACCTTCTTGTGACTTGTGACCGCCTGCCACAGCAATCACCACCGTGACCACCATCATCACCACCGTCCCCGCCAACACTGTTGTCACCACCATCACCACCACCATCGTTACCATCACCACTGCTACACCAGTGTTGGCCGCGCAGCCGCACCCCTTCTGTTTCAGTCAGCACCATCGTCACCACCTGCTGCGCTGCCTGGTGTGGTGCTGTGCAGGTACAGCCTATCGGAGCTGCAGGTGCTGCTGGAAGCCCTGTGCACTTTCAACCACACCCACCACCCTCTGCAGACCATGGCTGCAGGCCTGCTGCGCGCTAGGGGCTTCCGCCACCCCTTTGACAGCGCCCCCACCGCCAGCTGCCTGCTCAGCCTGGCCAGATTGGGAGCTGGAGAGGAGGGCCGGCTGGCAAGGTGTGAGGGCAAGTGTGAGCAGCTAGCCTGAGGCCACCAGCTGTCCCTGACTCAGCTAGTAAGCATGCCGGCTGCTGGGTGGTGGGGTGAGGGGTGCGGGGTGAGCGCCGCTGGGTGCGGGGTGAGGAGTGAGGATGCGTGGTGTGACGTCCTGGTCACTAGGTCAGGGAGCAGTACACGGCCCGACTTAGGGATGGCCATTACAGAGACAGGGGCAGACCCTGTTCAGTCACATGCACTTTGGGCATATGCATGGTACTCAGTTGATGTCAAGCACTGAGACCCAGCCTGTGCTAAGCTTGTACCCGTAACCTCGCCAGACCGTCACTGATTGCATTGGCTGCCATGCTGCCTGCTGCACACAGACCTGCATGCATGCATACAGCATGCTTGCCTGATAACCACCAGGGTGTTGGTCTAATGTAGGCGAGTATGCCTGTGCCGCCAGGCCTGACCCGGTGCCCCCCTTGTGACCTTGTGGCTGCAGAGAGCTGCTCCACCCCTCCCTGACCACCCTGGGCTCCTCTTCCACCTCCACCCTCCTGCCCCCCGGTGCCGTCTGCCGCCTCCTGCTGGCTTACACCCACCCAGGCTTTGCCACCCCAAGCGATGCGCAGGCAGTGTTGGCAGCTGGGCTGGCCCGCCTGACATCACACACCCCTGCCCATGCTGCTGGCCCAGCAACAAGCACGACCACCACAGCCATGTGGCAGCGAAGGCGTGGAAGACGGCAGGCTACTTCCCCAATGTCCACCTTGCCAGGTCTGCCGACGCCCCTACCCTACCAGACAGAGATGAAGCAGCTGGCCCACCCACTGCAGGTGTCTGGTGCAGGGGCCGTTGTGCCGCAAGGGCCGGGTGCGCAGCAGCCCTCACCTCAGGAAGCTAGCAGTGGCATAGGCAGGGCTCCTGCTCCTGGGCTCAGGCAGCTGAACCTTGCTGACTCCACTCACCTGCTGGTGGCTGTGCTGCGCCAGCAGGCTGCAGCTCAGGACGAAACAGAGCGTCACACCCATGACCAGCTGCTGCTTAACAGCTTGCAGGTGATGGCGCAGCAGCTGGCAGACCAGGTCATGGCAAAGCAAGGGCCGCAGAAGCTGGTGGCCAAAGACCGGCATCTGGTTATTGAGTTGGAGGAGTTGACAAGGCACCAGGGAAGCTGGCTGCACGGCCACCCCTTGATGCCCGCCCTGCGCATGGGTAGTGCTGGGTACCAGCCAGGGGTCAGCCTGGGGCGTAGGACATGACGTCATGGCCATGCCTTGCATGCAGGCCGTGAACTTGAGCGGCAGCAGCCCACAGCAGCAACGCCTCACTGCTGTCATTCTCATGGGCCTGGGTGGGCCCCACGGGCCGTGTGACCCAGCAGCAGTGCAGGCCACGGCGCACACAGCCGCTTCGATAGGTTTTAGCGCCCGTGTCAGACTGTCTGAAGGATTGTCTGGCTGACTGACCGGCATCGGAGCCGAGACTGGTGGATGACCTGTGCGCATGGGTGGAGCTGGAGAACCAGGGACGGCAGCAGCGGCAGTGACGCCAATGTACTACACAGCCAGTGTACCCGCGTTCAACATTGCTCACACTTCACGCGACAATCAACAACCAGTACCTATTCCTAGGCCGTACTCTTGAAGTGTGGTGTTACAACTCAGACACTGTCATGCCATGTGGCGTATCTGACATGTGCCTGCACACCTAAAGATTCCTGTGGCTGTTGCAGTCTTACATTTGACATGTGATGTCACATGGCAGCAGGCGTGCCAAACGCCATGTCAAATGATATAAAGTACGTGAGCATCAGTAGCATGAGTAATCACTAACCCCATGTTGGTAGCGCCTGACCCCCAGGCTCACTGGGAGCCTCAGCAAGCATCAACCCACTGCCATCACACTGCCGCACACTCCCGTACAGTTCAACTTCGTGATTAGCCCCAACAGCCTCACTATGTTCCATGTGACTCATCCTCAAAACAGGGCATCCCCCTTGACCAGCTCGGTCACCACCAGGCCCAGCACGCCCACCATCGCAGCGCGCCCCAGCAGCAGCTCAAGACCCGAGTCAAAGTAGCTGATGTATTGCTGCGGACCATCACCCTGCACACAGGTATGCAGAACAAGATATACATCAGTGAATAACTCAGCCATCCTCCCTCGACCGTTGCCGGTAAACGACGCAGTTTCAATACATGCTGAGACCTGACAGGCACTGCACTCATAGTCATTAGTGTACCGTTGCCAAGGTTGAAGGCTGATAGCAAATCAAGGTCAATGTCACAATGCCTACTGTGTATGCTTGGCTTCCATAACTGGAATGCCCTATGTAATGCCAGCTGGATGACACCAGCGGTACGGCACGTCCTGCACATTGCCAATTTCCTAGCAAATTCTTACAATGGCACATGGTGAACTAGCCGGCCAGCGGCACAACACACCTGCAAAGCCTGACTCTAATGATACTAGGTCAACAGCCCACATGGGACTGCACACTGTAAAGTGTTTGGACCTGTGTGCCATGTCATGGTGGCCTTGTGATGAGTACAAAACCATGGCATTGAAGAGGAAGTAGGTATCGCCCACCTTCATGTTCTCGGTAGTAGCAGAGTCATGAAGCTGTTTAAGGGAAACCCCAGACAACAGCTTGGGTGTGATTGAGGCTGTAGTAATCAGCAGACTGAACAAAATAGCTGCCAACCAGCCCTGCGAGTGAGATTGCAAGAAGGCAGCAAGCCTAGGGGGGTCAGTAGAGAGCCACCACTAACATTGGGCGTAAAGCAGCACAAGGTATGGCGGCACAGGGCGGGTGTGACAGCTTGCAGAGCTCATAGGGCTGCCCTAGGATATGGTATGTACCTCGCCCATCTGTTCCAGAACTGGGGTGTGAGACTTCAGCTCAGTTAGCGCGAACGATGCAAACGCCCACATAGCTGCGCGGCCGTTCAGACGCTGCATAGCAGTTCAGGGAATGCTCCATGTCAGCTGGCAGGTCAGTAGGCAGGGACAAGAAGGTGGTTTAGGGTGACTGGCAAGGAGGCAGGCAGGTAAGAAGACTGTACAACATGGCGTAAAGCTGCCATGGCTGCGGGCTGAACAACTGCAGCTATCTGGCCAGGATGTCCTGACAAGTGGCAGCTACCTCTGCCAGTGGCCCAGTGACGGAGAACACATCCCGGATAGTCTCAGTGTCCGAGTACCACGTTAAGGCCGGCAAGGTTTTGATAGACATTGCGAGCGAAGATGAGGATGTGCTGGGCACCGTGCCATTGTTTTCGCTGGCGCGTACTCTCAAGGCTCCGCGCACTAGCCTGGCTGGTACGATGCGAGCTGTAGCTTGTGGTGTCAAGGTAGCCTGCCACCACAAACGCAACATCGTTGGCATGTCTTTACTATGTATATTGTTCGTGCATCTGCTGCTATGATGCATACCTGCATTGCGTGCAATGGTGCCATAGCTTTCCGAGGTGCCGCGAAGCACTAAGACAGAGACCTTACTGCTGTGTACTAGGTCCGATGCGAGAATGACTTCTGAGCCGATGTTTCGTCTACACACTATCTGCTGATGCATGGATGGTCAGGCGCTCCCAACATTCAAAAAATGACAGTAAACCGACCCCTGGCAGTAGAACGGCTGTAACTCTGCACTCACTGCGCCAAATGTTATGCTAAATGATTCACCATGTAGCTAACTCTGCCAGCTACCGTTCACCCATCCAGAATTATTATGCACGCAATAGGTCGTGCACAGCAAAGCATCAAAGTTGGTGATTCAAATTCAAGCCGTTGCGGGGCATGCAGTCATCGCTACGACCGCCCGCGCCGCTTTGGCTGCTCTACGCGAGCATGCGCGTCGGCAGCAACAGTCGGATCGGAGAACGATCACGGGAATGTGGCACCGGGCCCACCTCCCCCCCATACCTGGAGGGCAATGCCACAGCTCAGCCATATGGACTTACAACATGCTACTTACTAGGTTAAGCTCCTCCCAGACAGTGTTACAAACGCTCATACTCAGCTAAGCCAAAAGCTCACTTTGGTCGGTGACCACCAACTCCCTTAGCCGATTTCAGGGCCAGGGCCATGCAGTCAGTCACACAACACCACACCATGACCGAATCTGGCCTCGTCTCCGCAAAGTTTCATAGCTCAACTGCCACCCCACAGCCCCGTGGCCCTGATTCTGCTTGGAGAACATCATGTCACTTTGAAGATGTCAAACTGATAGAGGCCTGGGTTGTTTGATGTGCGGTTTGTTTCAAGAGATCCGCCATTGGGTCAAGAACAAACATTTCGTGTCCGTTTTCCTCTAGGTGCAACGGGTGCGACACAGTGGAGGACACAGTGGAGGAGGGGGGGTGTAAGCCGGTGATACCTTAGTGTGCGCCGACCCAAATGGTGTATTCGGCGAGAACCGAACACGAATATATGTTCCAATCACCCCGTCTAGGTGCCCTGCACGCCTGGCAGGCATCGCGACGGGTGTTGGCCGGACATTCCATTTGTGCACAACCAGCTCACTACGCTAGGTAGATGGGTCCACAACGATGTGGCTCACGGTGCCAAGGAGGCCCATATCGCCGCTGTGATTTGTTCGCGGGCACATGTGGCAGTACGCGAGCAAAGATTCCAATTGCTAGCGCTGATGGTCAGATTACGCGGACTAAAACGTGGCTGCCAATGTGACAAGCGCTATTGAAAACGATGCGGTATTCAGAGAGTAGTCGCATGAACATTACTAACCCCATGTTGGGGCGGCCTGATGGATGGGTGGCTGCATGCATACCGTCATTTTCGTCCGTCCTTTGCCTGGCTCATGCGGACTAGCCTCACTTGCCCACCTTCACAGCCTGCTTGCGCATCACACCCTAGCTCCTAATAAGCTATCAACTCCTTGTGCCCAGTAGGGGTCATATTGTGTAGTGCGAAGGCCCTAGAGCGCTACTTCAAGAAGGTGGGAGTGCTAATGGTAGGGGGGGGAGGGGCAGGGCCAGATGATAGTGACCTCCCCACATGTGAGCTGCCAGGTTCAATGTCCAATCCTTTCAAGGATGTCGTGTGCCATGCAGCTAGAGGAGAAGGCAGCCATTTGATCCCAGAAGCGGTGGGCCACCCCCCTCTCCTTTCTAGCCCTCCTAGCTCCAACCTTTTGCGTCTCTAGCTCCTCCGCTTCTCTGACTCCTCCACTTCTCGAGGTCTCTCCCCCTCTCCCTTTTAGCTCCCTTCCCCTTCCTTCTCTAAGTTCTTTCTCTCCTTGGTAGTTCCCCTTCTCTTTCCCTTTTTCTCTGTTCTCTCCTTAGTCTCTTACATTTGGAGGTTGGCTTGTATCCACCCAAGCTCTACCTCTTAAGTGTAACAACTATTGGTCACCCCCGCCATTGGCTGCACCCCTGATAAACTCCGACCGGTCTTTAAGAGTTTTACAGCGATTTTAGCGCAGGGCGGTGCAGCTCATCGAAGCGAAGCTAGCGGGCTGCTCGGGCTGATGTGCACCTGTGCCGGGGCGGGCGGGGGTGCTGAGAGATTAGGTCGCGTTGTGTTGGGAATAGCCTGCTTAGTGGGGCTGTGATCAGAGAACAGCTATCGCGCTCAGTGGCCCAGCTTTTCAAATGTTTGAAATTTCGTCGGGCGCAGTACCCCCCCTGACATGTGTTCTAGTGCTAGTGCTAGTGCTGATGACATATCGCAGATAGATCACACCGTTGAATTGTGTTACCAGCTGTGTAAGATCATGATGATCGGTCATCTCCATGTCAGGCTGCTTATCGTCTCTGGGCACATAAATGTCTTCATCGTACATCCAGCGGTCGAACCATTTGCCGATAGTTCAGGATCTGGGAGTAAATGGAACGTGCTTGGAACTTCACTCATCATCCTCATACGTTGTTAGCACAAGATGTGTCCGTGATATTACACAGCCTGTCACAGCCCCATTGTCCCTCACTAGGGCCTCCATTTGAGCCGGACCAGTACTGGCCACTAGCAGCCACTAGCGGCAATACTAGTGGGCAATAGGAGCCCGACTCAGATGGTGTTAATGGGCTGTGTGGATCATACCCAACGCACATGGACATGGTGCATGAGTGCCTACCACCTACACTGCTGCCTGACCTGTCATGGCTAATGTGCAGCGTTGGCATGACAAAACATGCGCTGATTGTCAGCTGATATTAGCTCAACAAAGGGGGGCACACAGTACTGTGCCGCAGAAGGCTGCTGCTGCTGCTGCTGCTGAGCCTTGGGTGGCTTGTCTCGCAGCCGCTTGTAGCCTAGGCCAGGGTACTCCTTGCCCTTGGCTGGCAGAGCTCCCTGGTCTGGCCAGTAGCACAGCTTCAGTGGCCGCCACCTGCTCTCCGCAATGCGCTGCATGTTCAGCGCTGCATTGCAGTCCTTGTCCAGCCACCTGCCCGGCTGTGGTGCTGGCTTGGCTTTAGCAGCCTTGGTGGGCTGGGTGGGCTCAGCTGCCTACTCAGCCTTGGTGCGCTTGCTGCGCTTGGCTAGTGCTGCGCTTGGCTAGTGCTTGGGGAGTGCTGGGCCCAGGCTCTGAGGCTGCTGGCTGTGTGGCTGCCTGGCTGCTGCGTGGGGCCTGTGGGGGCTTGCGGGGGGCCACTACGGGGCTGCATTTGCATGAAGATTACCAACCCCATGTTGGGAACGCTTGACGCCACCAGCTGCTTGGCATGCCCATGGCGCTCCATGGACACCTCCGCCATGTCCTCCTCCAACTGCAGCCATGCACACAAGGCACACACATGGTGGCTGACATGGTGGCACTAGGTTGGGCATGCTAGCTCTAGCTGTGGGTGCTGCTGGTGCAAGGGCTGCCAGACGGGCGCTGCAACGCCTTGGGGTAGGCTGCATGACTGGCTGAGGCTCTGGCTCTGGCTCAAAGTCACAGTTTGAATCGAAGTCGGATTCACAGTCGCACTCCATGCTGGCAGGCTGGGCAGGGTCAGGCTGGGCAGGGGCACGAGGGGGGAGGGGGGGTAGGCGGGGAGCATCAGGGGCTTGGGGGGGCTGCACGGCTGGAGGAATAGGGGCGCTGCGGTACCCCGGGGAGGGGTAGCCCACCAGGCATTTCAGAAACATGCGCAACACAAACAAGGAGGCGATGACGCGGAGCTGGCTGTGCACCTCAGCCCTCAGCTGGAAGTGCGCCATCAGCTTGCATCAAGTTTTCTTGCACCCGCGCAGCACGGCGCCACCCGGGACCTCGATCACCTGCAGCCAAGCGCACTTGATATTTTGACAGGCCACTTTGACAGGCCAGGACACAATAGGGGGACACAAACAGTGCGGGGGACACACAAGGCGGGGGTGGCTTTTCGACTCACTTGACGTCTACTCGTGTTCCAGCCATCGCGGCGCTCCTGTCGTTGTCTTCCTTGAGGCGAGCGAGACGCTGCGTTGGATCCAACAGGATGGACGGGTAGTTACACATCGCGTAACTCACGTACGTAGTGCACAGTCGGCTAGGGACACGAACCAACCAGCCTCCCCCAATGAAGCATGCTTGGACCCTTCACTCATCAATGTTAGCACGGCACTTGTCCGTAGTATTGCCTCTACACAGCCCGTCACAGCCTGTGTATGATTACAACTCGCGCTTTGTTTTGGTGTAGCATAAGGGCTGTAGGGATTGCATGGGGTAGTAATAGGTCACCCCCGCCATTGGCTGCACCCCCATGGCTCACGAGATAACTTCTCACTCATCTCTGCACGGATGAGGCCGCCGAATGGCGCGATGAGCTGCTTATGGCCTGACTAGAGTGCGGCCAGCCCCAGCGGTTTGCCGGGTGGCTGGCACCCAACACGCGACGTGTTCTGGCGCCACGCAGACACTCTAAGCGACAGCTAGAGGCAGCCTGGACCCAGCGCGGCGTGATTGGCGCATCCAAACTATTTTTCAAATCAGCATGCAACATCGCTTTAAATCGCAATCTTCAACACGGGTTCAGTCCACATGTGACAGCAATGTCAAGGTGGTCTCCGCATCGGTGTTGTGGTTCTTTTGCAGCCAAACGCAGCTAGAATCAGTTGAAGCCTGGGTTGAAGCGACCGTGTCTTACTGCGCGAGCTGCGTTGGCCGCTGTGACCGCAGTCCATCCTCAACATCCGCAGCAACTGCTACGGACGTAGCGTTGGCCCAGCAGCTGCTTTGTCCACTGCGCCTGCTGCGCCTTGCCTTGGTGCTCATAGGAGCTGCTGGTGCTGAGGCTACTGGAGAGGATACCGTGGGCATTCTTTACCCTGCTGCGCAGCCGTCTTGTCCGCAGAGCTGTAGCGGAGGGTGCAGGCGTGCGTGCAGAGGTGGTGCCGATGAGCGAGTGGGCTACGGTTGGACGGTTGGAAGGTCCCCCTGTGGGGGGGAGCAGCCGCAGATAGCTCAGCGAGGGGCTAAGCGAAGGGCCAACAAGCTTACCAAGTTCAACGCGGGGTTCAACGCAGTGAGCGGTCACATCTTTGCCATCTGCCCGTTTGAGGCGCATTGGTGCGGATGCCGCACATCCCACACTAAGCCGACGAAGTGGGTGCGGCAGAACGCCTGAGGAAGGGGTCGGGGCAATTTCTCTCCCCCACAGGGTAGCAATTTCTCAACCCCGCGGAGAAATTCAACGGTGTGATCTATCTGCATATCGGAGAGTATTTGTATGGCGTGTGACCTGTCCCTGCACCCGAACAGCGTGCAACTCGTGGTAAGTCAGATTCCTTAAATATTGCACTTTTTCCGGCTGCCATAACTGTCCAACCAGGACGCCAAATGATGTATTGCCAGTTCAGCGCGGCTCCTTGTGTGATTCCTTAACGTGTCTGGAGAACAGAATCGCGTTGTCTTGATGTGTGGGCCGTTTCATGTGGGGGGGTGAACACTCATATCAGCTCAGTTTATGCATCTTTTTGACTGATTCTAGCTGCGTTTGGCTGCAAAAGAACCACAACACCGATGCGGAGACCACCTTGACATTGCTGTCACATGTGGACTGAACCCGTGTTGAAGATTGCGATTTAAAGCGATGTTGCATGCTGATTTGAAAAATAGTTTGGATGCGCCAATCACGCGCTGGGTCCAGGCTGCCTCTAGCTGTCGCTTAGAGTGTCTGCGTGGCGCCAGAACACGTCGCGTGTTGGGTGCCAGCCACCCGGCAAACCGCTGGGGCTGGCCGCACTCTAGTCAGGCCATAAGCAGCTCATCGCGCCATTCGGCGGCCTCATCCGTGCAGAGATGAGTGAGAAGTTATCTCGTGAGCCATGGGGGTGCAGCCAATGGCGGGGGTGACCTATTACTACCCCATGCAATCCCTACAGCCCTTATGCTACACCAAAACAAAGCGCGAGTTGTATTCATACACAGGCTGTGACGGGCTGTGTAGAGGCAATACTACGGACAAGTGCCGTGTTAACAATGATGAGTGAAGGGTCCAAGCATGCTTCATTGGGGGGGGCTGGTTGGTTCGTGTCCCTAGCCGACTGTGCACTACGTACGTGAGTTACGCGATGTGTAACTACCCGTCCATCCTGTTGGATCCAACGCAACGTCTCGCTCGCCTCAAGGAAGACAACGACAGGAGCGCCGCGATGGCTGGAACACGAGTAGACGTCAAGTGAGTCGAAAAGCCACCCCCGCCTTGTGTGTCCCCGCACTGTTTGTGTCCCCCTATTGTGTCCTGGCCTGTCAAAGTGGCCTGTCAAAATATCAAGTGCGCTTGGCTGCAGGTGATCGAGGTCCCGGGTGGCGCCGTGCTGCGCGGGTGCAAGAAAACTTGATGCAAGCTGATGGCGCACTTCCAGCTGAGGGCTGAGGTGCACAGCCAGCTCCGCGTCATCGCCTCCTTGTTTGTGTTGCGCATGTTTCTGAAATGCCTGGTGGGCTACCCCTCCCCGTGGTACCGCAGCGCCCCTATTCCTCCAGCCGTGCAGCCCCCCCAAGCCCCTGATGCTCCCCGCCTACCCCCCCTCCCCCCTCGTGCCCCTGCCCAGCCTGACCCTGCCCAGCCTGCCAGCATGGAGTGCGACTGTGAATCCGACTTCGATTCAAACTGTGACTCTGAGCCAGAGCCAGAGCCTCAGCCGGTCACGCAGCCTACCCCAAGGCGTTGCAGCGCCCGTCTGGCAGCCCTTGCACCAGCAGCACCCACAGCTAGAGCTAGCATGCCCAACCTAGTGCCACCATGTCAGCCACCATGTGTGTGCCTTGTGTGCATGGCTGCAGTTGGAGGAGGACATGGCGGAGGTGTCCATGGAGCGCCATGGGCGTGCCAAGCAGCTGGTGGCGTCAAGCGTTCCCAACATGGGGTTGGTAATCTTCATGCAAATGCAGCCCCGTAGTGGCCCCCCGCAAGCCCCCACAGGCCCCACGCAGCAGCCAGGCAGCCACACAGCCAGCAGCCTCAGAGCCTGGGCCCAGCACTCCCCCGCTAGCCAAGCGCAGCAAGCGCACCAAGGCTGAGTAGGCAGCTGAGCCCACCCAGCCCACCAAGGCTGCTAAAGCCAAGCCAGCACCACAGCCGGGCAGGTGGCTGGACAAGGACTGCAATGCAGCGCTGAACATGCAGCGCATTGCGGAGAGCAGGTGGCGGCCACTGAAGCTGTGCTACTGGCCAGACCAGGGAGCTCTGCCAGCCAAGGGCAAGGAGTACCTGGCCTAGGCTACAAGCGGCTGCGAGACAAGCCACCCAAGGCTGAGCAGCAGCAGCAGCAGCCTTCTGCGGCACAGTAGTGTGTGCCCCCCTTTGTTGAGCTAAGATCAGCTGACAATCAGCGCATGTTTTGTCATGCCAACGCTGCACATTAGCCATGACAGGTCAGGCAGCAGTGTAGGTGGTAGGCACTCATGCACCATGTCCATGTGCGTTGGGTATACTCCACACAGCCCATTAACACCGCTAGTGGCTGCTAGCGGCCAGTACTGGTCCGGCTCAAATGGAGGCCCTAGTGAGGGACAATGGGGCTGTGACAGGCTGTGCAATATCACGGACACATCTTGTGCTAACAACGTATGAGGATGATGAGTGAAGTTTCAAGCACGTTCCATTTACTCCCAGATCCTGAACTATTGGCAAATGGTTCGACCGCTGGATGTACGATGAAGACATTTATGTGCCCAGAGACGATAAGCAGCCTGACATGGAGATGACCGATCATCATGATCTTACACAGCTGGTAACACCATTTTATTGCACCTTGCAACCGCTGCCTGGTATTGTGTTTAGGCTTATGCCGACAGACGACAGATGAACAAGACCAATGAGACAAATGTGACACGTGCCAATTAAACCATGTGTGGCAGCAAGCAGTGTCTCTATGGCTAGTTGACCTCTGCCTCATATGTACAGGGACGCCCAACATCACTCTGTATAGCCACAGCAGGCAGGTAGTACATGCCACCTAAGCGCCAAAAGCTGTGACAAAGTGGAGCGGGAAGCCTAGCATTGGCGGCTGCCTGGCCCTCCTGCCCGCTTCGACTCACCTGCCACTGCCACTGACCATGTGCCCCATGCTTCCCCTTGGGCTCATGCAGAGGCATGGTCTTGCACGCCACACTCTTGCATGGGCCGCAATGATACCTCCGCCCTGACTTCCGTTCAGAGCTAGCACTTCCCTGCTAACCGCCACCAAACTACAGCAGCAAGCTGGCTGCTGCCATGGCCATGATGGCAGCAAGCCACATGGGTGCAGGGACTGACGTGGCCGATGCCGTGACAGGGGAGGGGGTGGTGCTAGGGCTGGTGGCACCGGGCGAGAGTGTAGGGCTGCTGGTGGGGCTGCTGGTGCCTGGCCGGGTGGTGTTCACGACAGTGGTGCTGCCACCAGTAGCGCCACCGGTCAGACCACCACCCTACACAAGCAGCAGCAGCAGCAGCAGCGCCGAGGTCAGTACTGGGGCCATCAGCACCATAATCAGCACCCACAGGATCAGTACAGAGCTGGCTTGCACAAGGGTTTGCTGCAGTGTTGACGGACTCTGGCCATGCAGGGTCGTGGCCCAACCCAGGGTCAGGCAGGCAGATCATCTCCCATAGCTGCAGTACTGACATGGGCTGCCATGCGACACCACTTGCCCGGCTTGACCCTGAAACAGAGCTTACGCAGCCACAGGGAGAACTCAACTTAGCCCGCAACTATACCACATGTCACGATACACACCTCAAGGCTAAGGTGCCACAGCATGTGGACACCACACGAACTGTCACCCTGACCACGTCCAATGCCACACACACAGAGGTGTCACTTGCAGCGTGCCTCCTTCTACCCCTGGCAGCCCCATCTTCGCCAGCCCCAGGCCACTCACTGTGGTGTTGGTGGCTGACTCGCTGGGGCCGCTGGCAGAGTTCACAGGGGGTACGGTGCTGTTGACAGGGGCTGGTGACTGGCTAGGGCTGGTGGTGGAGTTGTTGGCTGTCTCAGTAGTGTTGTCAAGGGTCAACAGGTTGGAGATTTGGTCCACCAAGCACTGAGGAACCACGTTGGCTGCATGGGTATGGGTAGTAAGATTAGAGCAGTAAGACAAGGTTAGCGGGGCAGGGGCAGGGGCAGGGGCAGGGGCAGGGGCAGGGGCAGGGGCAGGGGCAGGGGCAGGGGCAGGGGCAGGGGCAGGGGCAGGGGCAGGGGCAGGGGCAGGGGCAGGGGCAGGGGCAGGGGCAGGGGCAGGGGCAGGGGCAGGGGCAGGGGCAGGGGCAGGGGCAGGGGCAGGGGCAGGGGCAGGGGCAGGGGCAGGGGCAGGGGCAGGGGCAGGGGCAGGGGCAGGGGCAGGGGCAGGGGCAGGGGCAGGGGCAGGGGCAGGGGCAGGGGCAGGGGCAGGGGCAGGGGCAGGGGCAGGGGCAGGGGCAGGGGCAGGGGCAGGGGCAGGGGCAGGGGCAGGGGCAGGGGCAGGGGCAGGGGCAGGGGCAGGGGCAGGGGCAGGGGCAGGGGCAGGGGCAGGGGCAGGGGCAGGGGCAGGGGCAGGGGCAGGGGCAGGGGCAGGGGCAGGGGCAGGGGCAGGGGCAGGGGCAGGGGCAGGGGCAGGGGCAGGGGCAGGGGCAGGGGCAGGGGCAGGGGCAGGGGCAGGGGCAGGGGCAGGGGCAGGGGCAGGGGCAGGGGCAGGGGCAGGGGCAGGGGCAGGGGCAGGGGCAGGGGCAGGGGCAGGGGCAGGGGCAGGGGCAGGGGCAGGGGCAGGGGCAGGGGCAGGGGCAGGGGCAGGGGCAGGGGCAGGGGCAGGGGCAGGGGCAGGGGCAGGGGCAGGGGCAGGGGCAGGGGCAGGGGCAGGGGCAGGGGCAGGGGCAGGGGCAGGGGCAGGGGCAGGGGCAGGGGCAGGGGCAGGGGCAGGGGCAGGGGCAGGGGCAGGGGCAGGGGCAGGGGCAGGGGCAGGGGCAGGGGCAGGGGCAGGGGCAGGGGCAGGGGCAGGGGCAGGGGCAGGGGCAGGGGCAGGGGCAGGGGCAGGGGCAGGGGCAGGGGCAGGGGCAGGGGCAGGGGCAGGGGCAGGGGCAGGGGCAGGGGCAGGGGCAGGGGCAGGGGCAGGGGCAGGGGCAGGGGCAGGGGCAGGGGCAGGGGCAGGGGCAGGGGCAGGGGCAGGGGCAGGGGCAGGGGCAGGGGCAGGGGCAGGGGCAGGGGCAGGGGCAGGGGCAGGGGCAGGGGCAGGGGCAGGGGCAGGGGCAGGGGCAGGGGCAGGGGCAGGGGCAGGGGCAGGGGCAGGGGCAGGGGCAGGGGCAGGGGCAGGGGCAGGGGCAGGGGCAGGGGCAGGGGCAGGGGCAGGGGCAGGGGCAGGGGCAGGGGCAGGGGCAGGGGCAGGGGCAGGGGCAGGGGCAGGGGCAGGGGCAGGGGCAGGGGCAGGGGCAGGGGCAGGGGCAGGGGCAGGGGCAGGGGCAGGGGCAGGGGCAGGGGCAGGGGCAGGGGCAGGGGCAGGGGCAGGGGCAGGGGCAGGGGCAGGGGCAGGGGCAGGGGCAGGGGCAGGGGCAGGGGCAGGGGCAGGAAAACAAATGCAGACCGCTGTGTCATCACAGTGAAAGGGCTTTAGCAAACAACTGCAAGGGAGTACGCACCAGGGTACTGGCATTGGCCCAGTGCCGCAAGGGAATCCACGTTGACGCCGGCGGAGATGAACTGGCCCAGGAAGCCCGTGATGCAGTTTGTGATGACATTGGTGCCGGCCTGAACGGCAGCGGTGGAATTTGCCCTGCGAGGCATGCGGTACGACAGGTACATTTGACGAAAGCGAGGAATTGTTGCCGAGGCAGCGGTCAGGGCGGCGATGGCGCGGCACTTCACGTTGGGTCTGGTGCGGTGCAATGGGCGGTGCTAGGCTGCGGCATAGGCTGCGTAGCGCTGGCGCTGTGCAGCCGCGACACTTACAGGCCTGAGGCGCTGAACACTCCAGCCGCGCGGAGAGCTGGTGTAAAGACCTGGAAGAGAGAGCAGCTGCAGGCGTCGCAGAATCCGGTGGCGTTCACATCTGTGGCGAGTCCACAAGAGTACTTTGGTCAGTCCAAGGTCACGGGACAGGGTTGGGACGGACAAGCGGGCTGTGGCCACTCACTGCAGGATGCGGCGATGGACGTCAGGTTCAAAACGGTCTGAGTTGTGTTGACGGGGCAGGCATCTGATGGGATGACGGTGCCCGCTTGCTGCAGCAAGACGCGGCCAGCGGTGCGCTGATGTATCTGCATCGTGCTTGCGTGCGATGAGGTCGACAAGGCCAGCATAAGAACCGCTGCCAGCATCCAGGAACCGCGGGTGACGGCAGGGGCCATGTCGTCAAATTGCTAAGCTACAAGTTGATTACGATGGGTACTGGCGGGGTCTGCTGGGCTGGCGATATATGTTCGGTGCCGACGCTGAGCTTTTATCCGAGCCTCTTCTTGGACGACGCATGTCGGACGCAACCGAGGCGCTCCGATTTCAGGCGTTTCATGTCATGTAATACCGCATAGTCATGTAATACGCCTAGCTTTCCAAACAACGAAAACAGGGTGTTGCCTGCGAGTACAGCCTTCATGACTGAATCGTCATCGGCCGCACCTTTGATAAGTGCAAACCCCATCACTGGTGACCAGGCTTCTCATTTTAACCAACAGCGGACAGCCCCCTTGTCCCACACTGGGGCCTCCCTTTTGAGACGGACCAGCAGAGGCCACTAGCAGCCACTAGCGGGAAGAGTAGTGGGCAATAGTAGCCCGACTCAGATGGTGTTTATGGGCTGTGTGGAGTATACCCAATGCACATGGACATGGTGCATGATTGCCTACCACCTACAGTAATGCCTGACCTGTCATGGCTAATGTGCAGCGTTGGCATGACAAAACATGCGCTGATTGTCAGCTGATATTAGCTCAACAAAAGGGGGCACACACTAAAGTGCCTCTGCAGGCTGCTGCTGCTGCTGCTGGGCCTTAGAAGGCTTGTCTCGTAGCCGCTTGTAGCCCAGGCCAGGGTACTCCTTGCCTTTGGTTGGCAGAGCTCCCTGCTCTGGCCAGTAGCACAGCTCCAGTGGCCGCCACCTGCTCTCCGCAATGTGCTGCATGTTTAGCGCTGCAGTGCAGTCCCTGTCCAGCCACCTGCCTGGCTGTGGTGCTGGCTTGGCTTTAGTAGCCTTGCCCTTGACAGGCTGGGTGGGCTCAGCTGCCTGCTCAGCCTTGGTGCGCTTGCTGCGCTTGGCTGGCGGGGGAGAGCTGGGCCCAGGCTCTGAGGATGCTGGCTGTGTGGCTTCCTGGCTGCTGCATGGGGGCTGTGGGGGCTTGCGGGGGGCCACTACTGGGCACCACATCATGCCCCGCACCGGCTGTTCACGCTGCTGGCTCCAGGCTGGGAGCAGCAGGCGGAGGTCCACCTGCCCTGCTGGGGGCTTCCAGCCTGCAAGCCCGGTGGGCTGATCATGGTCTAGCTCCTCCTCACATGGCTGCTTGCCATTCACTGCTGAGCTGACCCGGGTGGTGCGGTGCCCATCCACAAGCACCACCCTGCCCCGCAGCTGGTCTGAGCCCTTGGGCCTGCACACCACCTAGCAGCGCGAAAGAAGACCACCAGCTGCTTGGCACGCCCATGGCGCTCCATGGACACCTCAGCCATGTCCTCCTCCAACTGCAGCCATGCACACAAGGCACACACATGGTGGCTGACATGGTGGCACCAGGTTAGGCATGGCACAGTAAACTATTCTTTCACTTCATGCCCAACCCAACACCCCATCTATCTCCCACCCACCCACCCACCCTCACCTTCTTGAAGAACTGCTCCAGCGCCCGGTCCTGAGCTCCATGCAGCCTCAGCCGCTGCCGTGCCCACTTGGGGCTAAGGTACACCTCCAACACCGCGTCCCAGGTGGCCAGGGTGACGGTGATGTGCTCCAGGTTGGCGTCCAGGGAGGTGCCGGCTGAGCTTGCTGCTGCCAGGTGCTGGAGATGGGGCTTGATCGGTGCTAGCTACCGCTCGGTGTCACGGCGGGCGTTGTTCAGGCCGCTGGCATGCTTCACCTGGCCTTTGGTCAGCTTCCACCGGCGGAGCTGGTCTGTATCCAGCTGGCCGGACCTCTCGTCCCACACCCCTGAGGCTGCACAAACTGCCTGGGTGACGCCGGGGTCAATGCCCACCCCAACCTGTGTGGCTCGATCCAACCTGTGTGGCTCGATCAAAAACAAACTCACGTGTCTCGGCTATGCCCTTGCCTATGTGTGGGAGTCCCACGGCATGGGCCTCTGCTGCTGCTGCACTAGGGCGGCTGTTGCTGCTGGCCGCAGGGGGTGGGGCGGGAGGAGGGGGGAGGGGGCGTGTGTAGTGGACGCACACGCTGACACCGTCAGTGTCCACAGTCCTCTCAAAAGCAAACTCCTTGTTGCGAAGCTTGCCCGTGTTCAACCACCTAGCCCAATGGTGGCTCAGTGCTGGCTCTGAGGTGAAGGCTGCATTGGTGTCATTGGTCAGACCCAGCTGCTTGCACACCCCATGCAGCACCCTACTGTCTAGCTTGATGTAGTGGATCACCCAGTAGCAGGACACCCATACCTTGCCAGTAGCATCTCCCTCCGGGCCCGCACTGGGGGTGCCCCCACCTCCAGCTCGCGCTCGAAACGGCCAGTAGCTGGTGCCTGCGCCCCTGCCTCGGCATCTCATCCTGCAAATCATAATATACGTGTATCAGCCCCAGCAGCCCTCCGCCGCACACCGCCGCACACCGCCGCAAGCAGCAAGCCGTGCAAGCCGTGCAAGCCGCAAGCCGTAAGCCGCATTTGCGGCGCCTCCAACAGTTACCTGCGCTATCCAGCATCGCGCCTGACATGGCCAAACCTACCCCCCTCAGCAACTCCTTCGCTGCCCTCGCCTCTTTCCCACTGAGGCCCCGGTCTCACCCCCCCACAGAGCAGTCAGCGGCAACAGCAGCCCGGGGTGCCGACCATTTCACCCTGGAGGAGGCAGCTCGCATTGCCCTATCTGAGCAGCTGACAGAGCGTTTTCTCAACGAGCAGCGGGAGCAGCACCAGCGGCAGCAGCAGCAGCAACAGCAGCAACAGCAGCAGCAGCAGCAGCAGCAGCAGCAGCAGCAGCAGCAGCCGCCAACTGGGGCAGGGGCCTCACCAATAACTGAGGCCCGGCTCCAGGAGGTACTGGCGCAAACTCTGACACAGACGCTGCAGCAGATAGTCATGCCGCAACTGACCTCCATCAATCAAACCATCGAGACAGTTAAGAGCGAGTTGCAGAATGTCCAATTCGACGTAGCCAAACTCAGTGTGGGGCACATTGAGCTAGAGGGAGAAACGAGGGAGGTGCGTGCAGAGATGGCCTCAGTGGAGCAGCGCTGCAGCGTGCAGCTGGCAGCAATGGCCTTCAACATCCAGCTAGCAACAGAGCAGCGCAGCAATGCGGGGGTGGTGGTCTTCTTTGCCCCCCGCCCTGATGAGGCAGCCATCAAGGCTCTGTGCACCAGCGTCGGCGTCACTGATGCCCGGGTGATGCACTCTAGCCCGACCATCGCTAAGGTCAGTGTCGGCTCCCATGCCTCAGCCCTCAGCGTTCTGGCTGCTGCCCAGCAGGCCGCACTCCCAGCAGACCTGGGGAAGGGTCCGCTACAGCGGGTCGTGTGGCCAGCTCGCCGGCAGCTGCAGGCAGTTGTGGATAAGAGCAGTGTGCGGTCCCCTGTGCACGGCATGCGCTTTGAATGCAACAAGTCACGCACAGCCATCATCACCACCTGGAAGGGGAAGCAGATTACCTACCCCCTGTTTGTCCACCTCAGCAACCTCAGCAAGCCAGACCTGAAGAGCATGGATGAGTGCAGCATTGAGGCAGCCTGTGAGTATGCGGCTGCGGACCAGCCTGCAGCTTTTCTCCTACCAAGGTCCCTCGCCACCCGTCAACAGCAGCAGCAACAACAACAGCAGCAGCAGGGTGCGGCAGCAGCTGCCGCAGCAATGGAAGAGGACAACCAGCCTGCAGATCCTAACCCGTCCCCCCCCCCTAACCGGGCGCAGCGCAGTGCAGCAGCAGCAGCAGCAGGGGGGCCTAACCGGGCACCAGCCGGTAAGGCTCCGGGCAAGACAGCTGCGCCGGGCAGCCGCCCCGCCTCGCCTGACCAGGTGCAGCGCAGTGCAGCAGCAGCAGCAGCAGCAGCAGCAGGGGGGCCTAACCGGGCACCAGCCGGTAAGGCTCCGGGCAAGACAGCTGCGCCGGGCAGCCGCCCCGCCTCGCCTGACCAGGTGCAGCGCAGTGCAGCAGCAGCAGCAGCAGCAGCAGCAGCAGGGGGGCCTAACCAGGCACCAGCCGGTAAGGCTCCGGGGAAGACAGCTGCACCGGGCAGCCGTCCCGCCTCGCCTAACCAGGTGCAGCGCAGTGCAGCAGCAGCAGCAGCGGGCCCCAGCCAGACAACAGCCAAGACTGTGGCACCAGGTCGCCCCACCCTGCCCAACCAGACACAGCGCAACGCAGCAGCAACAGCAACAGTCCTCAGCCATCTGCCCCCCCCCCCGCCCTTCCCCCTAGGGGGTGGCGGCCACTCGGCCCCAGGCTCCCCAACCAAGAGCCGCCCACTCTCTCCCCCTTTGGGGAACCACCGCACAAGGCATCAAGCGGGGTTAGGTGCGTCTGGGGAGACTCCTACGGGTAAGCTCAGGGCGGTGGGGGCTCAGGGCGTGGGAGAGGGTCGGGGCTAGGGACTCGCCCCTCGAGAGCTCAGGTTAGCGGTCCACAATGTGAATGGCCTTAAGCATGACACCACCTCAGTCAAGTTCACAGCTATTAGGAGGCTGGTGGCCGAGCATGATGTCATAGCTCTGTGCGAGACACGCAGCAATAGGATAGCGGAGTTCATGCAGCATGCGCCTACCCATAGTGCCTTTCACACTACTGTTTCACGTCAGGGGGTGCCGGGTCAGGGGGTGGCCCTTCTGCTGCGCAAGGAGCTAGCCAGGCACGCCAGGCTATGGCGCACCAGTAGTGCCATGCAGCTGCTTTGGGTCAGGCTGGCAGGGTGTGTGTGTGGACTTGAGGGCGATGTGTTGCTGGGTGTGGGCTACATACCCCCCGCTCACAATGTCTCTGAGCACTTCAACCACTTGCTGCTAGAGCTCCAGGAGGCTACATCACACACACCACATGTCCTCCTGATGGGTGACCTGAACTCTCATTTAGGCAAGCTAAGCGAGATAAGTGACCTCCATGGCTGGTCCATGCAGCATCCGGAGCTTTGCGTGCCTAGGATTGGCCCGGCCAAGTCTAACCAAGCGGGCAGGGAGTTGATTGACGTGCTGTCAGCTACAGGCCTTGTTGCCACTACCGGCAGGGGACATGGGGACATGGGGCAGCGCACCTGTAGAGCTAGCACCCGCACGGAGCACATCATCATGTCTGAGTCGGTTTACTCTTTGAGCCACACATCTTCCTTTCCCGACGCGTGTCATGAGTTTGACCACTCCCCCATCACCCTGTCTTTCAAGGCACCAGCACAAGCCACTACGCCCATTCACACCTGCAATGCTGACTGCTACACTGGCCCACAGTTGCAATGGAAGCCAGATCAGGCTGCACGGTATGTGGGTGCCCTTATTGCCTTGGAAGAGGAGGTCATGGCTGTCCAGCAGGCTGTTGAGCAAGGCACACACCCTGACTCCATCAACCGCTTTGTGCATGACATCATATCACGGGCTGCGGGCAGTGCGGGGATGCTTAAGCCAAGACTTTGCCCGCTGGCACGCGTTGACAAGCACACCACAGTTAAGCCTGCCTGGTTTGACCGGTCATGCAAGGAGGCTAAAGCCGCACTCTGGCAGGCTCTGCGTAGCGGGGAGGCCTTGCACCTTTACAGGGCTAGAAAGCAGGCCTATAGGAGGCTGGTTGCTAGAGCTAAGTCTGCGTGGTCCAAGCATAGAGCTGCCAAGCTTCTAGACATGCTTAAGCACAACCCTGGGGATGGACTCAAGATGCTCCGAGTCAAGCACGCACGCCAGCAGTCCATGGTTCCCATTGACAAGTGGCATCAGCATCTGCAGGCCTACTTCACAACCACCATTGCGGCACATGAAGCACCTGATGTGATCCCTGAGCCAGCCAGGACCAGGCAAGCTGTGCCTGCCCATATGCAAGCCGTCCCTCTTGGGAGAGGCAGACCTCACTCTGTCCCTGCCCCTGCCCCTGTCACAACACATGCACCTACCTATGAGCTGCCCCATTTTGACAACATCACATCCATTGTTCAAGCACAACTTCGTGAACTCAACAATGACACAGCACCTGGCCTGGATGGGCTCCCAGCCCCCTTCATCAAGCACGCCCGCACAGTTGAGGAGGGTGTTACCACATACTTGTTGCTCCCTCTGCTTGCCACATGGTTTCACAGCATGATGCGCACGGGGATCATCCCAGCGGCTTGGAAGGTAGCTAGGATCAGCCCCCTCTTCAAGGACACAGACCCCACAGACCCCAACAAGTACAGAATGCTTGCTGTGAGTAGTGTGTTGTACCGCCTGTATGCTAACGTCTTGCGGCACGTGCTGACTGCCTGGTGCATGACACATAAAGTGCTGCCAGCTGAGCAGTTTGGGTTCATCCCGGGACGCAGCACCATGCAACCCATGTTCATTCTGCGCCATCTTGTCCACGCTCAGAAGGCTAGCGCAGATGCCAAGCACCGCAAGCTTTTCACTGCCTTCATTGACTTCAAACAGGCCTATGACCACATACCTCGACAACAATTGTGGGAACACTTGCGGGTTGGGGTCAAGCTGCCACAGCCCTTGCTTGCCTGCCTGGAGGGTCTGTATAGGGATGATAGCTATGTGCTGATAGATGGCCCCCACCGCACCCCCCCAGTGACTCCAGACCAAGGTGTCAAGCAAGGCTGCCCCATCAGCCCACTCTTGTTTGCTCTCTATGTTCACGACATTAGTAAGGAGTTCCTGGGTCCTGTTGATGCTGTGAGAGTGCAAGGCACACCTGTCACCCACTTCATGTATGCTGATGACCTGACCCTGGTGAGCACCTCGCCCCACGGGCTGCAGCGGCTGGTCTGCCAGCTTCAAGGCTTTGCAGACAGGAAACACCTTACAGTCAATGTGGGCAAGTCAAAGGTGATGGTCTTCAATGGCAACTCACAAACAGCAGCACCTAGCATTCGGTACAAGCATGAGATCCTGCCAGTGGTGAGAGAGTTCAAGTACTTAGGCATGCACTTCAACCCCAGCGCCACCCCTGCTTTTGCTGCCACTCATATGAGGGCTGGCATGTTCCTCGCCATGCGCCAGGCGTGCAAGCGTGCTAGAGAGTATGGGGTCCTGCATGATCCCTATGCCCTGTGTCACCTCATTAGAGCGTTTGTGCTCCCCTTAGGGCTGTATGGCAGCCAGGTATGGGGCACTGCCTTCCTTGGGCACGGTATGCAGCTCTCCAACCCAGTGCAAACACGCATGCTCAGCTTTCTCAGGTTTGCTGCCAGGGTACGTGGCTCAGTGTCAGGCCTGATGGTGCTGCATGAGTTGGGGCAGCTGCCCCTCCAACTTTACTGGCTTAGGGCTGCATGCAAGTTCTGGAACACTGCCAAACTATCCCACAGTGACCTGCTAATGAGGGTCATCAAGGCAGATGTGGAGTTAGGCAGGGTTTGCCAGGCCAGCTGGAGTGCTCAGTTCCAGCTTGCCGCCAGAGAGCTGATGGGGGGTGCGTTCACCTTGAGCCCGGACATGGTCCTAGGCACCAAGGCCATGGAAGTGAAGTGGCTCGAGAGGTGGGGGAGGCGTTGGGTTGGGTTTGAGGGAGACCCTAGACTGCCTGAGACGGTGCATCGGGAGAGATGTTCGTATGCTGCATGGTTCAAGCATGGGGACGGCATTGGCATCAACCACATGGCATCTCACCTGCTTAACAGACAGCTATCTACAGAAGTTCGCACGAGCTTGACTAGGTTCAGGTTAGGCAACAGCGGTCTGGGGGTGGAGAAGGCTCGGTTTGAGGGGGTAACTTTCATTGATCGCACATGCACTAGATGCACAGAGGGGGTAGTGGATGACGCCATGCATTTCATCTTTGAGTGCACTGCCACGAGTTCCATCAGGGAGCAGCCGGAGTTTGCCATGACATTACAGAACAATAATGAGAATTTGCATGACTTCATGTTGAGCCCATGTGCACCTTTGTTTGTGCACCTTGCTTTGAAGTGCGTTACAGAAAGTCCCGAACCCCTAGAGGGGGAGGGCGGCCTAGCAGCCTAACGGCTGACGGCTTAAGCGGTGTAAGCCACATCATCATGATGTAGTGGATCTCCACCTTGGCCATGGGGGTGAAGGGGGGTGGGCAGGTCAGGGTCCGGGGACCAACTCCACGCCTCCTGCCGCGCTTTGGCTGCCCTGGCACAGGTGGGGTGGGGGGCTGCTGCCACTGCTCTAGCCACCTGCACACATGCACTGCATGCCGCATGCGGCAGGGCAGGGGCAGGGTGTCCTGCAAGGACCCGGTCCTATCACCTGCCCCATGGGGGAGCCTGGGGGTGGTGGCCCATGGGCAGGTGCAACAGGGGGTTGTGCAGGGGAAGGTGAGGCCTGGGCAGGGGTAGGTGAGCACTTAGCGGCAAATGAGCCCGGCTACAGCCCACTCTTCGCTCTCGCCAGCCTTACATCTCGGTTGCACGCCTTGCATCTTCGTTACAGGGAACACGTTGGCCTTAGTGATCAGCATGTAGGGGCCCCATGCGGGATAAACTGCCCTATGGCGGCAGCAGCAGCCGGTTTACGTCTAGCATGACACCGCCACGCTTCACTATACACATGGTTAGTTATCTGTAATCCGAACTGTCTGAAACAAACAGTCAGCACCAATACCTAGTTCCCTGCCCCCACCCCCTTGCGAGGGTCGGGCGATCAATGTTGGCATGAAACACATGCTCTGATGTAAGCAACAACTTAAGCATTGCCTGGTGCGCACACGCTACTGTGCTGCAGGCTGCTGGGCCTGGGCCTTGGGTGCTCAGTCTCGCAACTTCTTAAAGCCCAATGCTGGGTACTCCTTGCCTTTGGCAGGAGCCGTTCCTCTGTGTTGCCACCTACACAGCTCTAATGGGCGCCACTTGATATCCCCTGCCCGCTGAAGGTTGAGGGCTGCGTTCCAGTCCCTGTCTACCCATTTGCCAATGTCACCAGGGGTGGCCTGGTCCAGCTGTGGGCACCACATGAGGCCCCGCACTGGCGCCTCAAACCGCTTGCTCCATGCTGACCGCAACAAGCGGTGCTGCACCTGACCTGGCTGTGGCTTCCAGTCCTCAGGCCTGGTGGGCTCGCTGCGGTCCAGCTCCTCCTCACAGGGTTGGTGGCTACTCACAGCTGAGCTGAGGACAAGTACCCACAGGCCAGCAGCCAGGCAGCCACCCTGTGTGAGGAGGAGTGTGACCACCTGCCTACCTGCTTGCTCTCAATGCTGCATGGCAGCTACGCTGTGGCCCTTGCCGCTGTGGTGGCCATGCCCAGCTGCCCCTGACCCACTGCCACCATCCAGCTTGCGTTTGAAGTAATCCCTCATCTTGGACAAGGTAGAACGGGGAGCCTTGGCAGGGCCAGCTGCATGCCACTCCTGCATGCCTGGACCCAACCCGCTGCCACTGCCAGCGCTGGACAAGGTGCCTGACCCACCCCCACTGCCCTTGCGCCCCATGCCCACCCTAGGGCTGTTGTCTGGTGTGTCTTTGGCAGGGCCAGCAGCCAGCCCAGCAGCTGCTGCCGCCGCTGCTGTGTGCTGCCCGCCCTGCCTCCCCACCCCCCCCTGCACCCTCATTTCCCCACAGGGGCTGTTGGCATGGTAGGGGGAAGGGGCCCGAGGGGACACCTGCTGCTGCTGCTGAGCTGCCCTAGGGGAGTAACCGCCATGACCAACTGCATGAGGGGCCGCAGTGGAAGGGTGCATACCCGGCTGGGCGTGCACATGGAGGTGGCCCCCAGCCGCCACCCCATCAGCCGCTGTACCACCAGAAGCAGCCGCAGAGCCATGTGATTGGGATGCGCATGCAGCACTGTCTGCATGGGGCTGAGGAGCTGCATGGGCAACAAAGCCGGGGTACCCTCCTTGCTGCTGCTGCTGCTGGGTGGGGCGGGGTGGGGGTGTGCTGGGGTGGTGTGTGTGGTTCCCACCCCCCCCACTACTGCCTAGGCTTCCATGGCCATGGGGGCCCGCCCCCATGCCGGGCATGGCTGCTGCTGCTGCTGCATGGTCACCTGCACCATGCAGCCCAATGGCCATTAAAGGCTCCAACAAATCCAACCGACCCACTGCCTGTGCATGGGTGCGAGCTTGCTGTATGAGCCATGGGTCAAAAGCCATGCCCTGCACAGGCGTGAGAAGGAGAAGCTGTGAGTGTTACAACTTAGCTGGTCTAAAGGTGTGACAGCAGCAGTGGTTGTGTGTGTTGATTGATGAGCAAGTGTGATTGCATGACTGTCAACCAAACATTTCATTTTTTGTGACACTCGGGTGGGGAGTAGATAAGAATGAGGGGTGTGAGGATGGGTAGTTGCCTGGAGGGTGGTACGCTGGCGGGGGTCGATGCGCAGCAGGCCGCTGATGAGCTCCCGGCAGCCAGCACTCATGTGGTCAGGGAAGGGGCACATGCGGCCAGCCAGCACGTTGTGAATGGTGTGCGCCAGATTGTTGGGGTGGCCGGGGTCCTGGACCCCACACCACCACACACATACACAAACACACAGCGCTGTGCTCATGCCTGGACCACAAGCTGAGGTGCTGAGTCATGGGCCCGGTCAGAGCAGCATTCTACAGCATCCTAGCGTGTGTTGGCCTAGGCCATCACGTAACCAGCTGTAACAAGCTGTGTGCGTTTGCGCGGCACGGTCTGTGTGGAGGTGCGTGTGTGCATGCACGCAACAGCGGGGCAGCGGTTCACACAATCTGTGACGGCAACTGCGCTGGCCTGTCCCATTGCTCGCATGCTGCACTGTGACAGGGCAAAGCAGCTCCCTTGGTGGGGTAGATTCCCTGGCAGAGCGCGGCCTAGAACACATGGCTGGGGCATGGAAGGTGACTTAGGTATGCATCAATGGTTTAGGCAGGGTTCAACGGGTTTGGTCTGTGCTCCAACCACTCCTCAAATGCGCCACACTCGTCACTCTACCACTGCATTCATTAAGGTGTGTCGGAAGGTGTGATGCGACGATGATGGTGATGACACTGATGTCAGTGACTGTGATGAAGATGGGCCGCCACCCCTGAGGTCTCACCTCAAAAGGGTATTTGCCGGTGATGAGGAGGAACATGAGCACCCCCATGGCCCATGCATCCACAGCCCGCGCATCATAGGGCACAGGAGTTCCCGTGTAGTTTGTCCACACCTGCCCATGCAAATGGTCACACCCTGATCACACTCCTCGCCGCTGCTTGTCCACGCTGCCTGCCCTTCTCACCAACACGAACCTACAGGAGACCTCAAGCAATGTGGATGCACAACACTTACAACAGGCAGATGTCAGGCAGCATTGAGTCGTGGAGTGACTACAACCGCCCACTAAGTTCGCACCCTCTGCACACACCTGACTGTGCCGCCTGCTGCCGCATGCTCTCGCTGGCCTCACAACCTGGTGTCACCTGAAGCTCCTCTCTGCACTGCCCGCTGCCCGCTGCCTGCTGTCCGCTTCCCGCTGCCTGCTGCCTGCTGCCTGCTGCTGGCCTGGGCTTCCTAGCTGAGTAGCCCAGGCCATGCAGCCTCAGAAGCAAGCTGCCTGCTGTACCGCTGCCAACAGCGCTCCCTCCTCCCTCATGCCCCACCCACTGCTGCCCACCCACCCACTGGCCCTTCCCCTCCTCCCACCTGCAGCATTTCAGGGCTGAGGTAGTCGGGCGTGCCTACCCCCAGCGTGCGGGCGCTCTCCAGGTGCTTCGAGAGCCCAAAGTCAATCAGCTGCGGGCACACTCAGTCGAGCACAGCAGCTGCAGCCTTCAGCGCGCAAACCGGCAGGGCCAAGGCTACCAGGCAGGCATGCGGGGCAGCCAGGTCAATACAGATTCATGGCACCCCTCAGGTAACTGGCCCTCAAGGCCTGCAGCCTGGCTGCCTCACTGCCCACGGTCTCATTGCTACACTACACCTGTGCCACCTGCACCACTGTCCCCTACTCAGAGGAGACACACACTGCCTCAGAAGTGTTACAGCAAAGCCAGCCAGCAAATGCCATGTGATGGTAATGGTGATGGTGATGACATTCGTGGTGGTGATGGTGACTGCCTTGCACCCCCGAAACATACTGGCTGGGCAGCATTGCAGCAAATAGGAGTTGAACGCCCCACTGCGCAGTTGCAAGTTGCCCCCAACCCAACCAGAGCTGCGAGCACCTCTGTCTCACCTCCTGAACATCGCTGCGGCCTCTCACCTCCCCCACAGGCCCCCTCTTACCCCTCTGCCCTCACACATCAGCCCCCTGCACACACCTTGGCCTCTTACATGGCATCAGGCCCCTCCCTGGCCTCTTCTTGCTCTGCCCTCTTCCTGCCCTGCCCTCTTCCTCCTGCCCTCTTCCTCCTGCCCTCTTCCTCCTGCCCTCTCCCTGCCCTGCCCTCCTGCCCTGCCCTCTTCCCACCTTGAGCTGGTGTGAGGCGCGTTGCACCATGCAGTTCTCTGGCTTGATGTCACGGTGGCAGAAGCCGTTGTTGTGCATGAACATGACCTGCACACACCATGTCAGACAATGACATTGGTGGCATCAGGATTTGAACCCCCGTACGGGGCTTGTACTTTTGACCCATTCTGGCCAGGGCCCCCGTAACTAAGAAGTTTGGTAACGGGGGGGGGGGGTCACGGGCTATCTACGGGCGCCTCTTATCCTCAGTTGCGCCCGGACATTTCTGCCATATCACAAACCTAACTCACGGCTGCGTTATCAACAATGGGAAAGTCAGGCAAGAGAGTAAGGCAGACTCCATTGGACCGACGACAGATGACGATGCAGATGGCGCTTGGTGGGTCCCAACGCATCGTTGACATCTCCGCGTCGACATGTCAACGCGTTGACATGG
Source organism: Haematococcus lacustris (assembly GCA_030144725.1). Classification (NCBI taxonomy): domain Eukaryota; kingdom Viridiplantae; phylum Chlorophyta; class Chlorophyceae; order Chlamydomonadales; family Haematococcaceae; genus Haematococcus; species Haematococcus lacustris. The sequence continues at coordinate 3,802,469 of JASKMD010000017.1, forward strand.
GCTTACTTCTTGAACAGCGCAGACCACGCAGCCAGCAATCTCGCCTTTCCCGATGGAACAGGCCATGTCTGCCTCTTTCAAGCCGGCCGCAGGCCGGCGAATTGTTTGGGGGGTATAACCAGTGTTTAGGGTCCCCGTAGTTTACCCTGACATCAGTTTAGGGCGCCCTTATATTAGGTATCACCAACTGTCGAACCCTGAGTGGCATAGATGATGAACAGCCAGGATCAGGCCAGCACACCTGGCTAATCATCAGTAGGTATCCATCTGTACCGTTGACGAATGTCACGTGCTGCTGCTGCCGCTGCTGCTGCTGCTGACGCTTGTATGCTGGTGATGATGGTGAAACCCTGCCGTTCCAGACCCTTTTCAGCCTAGCCCACCCTTTTCAGCTTAGTCCCCTGCCCGCTCCCTGATCACCCCTCCGCTCCCCTGCTCTTCAGCTAACCCTTCACAGCCTTGGTTACTCCTCAACCACTGCACACACTGCACGCCAGCATGGCCCCCTGCCTGCCCTACCCCATTGCCTGCCCACTCCCTTCACCGCCTGCTCGAAGCCTGCCCTACCATGACGCTCAATCCTGCCTGCCCCCACCCTCTCTGCCTCCTTACCGCCTGCAGCAGCTGGCAGAAGAAGAACGCAGCCATGGGCTCTGGCATACGGCCTTCATGCTCGTTCAGCAAGTCCAGCAGGTCTGGCCCACTGATCAGCTCCCACTGCGCGAACACAGACAGCTGAGGAGGTGCTGAGGAGGAGCTACAGCCAGCACCAGCTTCACACCAACAGCCGCAGCCAGGACCAGGACCAGGGATGGCAGACGTGTGATGTGTATGTGTGGCAGAGGGCGGGTGACACCGGGTGTTCACAAAGGGACACATGGGCATGACATGGCACCGCATGGCACCACATGGCATTACATGGCACCACATGGCACCACATGGTACCACATGCCACCACATGGCACCACATGGCCCCATATGGTGCATTGCACACCTTGAAAGGGCCACCAGGCTACTAGGGGTCTCAACTTTGCCACAGCCTAGACCATTAATGCAGGCCGTAACCCAGACAAGAGGTTGGGGCGGCTTCGTCTCCCGGCAACCTTCCCCGGGCTTGACATTCCAATCCCCGCCCCAAACACTTTAGCCATCCGCCCCACCAAGTGTGAGAGAAGGGTGCTGACCCGGCAACTCTAGCCTTGCTACTCTGGCACCCCTTACCACAATGATGAGCTGCGCCTTCTCAGCAAACACGTCCAGCAGGCGCACGATGTTGTCATGGCGCGCTGCTGCGCTGAATGCAATCTCGCGTTTCACCACCTTGACAGGCACCTGGTCCGGCCCGTTCATGACCTGGATCACCGGTGCCAACAGGGCAGGCACCAGGCACATGGTGTGCTGGTGTCAGGGGGAAGGGGAGGCAGGAGAAGTGGGAGAGGCGGGTGCTTGCAGAAGTGCAGTATGCAAGCAGGTCAACAGGCCTTGGGGACCTTAGGCAGCTACGTCATGTGTGTGGTACAGGCATCATGGCAGCCAGCTTAAGCTACTTTCAATTGAAAGGAAACTGAAATCAGATTCTTGGCCCTGAGTCAGTGGCTATGCCAAAGGTACCTTCAGGGCCACATACTGCTGCGTAGTTGTGTCCTCTGCTGCGTACACCACAGCAGTGCCCCCACCTGCAAGAACACCATGCCCAGCACCAGGCGTCTCACGTGGAAAGCAGGGAAATCTGTAACATGCAGCTGCAGGAAGTGCAGTGTGAAAAACATCTTGTTATGTATTCCAATTCTGTGCCAAACGATTGCCTAAAGCTGTGGGTGTCATGTCAACAGTGCACGAACCTGTCAATGCCTGTGTGTGGATGTCTGTGTGTGTTCATCACGGCACGTTGACATACAGGAGGGTGGCCAACCCTTGCTGCGGCCAGGCACAATGCAGGTCCAGCCTTTCCAGTTGCCAATGGATGGCCATGCGGAAGTTTTGAGCCTCCCCGATGCGTGCGGGACCCACATCCTCAACGTGGAAGCTATGCGACACGGGGCATCCCCGACAGCAGCATCGCTAGCGGCGTTACATGCCCGGGATGACGAGCCTAGTGGAAGCTTGTTGCGGTATGATGGCGCCAACCAGTATATAGCATGTGCTAGCGTCCGAGGGATTCGGACCTGAACGGGTTCGCCACTCACGGTTTAGCTCGCGCTCAATCCTGTAGCGACCGTTGTTGAGTAGGGTGTTGGGTGCAAGAGCGATGATAGGCTGTCCAGCATTTGCCATGGAACCGCGCCGAATCCGCTCGGACGAGGAACCGCGTTCTTGGTCAAGGAGCCAGCTGCGAAGCGCACGCGGGAAAGAGCTGTAGTGGCAGCGCGGGTTGACCGATGAGTAGTCGTGCCGTCTCGTGCTTTGCCGTACACAAGCAAGAGCGTGTGCACGACGAGTTGGGCACAAGAGCTGCACAACAAAACATGGAGCGGGCGGAAGCAATTTTATGTTTTGTGAAGCTGCATGGAAGCCAGCACCCACCCTCGTAAACTGAAGGGAAAACAATGGCAGAAGCATCTCCCTTTCTTCTTGTACCCACTTGTCCCTTTCCGCCCTTTCAGCACGTGCACAGCCTTGCAATGTCAGCGCCCCCACCCCTGCCTGCAGCTTCAATGTCACTGATGTGTTTGATCGACCATTTCGGTGGGTTCTGCACAAAGAAGCCGGCAGCGCTACCACTATAGCTGCATGAGCGGCGTGGCTGCCCAGCCCAGGTCAGACTGCAAGACACCCTGGGTTGGGCTGGGCCGGGCTCGGTGATGGTGGGGTTGGGGGGGGGAAGGTAATGGAAGGTGGTGGTAGAGATGGTGGTCATAGGCACATCGTGCGGGGATGGGGTTGGTTCAGGCCAAGCAATGCTGTGAGCAATGACTTGTGCATGCAAATCAGCTGCGACGAGCCCGGGTTACTGCTGGCTGGCACCGGCCCACTGGGAACCATGTTGGGATGATCATTACTCCATAAAGCTCACGGAAAACCCAAGTTGCTTGAAAGACCACCGCCCGTCTTGATAACTTAGGAGAAGCGGAAGGGCAGCGCCAAGCGGAAGAAGGACCCGGGAAAGAAACTGAAAGGTTCGTGGGCTGTGTACGACTGTGGGCTACGTGAGTCACGCGCTGTGTAGTAACCCGTCGCTCCTGTTGGTCCCAACGCAGCGTCTCGCTCGCCTCAAGGAAGACAACGACAGGAGCGCCGAGATGGCTGGAACACGAGTAGACGTCAAGTGAGTCGAAAAGCCACCCCCGCCTTGTGTGTCCCCCGCACTGTTTGTGTCCCCGCCTTTGTGTCTTGGCCTGTCAAAATGGCCTGTCGAAATGTGAAATGCGCTTGGCTGCAGGTGATCAAGGTCCCGGGTGGCGCCGTGCTGCGCGGGTGCACGAAAACTTGATGCAAGCTGATGGCGCACTTCCAGCTGAGGGCTGAGGTGGTCAGCCAGCTCCGCGTCACTGTTTGTGTTGTGTACATTTCTAACATGCCTGGTGGGCTACCCCACAACGGGGTACCGCAGCGCCCCTACACCTCCAGCCGTGCAGCCCCCCCAAGCCCCTGATGCTCCCCCCCTACCCCCACTCCCCCCTCGTGCTTCTGCCCAGCCTGCCAGCATGGTGTGAGACTGTTGAATCCGACTCTGATTCATACTGTGACTCTGAGCCAGAGCCAGAGCCTCAGCCAGTCACGCAGCCCACCCCAAGGCGTTGCAGCGCCCGTCTGGCAGCCCTTGCACCAGCAGCACCCACAGCTAGAGCTAGCATGCCTAACCTAGTGTCACCATGTCAGCCACCATGTGTGTGCCTTGTGTGCATGGCTGCAGTTGGAGGAGGACATGGCGGAGGTGTCCATGGAGGGCCATGGGCGTGCCAAGCAGCTGGTAGTGTTCTTTGGCGCTGCTAGCATTGGCACCAGTTGTGGGTGGGGTGCTGATGCGGTGCTGCGTGCCTGCTGCAAGGTGGTGTGCAGGCCCAGGGGCACAGACCAGCTGCGGGGCAGGGTGGTGCTTGTGGATGAGCACCGCACCACCCGAGTCAGCTCAGCAGTGAATGGCAAGCAGCCATGTGAGGAGGAGTTGAACCATGATCAGCCCACCAGGCCTGCAGGCTGGAAGTCCCCAGCAGGGCAGGTGGACCTCCGCCTGCTGCGCCCAGCCTGGAGCCAGCAGCGTGACCAGCCTGTGCGGGGCCTGATGTAGTGCCCAGCCCCCTCAAGCCCCCCCAAGCCCCATGCAGCAGCCAGGAAGCCACACAGCCAGCAGCCTCAGAGCCTGGGCCCAGCACTCCCCCGCCAGCCAAGCGCAGCAAGCGCACCAAGGCTGAGCAGGCAGCTGAGCCCACCCAGCCCACCAAGGCTGCTAAAGCCAAGCCAGCACCACAGCCAGGCAGGTGGCTGGACAGGGACTGCAATGCAGCGCTGAACATGCAGCGCATTGCGGAGAGCAGGTGGCGGCCACTGAAGCTGTGCTACTGGCCAGACCAGGGAGCTCTGCCAGCCAAGGGCAAGGAGTACCCTGGCCTAGGCTACAAGCGGCTGCGAGACAAGCCACCCAAGGCCCAGCAGCAGCAGCAGCAGCAGCAGCCTTCTGAGGCACAGTAGTGTGTGCCCCCCTTTGTTGAGCTGTCATCAGCTTACATCAGTGCATGCAGGTCATGCCAACTCTACACAGTAGCCCTAACGAATCAGGCAATACTGTAGGTGGTAGGCACCAGTGTTTTTTTTGTGTGTCATACGTAACGATTGGAACCAAAAGCTCGTTTTCTAGGCCTGGCTTTCGTTACCAAACGGACCGTTGCGTTGGCTGGCCTCGGCTGCTTCGTAAATAGAAAATGTCTTTTTGTGTTAGGATAGTTGTGCAAAAATGATTTTTGGCATATAAAACCAGCCATATTATGTAACCAGCCATATTATGTTCCTGGACCCTTCGTGACCAGTATCAGCTTGGCTGTTTAAAAAAACACTGGTAGGCACTCATGCACCATGTCCATGTGCATTGGGTATGCTCCACACAGCCCATTACCACCATTTAAGTCGGGCTACTATTGCCCACCAGTATTCCCGCTAGTGGCTGCTAGTGGCCAGTACTGGTCCGGCTCAAATGGAGGCCCTAGTGAGGGACAAGGGGGCTGCGGGCCTAAGCTGTCAACGTGGCATGTGCAGCTCACAGGGCTAGGGAGCATACACGACAGCCATTTCTCCAAAATTGTAGAGCGGTTGTGGCGGCTGCCTGGCCCTCCTGCCCGCCTGGACCCAAACCGCCGTGGAAGGGTGCAAGCCAGGCAGGGCGTGCACATGGTGGTGGACCCCGGCCGCTCACCCCCCAGCCGCCGTACCCCAAGAAGCAGCCGTGGAGCCACGGCAAGGCCCCCCGGGCTGACTAGGCCCTCTCTACAGCCTCTGCAGTGGCAATGAAAAGACGTGTCGGTTGCGCTCAACATCCGTCGCGGCGCAGTGGGGAAAGGGTCACGCCACAAGGCGCACATAGGCAGTGCTGTCCCAAGATGTTTGTTTGAAGCTACTACAGTGATGAACTCTTGCTGTACTTTGGTGCAGAGGCTACATGTTGGTTTTGATCACGATCATTGAAGGCGATATGCCATGAATGGTTGGCGAAGCGCCGTGCACTTGTTCGCCTGCGCTATTGGCCTTCGCGTGCTGTTGCTGCATGTCGGGGTTGGTGACCAACTCGGCTGGCGGGTCGAGGTTGCGACCCCAGCCAACAGCTTGCTAGGCGTACGCGAAGGCCTAACACACGCGCAACATGGCATTTCGCCATACCGCGGCCAAGCATGCCATACGCCCCCCTTGGTGCTGTGGCTGCACAAGGCCTGGGCGCTGCACCCCGCACTGTACGCAGTTCCAAACATCGCATGGGACGTGTTGGCAGCACTCATGCTGCTGAACACAGGGCGTCTCCTAGAGCTCCATCCAGAAGCAGCCCCAGATCGGACCAGCGCAGGTCAGGTCCAGCCTTCAGCAGTATACAATCCCAGCCGGGACCAGCCTGCTGCTCACTAACCATGCTTCGCAAATTTTGTTCACTCATGGGTGCCGACGTGGCTGTCAGATCTGCCTACCCTGAGCTGCCTACCCCACCCTCGGACAGCCAGAGCTGCCCACCAGCTGTCCCATGCACCCGCTTGCTTGTTCTTTGTGATGGCTGCAACCCATCTTCAGCCACAGCTTGCCTGCCTGCCACCCCTGCCCGTCTGCCTGCCTGCCCGCCCGCTCATCCGCCCTCTTCTGCAGCCCCTGCCCCTTCGTCCACCCAGCCCAGCTTCCCCCTGCTGCTGGCTGGGCTGTACCTCCTGAACCCCCTGACCCTGGCGGCCTGCCTCAGTGGCTGCACCTCCAGCTGGGAGAACCTGGCAGTGCTGGCAGTGCTGTGGAGAGGATGTGCCAAGGACTCAGCTGGCGCAGCCCTGGCCCTGGCGCTGGCCACCTACTCTTGCCCCCAGTCCGGGCTGCTGCTGGTGGGGGACAGGGGGTTAGGGGTCAGAGCTCACGAGGGACCCACATGCCATTAATAGGCAGTGGTAGGGGAGGGGTTTGCCGGGGTGGTGTTGGACATGAAGGAGGGGGGCCTCAGGACAGTTGAGTCATGCACTAGGCCTGACTCTTGAGGACCCTGCTGCTCGTGCCATGCATGGCATCACCATGCACCCCATATATTCTTGCTATTATCCCTTCAAGCACTCTGTCACCAAGATAGGAACACTCCTGGTGTATTGCTGTTTGCATGGCTGGTGTCTTCATGACACTCAGCGGCACCCTCGGTAGTTGAAGCTTCTATGTCAGCACCATGGTTGTCGTTGCATGGCACGTGCCAGGTGGCATCATTGCAGAACTTGGGCCCTGGGCAGCTGCAGCTGCTGCTGCTGCTGCAGCTGCTGCCATCTGCCGCTTTCCTTGCACAGGGACCAGATGCACGTAGCCCCTGTTGCTCCTGTGGCACCTCAATGGACGACAGTCGCAAGCACCCTGCACACCAGCACTGCACCCTCAACTGAGATGCCTCTCACCTCCTGCACGCCCTTTGCACACCATGTCACGGAAACTGCTCAGCTGCCTTGTGTGGTTCTTTGCCTGCTTGCCTCATCTGCAGCTAGCGGTGGCACTACTGGCTGTGATGGGCCCTGAAGATATTGGCCCAGGTGGAGGCATGGCGCAGGGCTACCAAGGTAGCCAAGGCCTCCCCTCCCTTCATACTCGTCCTGGGCCTGGACAGGGGCCAAGCAGCAGCAGCGGCGGCAGCGGCCTCACCGCTGTGCCGGCAGCTGGTGGTGGCGGCAGCGCCAGTGTTGAGGGGACAGGAGTGGGGCTTGACGCTGGAAGCGTCTCAAATGGCTGCATGGAGCCTGAAGAGGTGAGAGATGGTTGGGGCAATGGAGATTAGAGGGGGTCAGTGTTGTTTGGGGCTGCTGCTGCAACCCCATTTTGTTGCTCAGCACCATGTATGTCATGCTTGGCATGCTGATTGCAAACAAAGCTGCTGCTGCTGTAGGTCAGCAAGTCAGAGGGCCAAGCTGCCGGCCCTGAATTGAGGGCGAGGGCTGGCATGGACAGTATAAGCTCGGCTGCTGGACTGCTTATGCTGCACCCTGAGAAGGACAGAGGAAGGGAAGAAGGGCAGCAGCATGGGCAGGAGCAGGGGCACGGGCAGCAGGCGCAGCAAGGGGTGCAGCATCAGGGAGCCTCGGTTCAGGTACAGGGTGTGGGGCTGCAGCCATACCCCAGCACTGCCAGGCTGCTGGCCTTCCTGCTGCTGTTTGCCAGCCAGGTTGCAGCCTGGCTGCTGCTGCTGCTGCTGGCATCTGACTGGAGCCTGGCGGAGCATCCCGACGCGCCCTGCCTGCCTGGCATGCGGCAAGGGCTGTCGTGGCTGTGGGCTGTCCCCATGCGCCTCAGACCTGCTGTGACCCCTCACCTCAGCAAGCAGTCTACCCTGGGCCTGGACCCGCTGCTGCTTGCCCCTGGCCCAGCAGCAGCAGCGGGACAGCCCTACCCCAACCCTAGCACCCCAGCCTCCCCCCATACTGGGCGGTGTTGGGCGCTGCATGTGTACCAGCTGCCCCTCCTGGTGGAGGACATTCAGCCAAACATTGGGCAGCTCTGGTACTTCTTCACCCAGATGTTTCCACAGTACCTTGCTTTCTTCAGGTGGGAGGCAGTCACGTGGGTATCAGTCACGTGGGTATCACAGGGGTGGGCACTAGCCGGGCTGTTGAGGTTAGATGGATTGGGGCAGAGGGGTGTGGTGTGTCCCCCACCCTCACTCCAGCTGGTACCATTTCGATGCTCTGCCTGCTGTCGCTGCTGCTGCTGCTGCGGCGGCGGCGGTAGGTTGCGCTGCTGATGTTCTTGATTGTGCCGTTGCTTACTAGTAGTGTTGGTGCTGCATACTTGTGCGAGCTTGTGCAAAGCCTGGTGCTTCCAGGTTGCGCTACTGCTCGCCTGGCTGCAGGTTTGTGACTCATTCGCTGTCCGCGGTGATGGTGGTTCCTCTCGCCTTGCGCTTCCCGCGCCGCCCGCTCCTCCTGTTTACCGCACAGTGCATTACCGCCGCAATGTGGAAACCCTACCCCTCCGTCGCCGACTTAGCGCTCTATATCGCGCTCTTGCCGCTGCTGCGCCCCCAATTGCGGCGTATGCAAACCGGTGTGCTGCTGGCCGGCAGCTTCTTGCTGTTAGCGGTCCTGGAGCCTGCCATGTGGCACCAGTGGGTGGAAGTAGAGTCTGCCAACAGCAACTTTTACTACTCCATCACGCTGCTGCTTGGCGCTTGGCACGTGCTTCTGCTTGTGCAGCTGCTACTTCTGACGGTGCAGGTGGAGGGTAGCACCAAACCGGCATGACGGAGCAAGGTGTGCTCGCCTCGGTCCTGCTTGTGCAGTTGCTACTAAGCCTCACATCAGACCAGAACCTTGCCTACACGCATTGCTTGCCATGGCAGAAGTGAAGGCTGGCATTGGCCCAATGTGGCTTTGAGACCTCGGCCCACAGAGCGCCGTACGCCGCCATGACAGTGCGAGGCCAGCAACGTAGGTTTTATGCTGACTTGCGACAATGCGTTAAGTTGCGGCTTCGCGTGGGCCAGCCAGGTCTTGGTTGCGCGGGTCTGCCGCGTGATGCCGCTGTCCCCGTAGTCGCAGTTTCATGTGTAGGACGTAGGAAGTAGGACGCTCAGAACTGGGGCGTAGCCCATGTCATCATTCAACATCATTGTAACATCAACATAGCACCAACCAGCAGCTGAGTAGCAACATCAACCAGCAGAGCAAGCAAGCAAGCAAACTACATCGACATCCATCATCTCAACATTCAACATCATTGTAACATCAACATAGCACCAACCAGCAGCTGAGTAGCAACATCAACCAGCAGAGCAAGCAAGCAAGCAAACTACATCGACATCCATCATCTCAACATTCAACATCATTGTAACATCAACATTGCACCAACCAGCAGCTGAGTAGCAACATCAACCAGCAGAGCAAGCAAGCAAGCAAACTACATCGACATCCATCATCTCAACATTCAACATCATTGTAACATCAACATAGCACCAACCAGCAGCTGAGTAGCAACATCAACCAGCAGAGCAAGCAAGCAAGCAAACTACATCGACATCCATCATCTCAACATTCAACATCATCTCAACATTCAACATCATAACATCAACATAGCACCAACCAGCAGCTGAGTAGCAACATCATTTCAAGATCAGCCTAGCACCTAGCTTATATCCCCAGCCTAGCTTATATCCACAGCTATCCACTACCGATAGGCTTGCCTCAGGCTCCCAGGCCTTGCACTAGCCCACAGCACATCAAGCCGACCCTGCTTCAAGCGCTTCTGCCGTGCCGCTGGCGTAGCTGGCCCAGCAGCCATACCCGCTGGCTCTCGCTCTGGCTCTGGCTCTGGCTCTGGCTCTGGCTCTGGCTCTGCTGCTGCTGCTGGCTGAGATGGTGTGGGGCTAGCGTACAGCGGGCTCCAGGGAAGGCTGTTGCACCCTGAACACTGCCCTGGGTGATCTCGATACCAGCGCCAGACCGGACTGGTATAGCCTGGATGCGCTCGTGTCATGATCCTTGACAACAGCCAGCGTACTGCCCCGCTGTGAGCGATCTGTGCCACACAGAGATCACGGTGCCAGCGCTGCGCTCCTCGTGCGCTGCCGTGGTGGTATTCGCGGTGCCGGGGTAGCCGGGGTGCTCTCACTGGGGCCTCAGCTGGGGCAGCACAGCGGGTCGATGTGCAGGCTTGGGCCGTAGGAAGATGACGCTGAGGGAGACTCCATCGGTGTGCACGAGGTCGGGCATCAGGCTCGGGTCGGGCATCAGTGCACACCACTGGTTGGCCACCTGCGGGCACTATGAACACAACCACGCCTCTACATAACCACAACGATTGGCTGCCCCAAGCAGGCTGTCAATAACAATGGCAGTTTCACTCGCAATAACTTTGATCAGCAAAAAATTGATGTTCACAATCGCCATGCGTTGACAGGGGCCGTTCTATGCTTGCCGTTCTATGCGCGCTACTGAACCGAAGCGCACCGTCGTGCTTCTTCCATCTCTGCAACATCGGTGCACGGTGGGCGTAATAAACTTACGGGCGCCCTGCACCAACCAGCAGGATTGTCTAAGTCAGTTTCGCTCATTGCAGGCGTGTGTGGCCCATTTACACCTTGATTGAAAGGGCCCCCGATCACCTCAAGGTGACTGATGCACTGGTGCTTCGGCGACCCGGCCAGCTTTGCCAACCGGACAGAGCAGAGATCCCAGTTGTCACAGCGCGCCTCGGCCACAGAATGCAAACTGGCGGACACCATGCAAGCGGGTAGGTGTGCTAGAAGGCAAGCGGTAGGGGGCATGATCTCTTAGCGGCATCACCCATGCAATGCTGCAACAAAGTGTCGTGCAAACGTGTCTGCAGTCGAGGGCACCAAAGGCTGCAAGGATCTGTTCCATGGCCACCAGGCGTGCGAGCCAGCACCCGGCAGTAGCTCATGCCCCGGACTTGTCAGCTTTCCCAAGTCTTTCACCACAGTAGTGATGCCAGCAGCAGCGCACTCAACACCAGGGAGCCCTGACTCTCCTTGCTTTCCAAGGCAGTGTTCAGATGCTGTCATGTCCCCAGCTACACCTGGTGTGCACCCTGGCACACGCTCTGCCACACCTGCACGCCTGGTCACACCTCCAGACCGTCCTCACACCAGCGCATGCAGCGTAGAGCTAGTAGCGCAGCGTACACTGTGTGGCGGCATCAACTACAAGCAAGGGGATCAAGGTGAGGGGTTGGGGTCTGGGTCACTAAAGATCCGTCTAAGGCTGCTGCAGCTGACTGCTGGTGTCTTCCATAGAAACCAGGCATGAATGCACGGCTTGTTAGGGGGTGAATTTGTTGACGCGAAGAAGGTGCCGGGCCCTAAGGGCAGCGTGGCTGGACAGATCTGCTGGTTCTGGCATTATTTCTGTAGTTTTGACATTGCACATGATGATCAAGCAGCCTGCAGCTGATGACCTTGTGGTTGCTCCACAATGCAGCAGAGTTGCCACAGCAGCCACCATGGCTGGGATGACACTAGGCTTGATATTGGGGGACCTGCCACACAGCCGCTCGCTCAGTTGCTTGTATGCCTTGATGCCTGGGAGGGCCTTGAGGCCAGGCCGCCAGCACAGCTCCAGGAGGCGCTGCCTGCACTCCCCAATGCCTTGAAGGTTCACCTGCCTGGCGGCTGGCACCAAAGGGGGTTATAAGCTGGCTTGCCCTTGCCAGGCTTGCCCTTGCCAGGCTTGCCCTTGCCAGGCTTGCCCTTGCCAGGGTTGCCCTTGTTATTGTCAGCCTTTGCAGGCTGGATAGCATTCGCAGGCTGGGTAGCGTTCGCAGCCTGCTCAACCCTGGTGCGCTTGGCTGGCGGGGGATGGCTGGGCCAAGGCTCTGAGGATACTGGCTGTGTGGACGCCTAGCCCTTTGCCTTGTCAGCCTCGCCCATGGCACCCACTCAGCTCCACTCAGCCTGCCCAGCCTGCTCAGCCGCCTCAGGTCCATGGTGCACCTCAATTGCTGCACACGCCAGATTTGGCCGTGGTGGAAACATAGCAAAGGCAACCTAGGTGATGGCCCTGCGATTTTGCATGGATGACTGGCTGATACATGCACTCACTCACTTCTTCCTTGCCATGTCCTATGTTCCTAGCTCATTCTGCAACACAGTTGTTGGCATAGAGTGGCCACCCAGCTTGCAAGCCTTTGCAGCCCCGAACTAGTGTGGTGAGCATGAGCCTAGTCAGAGGACACAGCTTGACTGGCTGAGTGACACACTGGGCTCAGGCTTCAAGGGCCAGTCTTGTCGCTGCGTCGGGCCTAGCCCAGCCCTTGCCGTCCCAGGCTGCCAGCACAAACCCAGCAACACTGCAACACTTGCCGCAAGCTCTCCGCGACGCGTACCATGCTGACCAACGCTGGAGCCTGACCTCAGCACCTGCATGGCGTGAAAGCTTGCACATGCCGCCTTACAGACTTCCACAGCGTCCATTGACAACCCCACACAGGCAAGGGGTGTGAGGTTTGCCTGGCTCTGCGGGGTCAACATGGGTGCAGGACCTGACACCACAACAACATCGGGATGGGCTGACATACAGCTCCAGTGTGTTGCCGCCGTGTGTGGCCCCGGTGGCACCACAACAGCTGCCACTTGAGGTGTTGGTGCAGCACTGCACAGCTCCAGCAGCAGTAGTGTTTGCCCAGGCCACCTGGTGTTGCCTAGGCATGCTGGGGACGGCAATGTGCTGTGGAAGGTGCTGGGTCTATGTTCTAGTGAGGCGTCACTCCAACCGCATGCTTCACACGCTTTCTAAGATTGGCACACTCTACAGCAACTGCTGTAAGGTCAGGGCCTCAGGTGCTGGGTCGCTGGCTGCCCTGCTGGCCTGGCTGTCGGTCTCGCCAAGCCAGGGACAGGGACTCGGGCAGCACAGGCATAGGCAGCATAGGCTGCACAGAAGGACAAGGGGCAGTGCAGCATGTGAGCCAGACACCGCCTCCAACATCAAGAACTCCTCACCATGGCTCTGTCCCTGGTGCTATGCCGCTGCAGACCTGCAAGAGGGACCAGCAAGCTCAGGCCGCAGCCCAAGCAGCGCCTCGACCTTCGTTTCACCAGCACCGCTCGGGCTGCCCACTGCAAAGCACAACCTCGCCCTCTCAGAGCAGCAAGGAGCAGAGGCCCGGGGTGGGCCCAGTGCAAGCCCAAGGGCCAGTGATGAGCACTCCACCACCTCCCAGCTCCGCCAACCCAGTGTCAGCTCGGGGCACACACTGGCTTCACCTGGGGCTACCCCCCCTACACCCTCTGCCGCCCTCACCCCAGCCCACCCTGCTGCCACCCTCGACCCCCCTGTCCACCCTCCCTCCACCTTCACCGCAACCTCCTCCATTGCTGGCTCTGGGCCCCTTCACCACTGCCACTCTCCTGGCAGGCCTTCTCACCCTTCAGGCCCTTTAGCCTACAAGCGCCCCCCTCCTCTCCAGCACCTCCAGTCCCTGCGCAGGGCCCTGTCCAGCCTCGCCGCCCACAGCGTGCTGCCACGCTCCCCCTCCTCTCCACCCAGCGTGCTGCAGCGCCTGCGCATGGGGTCAGCAGGCCAGTCGGTTGGCAGCATGCTGCCTATGGGCCATGGGGGCAGCTGCGGGTCCAGCAGCCAGCTGGACAGTCCCAGCACACCCCTGACAGCTAGTAGCTGGACAGCAGTGCAGGTGCTGGAGCCTGGCCCGTCAGCGCTGGAGGGAGGGGCTGGGGGCACGGAGCACTGCAGCCCAGCAGGGACAGCAATGCAGGAGCTAGGCATGGGTTGGGGCGAGGAGCAGCAACAGCAGCTAGTGTCTGGGGCAGAGGGGGTAGGGGCGGCGATGCCCGGGGCAGGGGAGTGTGGGCAGCAGCCTGGGCATGCCTCTAGAGCCCGTCATCCTGCCAGTAGCGGCTCCCACAGCCTGCTCAGTCCCCTGGGTGACCAAGGCCTGAGGACAGGCCCGGGAGATGGTGGCGGGTATGATCTGGCCATCGAGCAAGCTGCTGGGCAGAGGGAGGGGAATGGAGCGGGGCTGGGAGGCTGGGAGGTCGAGTCGAGCTCCGCCCCTAACGCGAGGGGCTTTCATTGCATCAGAGCAGTGCGGTCCCTGGCCGGCAGTGACATAGCCCAGCCTGCCCACGGGAGCTCCAGCAGCCCTGGCAATGCCATCTCCCTCTCACAGCCCCCCACAGTCCCTCTGCTAAAGCCGCGGTTGTCCCGGTCGCTCGATCTCAGCAACGATGTGGGGATCTCCTCGTTCACCCCGCCCAAGCCCCTACTCCTGTCCAGCCAGCAGCACCTGGCATCAGGGCAGCCAGGAGGCCAAGTCCAACAAGGCAGCTCCTGCTCAAGGCTTGGGGCCCCCGCCTGGCGCACCACCGGCAGCTCCAACCACTCGGCCTTCTCCCGCTCCGGCTTCTCTCGCCTGTCGCTGCTGCGTAACAGCAATGCCGTGGTCCCCCTGCCCTGCGCCCCCGCAGCCCCGCCCCAGCCTCTGACAGCGGCACTGGAAAGGGTGGGCCAGGGGGAGGCAGGCTGGCCGTGTGGTGCGACCAACAGCTTCTCCCACCACTTCATGTTGGACGTGCAGCAAGCCAGGGACTCAGAGGCAGGGGCCTCAGGGGCACGGGCCCAGGCGCCAGGATCTGTGGAGGCGTCAGGATCTGCATCTGGGCCAGAGCGCATGACAGAGTCAGATAGCAGGCAGCACATCCTAAGCTTGATCAAGCTGGCAACCTGGTCCAACCCTGGGGGTACAGCAGCGGCAGTGGCGGGTGCCAGAGTGGCTCGAGCCACAGGCTCGTTGTCCAGCTCCGTCGCTGCCTTAAAGTGTGGCGCAGTGACTGGGGTCAGGGCGGAGGCAGCGACAGGGACTAGGGTAGCAGCGGTTGCAGGGGCAGGGCCAGGCCTGTTGCACGCAGCCTTGGTGGGCCATGGCGCTTTGAGCGCTGCCCCACTGTCTCCTCCCCGGGTGCTACAGCCGCACCTGGCCCCAGCGCCGCTGCCAAGCTGCTCATCAGCCTCCTCACTAGAGCCGTGCCATGCAGAACAGGGTGAGGGGTGGGGCCAGGGGCAGGGCAGTGAGTGGGGCGAGGGTACGGAGCAGGCTCTTGAAGTTTGGCACCCCAGCTATATCCTGGGCTCCGCAGACATGCCGGGGGCGTCAGGGGGAGAGGAGGCAGGGCAGAGGAAAATGGGTGAGGAGCGGCAAGAGGGGCAGGGAGATCAGGGGGGCCAGGGAAGTCAGGGGGGCCAGGGAAGTCAGGGGGCCCAGGGGGTTCAGGGGGGCCAGGGGGTTCAGGGGGTCCAGGGAAGTCAGGGGGGCCAGGGAAGTCAGGGGGTCCCTGAGGTGCGACCTGATCTGCTGCAGCTGGTGTCAGAACTGTACAGTGGCAGCTGCAGCCAGCCCCTGCCTGTACTCAGTGCACCTAGTCATGCCTTCAAAGACTCACAGCCAACTTCTGCATGGCTGCCTCTGGACGCCTCTCACACCTCGTCACTTCAGTTGCCTATTGGCAGCTTCACTCTCCATCGCAGCAGCCCTATCACCATGCGTCCGCTCCTTGGCCCCACCTCCGCTGGGTATGTCCCAGGCAGTTGTCAGCAGCTGCCAAGCAGCTGCCCTAAGCGGGGTCACATTGCCAGGCCTGGGCAGCTGACAGGGAGCTGGACAGGCACTGGGCAGCTGGGTGCCATCACTGTTCTGGCTAAGGGTGCGGGAAAGAGAGCGGATGTAGGAGGGGCTCCAGGGGGGGCCAGCGAGGGAGGGGCTGGAGGCCATACCAGGGCAGGGCCAGCACCTGGGCAAGGAGCAGTGCAGGCGCCCGGTGTGGCGGTTCACTCTGCAGGGGCCTGCGGAGCCAATGCCAGCGCTGGCAGCTGCAGCAGCAGCTCCCCCACGGTGGCTCGGGCCACAGCCCTGCTGGCCGCCATGAGGTCCATGGGCGGGGTCGGCCACAAGTTTGCAGCCAGCCCTTCGTTTGGCGGCAGGGTCGGCAGTGTGTGTGACGCAGCCGGGGGCCTGCGCTCCAGCCATGCCCTCATGGCAGTTGATGGGAGGGCGTCTGGCAGGCTCACACTGCGCGCGGGCTCCAACGGTGGAGGCATGGGGCCTGTGGGTGACGCTCTAGCCACCGACATACCTGTAATGAGGCAGGTGAGGGGTCGGCGGGGCATCATGAGCAGCAGTGGGGGCGAGGATGTGCCAGGGAGTGTTGGGCGGAGCCTGGCAGCGGCACTGCAGCTGCAGCACCGCTTAGGCACCCAGCGGCGCAGGCTGGGTGGGCTGCAGGCCAGCGCCACCTTCTGTGCGCCAGAGACCAGCAGAGAGTTTGGGCTGTAGCAACGCGGCTTGACACCCCAGCCAGCAGCCCGCCGCCGCCGCAGCTGCTCCATGTCCTTCGCCCCATCATTAGGTCAGCCTCGCCTGGCCTAGCCAGCGCTGCACTGAAGCCTTGGCGGATGCTTTGAGGTGCGCTGTGGCCGTGCGTCAGGGGCTGACAAAGGCTTGCTCAGTCTGAGGACCTGTCAGCAGGTGACTGTGGCCAGGGCTCTGACCTCAACCCTCCGCTCAGGGGCTAGTTCACCATCCGTGTGCAGCCAGCTGCCTCCTCAGCTTCTCCACACACAGCCAGTCACCTCCACAACTCCAAGCAGGGGACAATGAGGGGGAAAGGTACAAGACAGGTTGCAATTGCTCAGCAGCAGGTGGGGAGGGTGGGGCTGTTGCAGGGCTGGTAGGGAAGAGCCAGTGGGCAGGGGATTAGTTATTGATGGGGATGAAGCTGATATTGATAGAGATGGGGCTGTGACCAGAGAATGGCGTTCTGCCCAGAGGGTTGGCTCTGCTATGCCCACATAGCCATGGATGCGTTACCCCCTCTTCGTCAACAAGAGGACAGGCGAAAGGCGAGGAGGGCAGTGGGGGAAGTTGAAAAAAAGGCGTGGCAGGGATGCAAGCACCCCGATGCTCGTGCAACGCTTGCTCATGTGCTTACACATCACGCACGGCACACTGCTCTTGGTAGCATGCAATGCTTTGGTTGCGCGGTGTGCAGAAAGGTCAAAGGGCATGGCGAGATGGGACTTCCTTCTGGATTATCACTATGGGGCTTGGAATCCCTCACATGGCATTGAGACACTTCAGCCATGCAATGATGTAATGATGTGGGCACAAGGTCCACCCAATGTTCATATGAGCAAGCACACATTTCATTGCACACATTTCATTGCACACATTTCATTGCACACATTTCATTGCACACATTTCATTGACTGCTCAAGGTAACTATGTTGGCCATTTGGATACTTCTGGCAAAAGGTTCGAAACGGAGAATGGATGGAGGAGGGGCTCGGGAGGGGCAGGCGAGGGAGGGGCTGGAGGCCAGACCAGGGCAGGGCCAGCACCTGGGATTCAGTGTGGCACTCCAGGAATCATGTGGCCAGACCTGCCAGCTCAGCCAGCCACAGGGAAGGAGTTCCTTAGCTGGGCTACAAGCTGCTGCTAAACCGGCCACCCAACGCCCAGCAGCAGCGGCCTGCATTACAGTAGTGTGCCCTGTCTCATGAGCTGTCATCAGCTTGCATCGGCGCATGTTTGTCATGCTAACTATAGGCGCCAGCCCTGTCACAGGGTTCGGGCAATAGTGTAGGTGTACGGCGCCCATCCCATGCACACGGGAACATAGCCTTAAAGAAGTACAACACCACCCCTAGAGAGGGGACCTGTCCCAGCCTTTGCGTTGCTGCTAGTTGCCTGCTGGGATGATGAGAGAGGTGCTGGCCATCCGCACCCGTGTGTGTGCAAGATATTGCCAATATCATGTGTTGATACCAAGTGCAGTTGATGTGGTTGTGCAATGTCGGTTTGTGTCGAGGAGTATGCAAGCGGAAGCTCTATGACTGTCATTTTTCTGAGCTCCAGAGCTAGGGAACAAGGCAGAGTACACGAGCAACAACGAGGGTAATGTTTGAGGACAGGATGGAGGGAGCATGACGAGGTTCTACACCGCATTGGCTGCACACACGCGGACAAGTATCACACATGGGCGAGGTTGCATCCTTTTCTAGAATGTGAGGTTGCACCCCTTGGACTTTGCTGCCTGGTACTGCTTCGTGACTGTCCCAAGCTGCTGGAACTGCCAATATGAAAGGAGCTTGGATGACATTTACCTCTAGTGGAGGGGATCAGTTCTCGGCCTTCTCGAGGAGTCAAGGAATAAACTGGCAAATATTAGATATCTCAAGATCAACGCGTCACCGTGTCCCGTCACATCTATCCTTGGCTGATCAATCGTGAAGCACTCCCCTTCCAAACACTGGACGCCGCCTGCCTGGCTGTGGTGCTGATTGGGGGGGGGGTGCCCAGCATTGCCCAGCATTGCCCTTTGTTGACCAGTCCTGGGGGCAATGGTGACTTGTTGGGGAGTGGCTAGCTGGACTGGCTACGCTCGGGCTCTGACTCTGACTCTGCAGCAGTCGCTCCTTGACTCCTTGCGGGCCGTGGTGGGATGCGTGGCGTCAGCTGAGGGCTCCACATTGCTGACCCAGCTGGTGTGGTGCTTACCCACCAGCACCACCATGCCCGGCTGCCTGGCTGGCGCCTTGCGCTGACTGTGCGCCCCAGCTGGAGGCCGACCGGCCTGTCCCACTCATGGCGGAGGACCTGGCCCACGTGATGAGAGCTAAGCGCGAAGTGAGTCTCGCATGACCTGCAGCACCTGCGGGATGAGGTGCTGTCGCGTGTCGCTTCCAAGACCGAAGTCCAGGTGTGCGTAGTGCGGGAGGTGGACATGCGCGATGAGCATTTGTTCGGGCAGAGCTTCGACCAACAGGCTGACGTCGTCAAAATCGGACAGGGAGTCGCGACCGCCTGCGAGCGTCAGGTGTCAGACAGGGCGAACACTGGTGGTGCTGAGCTGAGTGCGGATGCTGGACAACAGTCGTCATGGTACAACAACGCTGGCACTGATGATGGAGTAGGATGGTCCGAGGATGCTCTGTAGAGCAGCTGGCCATGCTGGTAAACTCAATGCCTCTGAGTGCTTGCGGCCACAGCTGCTCTACATTCAGTGAGCCATGATGTGGTGTCATGATGCGGTCACTCTTAGCACAGGATGGCCACCTGCCGCAGGTACATGGTGCTGGCCGTGAGGGAGGCAAAAGGGGCAAGTGGGAGGGTGTGATGGGTGGCTGGCAAGCGCAGGCTGGCCTGGTCAGTGTGTACAGGCTGGTGCCGGGCCAGGAGGGTGCCAGGCACAGGGCCCAAGCAGATAGGTAGCAGGTGCTCACTAGAAGCTGTCTGCATTTGTGCTGTCCATGCTTTTATCAAATCAAAAATGAAATCAAAACCAAAAATAAAAAAGGGGATGATAGGTATGGAGCACATTGTTCCCCTACTATTGGGTAGGGCCTGTGTTACTGTAATCTGAACTGTGTGTCCGAGACAAACATCCGGTACCAATACCTAATTTCCTACCCCAACCCCCTGCGAGGGTCGGGCGATCGATGTTGGCATGCAACACATGCTCTGATGTAAGCAACAGCTTGGTGCACTTCTTCGGGGCAGCGCCAACGTCCAATGCGCATGTGGAGTCGGCCCTCCAGCACGCTAAGCACGGACATGGCAGCAAGCTAGGGCTGGCAGCATTGCTAGGCACGGTCATTGCCAAGACTGACCCTTCCTCAATCCCGTGATAGGTATGCAGCGGTGTAAGCAGACATAGCTGGACGGCTTCCTGACACACCAACAACGCTACCACTGCTGATGAAGCAGGGAGCTAGTGAAGCAGACGGCGGGTGGGCGGGCGGGCGGGCGGGCGGGCGGGCGGGCGGGCGGGCGGGCGGGCGGGCGGGCGGGCGGGCGGGTGGGTGGGTGGGTGGGTGGGTGGGAGATGGCCACTGACCTGTGAACAGCGCCACGGGGGTAGTGATACGAGTGAGGTCATAGCGAGGAGGCTCCTCTTGCCCATACTCCCACTGGTTGCAGCTCAAGCCAGGGGGCTGCCCCCACAAGCCAGCCTGCTGCTGCTGCTGCTGCTGAGCTGCAGGGCGGGAGCGCCTTCGCATCCACCGGAGCCAGCCAGCATGGCGCCCCCCTCCTCCCCCCGCCATCCAGCTGTCGCCGCTGGTGCCGCCGCTGTTGCTGCCACTGCTGCTGCTGCCCCCTTGCGCGCCACCAACGCCCCCATCCTTCCAGCTGCGGCCATCACCACCACTGCTGTCATTGAGCCGGGAGTTAGGCAGGGGGCTCAGCCAAGCTCGCCATGTCCATCCAGCCAGACGCTCCAACCCCCTGCCCAGCACTTGCACTCCATGCAGGCTGGGGCCACCAGCGCGGTACCGCCGCCCCCCCGCCAGTGCGGCTGATCTGGCTGCGGCTCGCGCCTGGCTGCTGTTTGGGCACAGGGTGCCAAAGTCAAACATCTGCATCGCCTGGGCCCCTGAACCACCTCGCCTCACGGACTGCAGCGAGGAGGACGAGGAGGAGGAGGAGGAGGAGGAGGCAGTGTGGCGTGGCATGGTGCAGCATGGCTAGGTGGGGCAGGGTCGAGTGGAGTGGGGTGTAGAGGGGTGTGGGGCATGGTAGGGGGTGCACCACACACTGTGCGGGAGGGGGTAAGCTCCGGCCAGAGCTGAGCAATGATGGCGGGGGTGCTGCATACCACTATGGCACAAATCATGTGTGGTCCCGCAAACTTCCTCACATCTACCCCTCACCTTCCTCCCAGCTACCCGTCACCTCTCTCCCAGCTCTTAAGTGTTGTCCTCTGCCAGCCTGCCCACCCCACCTGACCCCAGTGTGCCATGTTCTGGATGCTGGTGCCAGCAGGGAGGTAGTGCATGATGGTGGGCAGCAGCTCCCTCTGGATGTTGCCGTCAGGGTTGGCGCCACACAGCAGCTGCAGCCACCTGGGAGGAGGGGCAGAGGGGCCAGGGCAGGCAGCGGGAGGTCAGGAGGTGCCAGGTGGCAAAGGGGAGAGAAAGAGAGGGGCGGTTTGAGCACAGCCATTGCATTCGAGCCAGACTCACTTGATGCACAGCCACGGGAAGGAGGAGCAGAAGCGGGCGGTGTATTGGGCGTACTCAGCATTGTGTGCGCCAAACTCAGTCAAGCCGTACCTGGTGAGTAGCTGCAGGGCAAGGCATGGCAGGGCAGGGGAGAGGGGAATGTCAGCAGGCGGAGAGGTGAGGTCACCACGGCAGGGTGGATGCATGAAGTATGATCTAGAGGAAGTGCTGCATTGCCACAGGGCTCCTTTTGCATTTTGGGTCACGCCAGCAAAGTTGTTGCTCGCCACCTGACAGCCCGCCTGCCTGCCCTCGCCATCATGTCCTGCCTGCCCCCCTCACCATTTCCTGCCTGCCCTCTCCATTACTGCCTGCCTGGCCCCTCCACCCACCTCTGCGGTGCCCAGGTTGGCCATGGTGGCGAAGGGCGCGCTGGTGATGTGACCCACCAAGGCTACAGGGGCCAGCAGCACAGCCACACTGAGACGGTGCCCTAGGCTGGGTTGGGCGGAGAGGGCAGCCAGCAGCATGGTCGTGCCCTGCATCACACATCACATGCCAAAGAGTGATGCTTGAACCACTGCTAAACTGACACAAGAATGCCTGAGTATCTGATGCATGCAGTGCATGCTCTGTAGATGCTCCTCACCCAACATCGCCATCGTTGATCTTCCCCCATTCCATTCCCACTGTTGTTGCCAGGCTGCAGCTGGTGACTGTTGAGGAGTAGAACCCCGCACCTGGCTGTAGCCGACATACTGCAGGCTGGGGGCGCCGCTGACCGCCAGAGCAAGGTCCACCATGGCAGGGAGGTCCTGGGGGGGGAGGCAGCAGCAGACCCTGGGCCTTGAAGGCCAGGCAGCACAGTACAAGGGAAGGGGAGAGGGGCTGCCCGGGTGATGTGTGCCTCCTCCTCACTGGGTCGTTAGGGACTGTAAAAAACGAGACTTTGCTGCTCCTGCTCCTCTCTCCTGCTCCTCCCTGTCCCTGACACGGCTGCACTCGCACCCTAGTGGCCACACACCACCAGCCCCGCTTGCCTCCCGCCCCCTGCTCTCTGCTCCTGCCGCTGCTGGCTCACCAAGGCTGCGTGGTGATCCCATGAGTAGGCCCAGAACTCCTGGTCAGCTGCACTCAGATGGGTGTGGTTGCGGCTGAACCGGTTGCCGCGCACGTTGCCCAGCCACACGTCCCACCCTGCAGCCGTAGAGCACAGCCCCACAGCGCACTGCATAGGGCTCAGCATACAGTGGAGCACTGCATCAAGAGGGGCACAGAGAGGAGCACTGCATAGAGCTCAGCCCCTGACCACACCCTAGCGGCCCCTCTGGCTGAAACACCGGCCCTGCTGCCACCAGTGCCTATGACTATTCTTTTTGCCAAGCACCTGCCCTATGGCGGCGGCAGCAGCCGGTTCCCATTTAACATGACAACACCACATCTCACAAAATACACAGTATGGGGCAGAGCATATGTCTTCCTAGCAGATGCTTAAAGTAGAGAATGATGAGACAGGCAGGAGGTTCAAGGTATTGGGGCATTATGAACTTCAGTGCATGCGAGGCAGGTAAGAAGGCAGAGCTAACTGTGTGCTGTCACCGTGGCCACCAGGCATGGAGATGCATGGAACCCAGGAAGCCCCGTGCTTTTTGATGAACAACCTGGTGCCAGTGCCAGGACAAGACAGACATGAGATTTTGCCAAGTTTTTGACAGAGTAGAGCAGGAGCCTTCACAACGGCTTCAGGACCCTGCTCTTCATCCCTCGTGACAGGGCAGCCTCACATGCACCCTACTGCTTGCTGCCTCCCCTGTCTGCTGCCTGCCACCTGCTGCTGCTGCTGCTGCTGCTGCCGGCTGCTCCTACTACAACCAGTCAGACAGGGCGGCTCACTGGCCAGGTGAGACAGCAAGTGCACCCACCCTCCAATGCCAAGCTGCATGCGAGGCTGTTCCCAGGACCTTGCAGAAGCCAGCCTGCGCTGCTATCCAGCAGGGCATGCTGCAGCAGGGCCACTGGCCGAGGCATCAGGCGGGCAGGCGTGCTGCTGTTTCCTGGCGCAAGTGCAGCTGCTTGGGAGCTGGGGTGTTGTAGGCGGAAGATACGCAGGATGTAGCCGTCCAGCGTGGTGGCAAAGTGCTCTGTGAGATCGTAGCCTGACCCGGCGGGCAGCAGCACTGCAGGAGCATGACCCAGCAAGCTGACAGCATGCATCAATGGCAGAGTCAGAAGCTATCATTATCGGGCAGCCCGCCTGTGAGCTCAAACCCTAGACCCAAGCGTAAGGCACGATGATTTTCCAGGGGCTCACCAGCCATGGGTTGGAACCAGTCCGGCTCCGCGGGTTGCGTACCATCGTTCCGAACCCTAGTATTGTTGGACGGCGCTAGAACCAAAGCAAGTGCGAGGAGGAAGGCGACCAGCACAGCGCACCGCAGTAAGACATGCATTTGCCATGGGGCCGTCTCACAGTAGACCAAAAAGCTGTTTTTTGCAGCCAAAAATCTGCTACGCCACGTCGACCAGTTGCTGCAGTCATGCTTGGCTACAGTCGGCACCACCCCACCCTCCCCCACCAGCCAGGTGACCTCCAGCCCGCACACCATGCGGCGCACGTAGGTGCACTGCCGCTTTGACCAGGCTGGCAGGTGCCCACCACCCAGCCCCCAGAATCTAAATCTGCGCCGGTGTTCCTCAGTGCCCACCAGGACCTTAGCCCCAGCCAGGGACACTGACTTCTTGAGCCTGCCAGCGAAGAGCAGCGTGAGCATGTTGCTGAAAGCTGTCTCCAGCTGCTTGCCGACGTGGTCCACCATGTTGGTGTCTGAGGGGTGGCGAGGGATTGCTGCGAGGCGGGCGCGAAGGTCAGGGTGCGCTGCCAGCACGGCAGCCACTGCCGCGTTTGGCCGTGTGTTCGCGCCGTTTCCGGGCAAGCCGCGGCACAGCTGCAGGAACAGGTTCCTGCAGCTCAGGTCCGGGATGGCTGCCTGGGAGACTGGGATGTCTGTGTACACGGGCTGGTCGTGCAGGCCGAGCGGGTCGGCTACGTGAATGGTAAACAAGCCGCGCACGAGTAAGCCCAACAGCAGGCTGGCGAGCACCGCCCGCTCGCTGCAGGCCTCCACTCGTGGCTGCACAGCGTCGGCCAGAAAGGCATCCCAAAGCTCTTGCGGGAGGTGGCCGATGAGGTGGGCTAGCTTACACTTCCTGCCGTGGTATGTGTTGTCCCTATCGCGGGCAGCGCGAGCCTCTCCGGAAGCCTTTCTTTTGCGCTCCGCTTCGGTGAGGTCCGGCTGTAGTGCCTCGTCGCGGTCCTCAATGTCACTGTCCGGGTCCTCCGGCACTGGCCTAGGCACGGTTCGTCTTTATTTCAGCCATAGAAAAACAACAACGTGAAGCCATCACATATACTAGGAATGGTTAGTTTTGTTTGTTCGCATTAACGCATTTTCATATTTTTGCGGCCAAAACCCTGCTACGCCACGTCGATCTGTTGCTGCAGTTGCTGCAGTTCCAGTTGACCAGTTCGTTCATGACAACCGCTGAGTCAATCAAAACGCATTGAACATGGAACGACTTGTTCGACTGTGGGTAACCTCACTCAGCTTCTCCAATTAAGCTGAAGCATTCTCGGTCGCACCCTTGATGACTACAAACCCCAGACCGGTGGCAATTTGCCCCTAAACCACTGGGCACCCCATCCAAACTAACAGCTTGATGCTTGAGGGTCAGGGTCAGGGTCAGGGTCAGGGTCAGGGTCAGGGTCAGGGTCAGGGTCAGGGTCAGGGTCAGGGTCAGGGTCAGGGTCAGGGTCAGGGTCAGGGTCAGGGTCAGGGTCAGGGTCAGGGTCAGGGTCAGGGTCAGGGTCAGGGTCAGGGTCAGGGTCAGGGTCAGGGTCAGGGTCAGGGTCAGGGTCAGGGTCAGGGTCAGGGTCAGGGTCAGGGTCAGGGTCAGGGTCAGGGTCAGGGTCAGGGTCAGGGTCAGGGTCAGGGTCAGGGTCAGGGTCAGGGTCAGGGTCAGGGTCAGGGTCAGGGTCAGGGTCAGGGTCAGGGTCAGGGTCAGGGTCAGGGTCAGGGTCAGGGTCAGGGATCAGGTCATACCTTCTTGCAGAAACCCTCAATGACGCGCTCCTAGGCATGGTGCAGCCCTTACTGCTGCCCCCGCCAGCGTGGCTTGAGGTACTCCTTCCACAGCGGGCCCCATGTGGCCTTGAGGGCCTGGGTGTGGGCCTCGAGGCCGTCCAGGGTGGTGCCAGCTGGGGTGGTAGCTGCCAGCTGTTGCAGCTGTGGCTGGATGGCGGCTGACCATCGTGTTGTGCCCCGCTTGGCTTTGGTAAGCCCGCTGCCATGCTTCAGCTGACCCTTGCTCAGCTCCCACTCCCATTTCCTCAACACCTGACGTATAGCTGGGTCCCGCTTCGCATGCCCTGCTTTAATGGCCTGCTTGACGCCTGGGTCCACCCCAACAACAATATGGGCGTCAGGGCTGAAGTCGCCGGTGGTTGTGAACTCACGCCCTATGAAGGTCAGCTCCACTGGCTCCTTGACTGCTTGGTTGCTCATGAAGTGCGCGGAGATGCTGGCCCCATCTGTCTCTACTCTGCACGCAAAGTCTCACCCGCTGTTGTGCAGCTGGCTGTATTGGATGCCAGGTGATATGGCCCAGGTCAGCCAACACGCTATGCAACACCCTATCATCGATGACAAAGTGGCGGGCCCGCACCCCCATTATAGGCAGCATGGTGAAGGGGCGCGGGCAGGTGCGAGGGCGGTGGCTGTTGCCATGGGGTGCGGCATGGGGGGCTGTTTGTCAGGCCCCCAGGCTGCGGTGCACAAACAGTGCATACCGCACCCTCTTCTCGAAGGGCAGCCTCCCTGCTCCCCCCTTCCCTAAAGAGTCTACTCCCTCCCGCCACTGGGCCTCCAGCCCCAACAGCCTACGATGGAATGCTACCTCTGCCACCCACCTAGGCTGCCCTAGCACACCTGAACTGTGGGGTTGTCAGGTTGCAGTCAAGACGGCCTAGCACCAGCTGGGGGACATGCTTATGTACATCCCGGCTGGACCCCCCCCTCCACCACCCCAACTGCCTTGCCCCACCACTTGATGAAGCGTAGTGGGTGGCGGTATTACCCCGGATGCTGGTGATGATCTTTGTTGCGTTTGCGTTAAGTGAGTTGCCATTACCTTGCAGGTGCTCCTCGTCCAGCTCCTCGAGCTTGGCAACCAGCCAGGCATTGCTGGCCTGCTCATACACCGCCACCTCACCGGGCATCAGCCTGATGCCGCGGTGGTGGGCGCCACGCATAATGTGCTCCAGCACACTAGCAGAGGTAAGCTGGTCCAGGGCATCCCTGATCTGTGCCAGCAGCTTGAAGTCCCAGATGCCCAGCTGCACAGGGAGACCCGGGGCGGGGAGTGGGCTGGCCTAGGAAGGCTTAGAGCAACACAGATAGGCAAATGACTGCTGTTAGGCAGCATTGCTTGCTGCCCATAATCATGCGCTTGTTCATCTCAGCCACTACGGCGTCAACTTCGTCCACCTGGTGTAGCCAACCGCTCAGGCTGAAACAGAGCTAACTACGAACCGGGAGGCTCTGCCCCCGAGCTAGAGCTAGAGCTACTTATGTGATCACAGCTAGTGTATACTTCTTACAACCGTGGCCGGTGGGCGCGGGGGTTGTGATATGAGTGAGGTCATACCGAGGAGCCTCCTCTTGCCCATACCCCCACTGGTCCCATTTTTTTCCTTTGCACCACGCAGCCGCAGCCCCTGCCCATGCCCATGCGCTTGCCCCAGGAAGCAGGAGATGGCATGTGGGTTGTCCATGCGCCCTGCTGTTCTTTCTTCACTGCCCTTCGGAGGCGCCTGGAGGCACCCATGCTGCAGGCTGCCCTCAGGAGGGACATTGCGAGAGTGAGGGACATCGCCGGGTAGTAGGTATGAGCAGGTGTGAGCAGATATGAGCCTAGTGGCGCAATGCCTCCGAGGAAGCGGCCCAGTACCGCGGAGCAAGAGCCGCATCCTAGGCTACAAGCGGCTGCGAGACAAGCCACCCAAGGCCCAGCAGCAGCCCGCTATGGCACAATAGTGTGTGCCCCCCTTTTGTTAAGCTGTTATCAGCTTACATTAGCGCATGTTTTGTCATGCCAACTCTACACAATAGCCCTCTGGGTCAGGCAACAGTGTACGTGGTAGGCGACCACGACCATGTGGTCACCCCGGCATGACATGCTTCAGCCCGAGGTGGAAGGGCAGTACACCTTGAGGTGAGCACACCCTGCTGCTACTGTTGCTGCTGCGGCGGCGGCTGTCGATGGTAGGAGCACTTCAGGAGCTGTTACACACCAGCTTCAGGAGCTGTTACACACGACCATGTGGCCACCCCGGCTCTGCTGCAGTCAGCCTCTGCCACAGCCAACTTGCCAGCGCACTAGACAGCACCAGGCTGCACCACCATGCTGGGTGGCAGCGGCGTGATGACATGCAAGCCTGGTGGTGCACCTGCCTGCCCCTCATTGACAGAGGAGTCTTGCTGCTGGCCTGCTGCTTCCCTTCTCCCATTGCGGCTCAGTTGCCAGCAACATGCATTGCCGCAGCATGCGCTACTACAGCACTGATTGCATGCATGCCATGTGAGCTAGCATTTACCAGACCTGCAACACATGCACCACCTGGTCTGCTGGTGAGGCAGTCTTCTCTTTTACCCTCCCACAGGGCAGTCAGGTTGCTTGTTTTGGCATGTGTGTGTGTGACCATTAGGTAGGTGTGACTGTTTGGGGTTTGCATGCTGGGTGAGCCTTGCCGCTGCTTCTGCCTGGTGGTCACACTCCTTACCTGACGGGGAATGCTGGTGTTGCCTCCTGCCAGGCTGGCGAGTGAAGACGAGAACCAAGAGGTGCAGATGGAGGCAGACGAGCAGGCATGGGGCGAGGCTGACGCTCAGATGGCAGACGCTGGTGATGCAAAGCGACCAGGAGCCTAACGAGGACACACAACACAGCAGGCAGGGGTCAAGGGTGGCCTAACTAGGCCTGAGCGACTGTGTGGCACTGCCACACAGTCTAGATCTAGCGATGGCCTCCAGAGGGCCCAGCTGGGTGGAGGGAGGAGGGCCTGTGATGGGCTGGCTGTGTCCTGGCTTCTCACTCCCTGCAGCGCCCCAGGGGCGGTGACAGCCCGCAACTCCCTAGGTTCCTGTGCTCCTCATAGGCTTGACAACCTGCAACTTTCTGGGTTGTCCTCCTCATAAGCCGGGCATGTAGGTCAGGATTCTAGAGCAGGTCAGACAAGTGCACCGTCAGTCAAGGCTGTCATGGCTGGGGCACTGCCGGCTTCCTGAATATTGAGGCGAGCAGAGGCAAGCAGTTCAGAGCGGGGTCAGTCACAGATGCATCGTCAAGGCTGGGGCACTGCCATCTGTGAGGGTCCCTCATGCTCCTTGTGATTGTGAGTATGACGGCGCCCTTGGTGATGATGGCGGTGGTGGTGGCAGCCATCCTCTGCTTTGCAAAACTTTGCTGGCATGCTCGTCAAATCTATTGCTTCGTAGGGATGTAGCTCTTGACACTGTAGCCCTGCTGCTGCTGGCACCCTGGGTGCCCCCTACTGGGGTGCCCAACACGCTTCTGCCCTGACTGATCCCCAAGTCCCCAGATCTTGGCCGGGTGGCCTACATGTTACAAGTGGCTGTTTTGTGCACATGCTGCCAGACTGCCACCTGTTGGAGTGCATGCGGTGAAGGTGCACTTCACCATGGTGCAGTGTGAGATTGTGGGGTGTGTGATGCCTGCCAAGAGCGCCAACATATGTGCAATGCTCATACAGATTGGTGATAGGTGTTGATCTGCGCTGGGCATGCAGGGGTGTCAACTGAGATGTGACTGAGCTAACTGAGATGTCCCACAGACAACACTTTATTCCTTGTTGAATAGGGTAGTTGAGCTGGGCATGCAGGAGTGAAGAAAGAACAGCAGCTTAGCCCTCAACCTTGAGCCTTCATTGCAGTCGAACACTGATTGTGGACCACTACAAAGCGGTGTTTTTGTCTGTGTGGAGTTCCCATGCTCATGGCATACTCATGGCAAAGACATGGCATACACATGGTCACCCCGGCCATTGGCCATGCCAATCCGTGCCAGGCCTGCGCATCGCACCACGCCCTAGTGGAGGATAGCGAAGGCTATCGCGGTAACTCGCGCGCGCTAAAACTCGCGTTTTAGACTGAAGCCTTGTACTTGATCACCGCCCGCCATTCCCGCGGACTGTGAACATGGTCGCTCGCTGCAGCCTGGGGCTCAACGGGGTGCCACCGTACGTGGGTCGCAGGTCGAAGCGCAAGATTCCCTGGGTTGGGTCGGGACCCCTCATGGCCCGGGCCCTTACTGACACCTGGCGCGAGACCTGCCTAACCCTCCCTCCAAGCAAGCAGAGCATCTCACTGAGGTGTCAGCAGCACCGTGCGTGGACTTTGTTTCGCTACCGTGCACTCTGCTGAAGCCTAGACCCCATCATTTCGGGGCTTCGTTCAAGTCCTTGAACTTTTCCGTCAGTGGTCCTATCCGCGTACATCCACCATTGTCTGATAGCTAAGCGAGTCTATATTCCGGGATGTAGCCCAGGAAAGCTCTATCATCTTGTGTGGTACAATCTATGACAAAATGTGGCCGAGGGTGAATGTGGCATGGAGCGATCTCATCTCAGGGGCCGCTTGGCGGCGTTCTGGGTTCATCCCCGACGGGGTGGACCCTGTGCTACTGTTGGGCGCTCTCATCGCTGGGTTTTTGACCCACTTGAGTGCCACCACTGTTCGTGGCCTCTACATGTGTTCTTGTGGCCCTGATGATCCCCACCAAGCACGTTGCTGTCACCGCACGTGTTCTGACTGCAAGGACAAGTGCATGAAGCTGAAGCCTGGTGTGGATGGCTCTATCATGCTCTCTGTCAAGCAGTATGCACCAGTCAAGCAGAAGGAGGGGCCAGCTAGGATTGAGTTGCAACAGTTTAAGCTGAGCCTGCGTGAGGTAGTGGACAAGCTAAACGAGCAGATGCCCTCCTACATTTGGCACCACTTTGTAGCTCATCATCAGCTAGCTGTGTTCCGCCGGCAGCAGCAGGCTGTGCAGGAGAAGGGTGATCATGGGAGGGTGGTCATTTCATGTGATTGGTCAGAGCGCCTGACTGTAGAGCGGCCAACGGAGATTCAGTCTGATCACTGGCACCATCACAATGTGGGCATCTTTGTAGCATGTGCATACTTTAGGAATAACAGAGATGAGTACCGGGAGGAGACTGTGTACATATTGACAGATGGGAAGGATCAGTCAGCAGCTGTGACACAGGCAGCTTTGCATCAGGTGCTTGATTATTTACAGGGTGAGCGGTGCATGGTCATGAAGCAGTTGTGCATGTGGTCAGATGGGTGCGCAGCCCAATTCAAGGGCACACCGGCATTGCAGCTGCACCGGCGCATGGCCATGAGGTACAGGGTGTCAGTGTGGTGGTCGTATGGAGCCACATCTCATTTCAAGGGCCGCCATGACTCTGAGGGTGGGGTATTCAAGCATAGCATGGCAGCCAGAGTCTTGGCTGATCACCCAGATCTCAGTGCAGAGTGCAAGGCTCAGCAGTTGGCAGGTGTGCATAATGTAGAGTGTGTGGTGCCAGCTGCACAACTAGCAGCCAGTGTTGCGCATCAGACTAGGGGGAGCGTGCAGCGGCGGTGGTGTTTGGTGCTGAAGGATGAGGAAGTTGAGAAGTGTGCTGAGCTTGACCCTGATGCCCACAGGCTGCTTCGTACCATCACTGGGTCGCGGGCCATGCATGCAATGTTCTTCCCTGCAGATGGGGTTGCGCCCATGTGGTCTGAGACTGCATGTGCGTGTGTGAGGCACATGGGCAGCAAGCCACAGCAGTGCATGTGTCATGGAGCATCTACCCTGAGCAGCATACCCATGTTTGGACGTGTGACACTGGCAAGTGACAAGAAGGAAGATGTTGAGTGCTTGAGGCTTCTGCATGCACGGGCACCACACATTGCCAGCGCCCACATGACGTTGAATGTGCATCTGTTGAAGGAGTATGCACGGGAGTGCTTGGGCTGGAAGGGCAAGAGGTTGACACAGAAGAAGCCATTGCTCAGGGCTGACATCCTAGAACATCTGAGGTGGGAGCAAGAGATGGAGGAGGATCAGTTGGCTGAAGTGGGGGTTGACGAGGCAGATGAAATGTAAGGCCAAGCACTTTCGATTGAAACCAGCATCACCAACTGAGCCAGAATAGCACGAACTGAGCCGATAAAGCCGATTGAGCCAATAGCAAAAAAATTAACAGTGCCATGCACCCAACTTGCACAACTTCAGCTAAGCGTGGCGTGACTCAGTCTCGTGGTGTAATGACATGGCTCGGTAGCATGGCGCACTGCGATGGCCTACTCCGCAGTACTGCGAGGCTGCCTCCATGGTGCGAACTTTGCTACGGACGCCACGGAGCGCCTCGCCACCCTGCTCTTGTAGGTGGGTCGCTGCTTGTTTGCGCTATCTCAAGTTTCGACCTGGTGGCGGGCGGTGTACTGGGACAAGGCTTCAGTCTAAAACGCGAGTTTTAGCGCGCGCGAGTTACCGCGATAGCCTTCGCTATCCTCCACTAGGGCGTGGTGCGATGCGCAGGCCTGGCACGGATTGGCATGGCCAATGGCCGGGGTGACCATGTGTATGCCATGTCTTTGCCATGAGTATGCCATGAGCATGGGAACTCCACACAGACAAAAACACCGCTTTGTAGTGGTCCACAATCAGTGTTCGACTGCAATGAAGGCTCAAGGTTGAGGGCTAAGCTGCTGTTCTTTCTTCACTCCTGCATGCCCAGCTCAACTACCCTATTCAACAAGGAATAAAGTGTTGTCTGTGGGACATCTCAGTTAGCTCAGTCACATCTCAGTTGACACCCCTGCATGCCCAGCGCAGATCAACACCTATCACCAATCTGTATGAGCATTGCACATATGTTGGCGCTCTTGGCAGGCATCACACACCCCACAATCTCACACTGCACCATGGTGAAGTGCACCTTCACCGCATGCACTCCAACAGGTGGCAGTCTGGCAGCATGTGCACAAAACAGCCACTTGTAACATGTAGGCCACCCGGCCAAGATCTGGGGACTTGGGGATCAGTCAGGGCAGAAGCGTGTTGGGCACCCCAGTAGGGGGCACCCAGGGTGCCAGCAGCAGCAGGGCTACAGTGTCAAGAGCTACATCCCTACGAAGCAATAGATTTGACGAGCATGCCAGCAAAGTTTTGCAAAGCAGAGGATGGCTGCCACCACCACCGCCATCATCACCAAGGGCGCCGTCATACTCACAATCACAAGGAGCATGAGGGACCCTCACAGATGGCAGTGCCCCAGCCTTGACGATGCATCTGTGACTGACCCCGCTCTGAACTGCTTGCCTCTGCTCGCCTCAATATTCAGGAAGCCGGCAGTGCCCCAGCCATGACAGCCTTGACTGACGGTGCACTTGTCTGACCTGCTCTAGAATCCTGACCTACATGCCCGGCTTATGAGGAGGACAACCCAGAAAGTTGCAGGTTGTCAAGCCTATGAGGAGCACAGGAACCTAGGGAGTTGCGGGCTGTCACCGCCCCTGGGGCGCTGCAGGGAGTGAGAAGCCAGGACACAGCCAGCCCATCACAGGCCCTCCTCCCTCCACCCAGCTGGGCCCTCTGGAGGCCATCGCTAGATCTAGACTGTGTGGCAGTGCCACACAGTCGCTCAGGCCTAGTTAGGCCACCCTTGACCCCTGCCTGCTGTGTTGTGTGTCCTCGTTAGGCTCCTGGTCGCTTTGCATCACCAGCGTCTGCCATCTGAGCGTCAGCCTCGCCCCATGCCTGCTCGTCTGCCTCCATCTGCACCTCTTGGTTCTCGTCTTCACTCGCCAGCCTGGCAGGAGGCAACACCAGCATTCCCCGTCAGGTAAGGAGTGTGACCACCAGGCAGAAGCAGCGGCAAGGCTCACCCAGCATGCAAACCCCAAACAGTCACACCTACCTAATGGTCACACACACACATGCCAAAACAAGCAACCTGACTGCCCTGTGGGAGGGTAAAAGAGAAGACTGCCTCACCAGCAGACCAGGTGGTGCAT
Organism: Haematococcus lacustris; assembly: GCA_030144725.1. Taxonomy (NCBI): domain Eukaryota; kingdom Viridiplantae; phylum Chlorophyta; class Chlorophyceae; order Chlamydomonadales; family Haematococcaceae; genus Haematococcus; species Haematococcus lacustris. The sequence goes on from JASKMD010000017.1 coordinate 3,835,728, forward strand.
GTGTTGCAGGTCTGGTAAATGCTAGCTCACATGGCATGCATGCAATCAGTGCTGTAGTAGCGCATGCTGCGGCAATGCATGTTGCTGGCAACTGAGCCGCAATGGGAGAAGGGAAGCAGCAGGCCAGCAGCAAGACTCCTCTGTCAATGAGGGGCAGGCAGGTGCACCACCAGGCTTGCATGTCATCACGCCGCTGCCACCCAGCATGGTGGTGCAGCCTGGTGCTGTCTAGTGCGCTGGCAAGTTGGCTGTGGCAGAGGCTGACTGCAGCAGAGCACAGGCCCAGACCCCTCTGATCACAGCAGTGTGTCGACGTCACCATGTGATGTCAGCACAGCATGCCTGCTGCTGGAAGGGTGCGGTGAGCCTCACCTGTAGTACTGTATCTTTGCAAACTTCTCCCAATCACTCAGCCCTGCCAGCTCCCCCTGCTGCTCAGCCCGCACTGCGAAAGGGTCACGGTTCTCAAAGTTCAGGAACTTGTGGAGGTTGAACAGCGCGTTGAAGAGCAGCCCGCTCTGGGGCTTCATGCGCTTCAGGTCCCTGCGGCAACAGGTGCAGGGGAGTGTTGGTGCGGGGTGAGTCTAGGCAAGGGAAGGGGAGGGTGGGTGGCCCCAGAGGCGCATGCGCCATTCAGTTCAAGGTGCATGCTGGTAGGGGCAGGGGTGGAGGGGGGTGGGGCTGGGTTAGGTCGAAGGGGTCAGGGCGGTGAAAGGGGCGGGTCAGGGGCAGGTGTGGCAGCGAGGGCAGAGCAGGCGCAGTCTGGTGTGTAACAGCTCCTGAAGTGCTCCTAGCATCGACAGCCGCCGCAGCAGCAGCAACAGTAGCAGCAAGGCGTGCTCACCTCAAGGTGTACTGCCCTTCCACCTCAGGCTGAAGCATGTCATGCAGCTGGCATAGCACGTCAGGGAACATCACTGCCTCCTGATTGTTGCCCTCCATGCGCTTCAACTGTTCCTCTGGGCACCATGACACATGCACACACAGCACTAGCAACAGGGCAGCTTCAAGGCGATGCCGGCAGCCTTCATGCCAATGGGTAGTGGGTGCCAGGTGCGCATGCCTACACCCCCACACATCACAGCAACAGCGACAGCAACAGCAACAGCTAGGCCAGACGATAAGATGGCCAGGCCTCCTCACCCATGACAGCTCCCTCCCAGAAACCTCAATGCCCAAGTGCAATCCTGGGTGCCACCATAACATGCAACTGATCATGACACGCCATGTCCTCATACTCCACACCTTCACGTCAGAGCCCTGCCGACAGCATGCTCAGGACCCTTCCCTTGACCGCAGCCACTCTCCATCCCTTGCACAGTGACATAGCTGCCAGGTATGGTGTGAAGGCGGGCCAACCACCACAAGCTGGTGTGAGGGGGCTACAGCACACAGCACCACAGCCTCAGCTGCTGGCTGCTAGCACCCACCATAGAAGAACCACATCTCCTTGGGTCGAATCACTCCATCACAGTCCAGGTCCACACACCTGTGCCGCATGATGTAGCCAGAGCTTGGGCAGGGTGGCAGGGCATGTGCAGCTGTCACAGTAGCGACACTGGCCATGTCAGTGTGGTGGCAGCGGCAAGAGGAGCAGTGGCAGCAGCAGCAGCGGAAGCAGGAGCAGTGGCAGCAGGCGCTACAGTAGTGAGGCGGTGACACCAGGGAGGTGTAAAGAAGAGTGGTATTAGAAGGAGCAACGCCAGCGCCTGACTGGGGTCACATATCTCAAAACCCACACTCCTACTAAAATGTGAGGGAACCCTGCCCAATCCCCCTAGCTGCGCCCTGATTAGCTGGCGCCCATCAGGCCAAGCCTTTCCAGGGCTGGCAGCAACTCAACCACCTTACTCAATGCTCACAATAGCTTGCCCCGCCCTGAGAGCCTTGCATGTGGCTTGTCCAACCCTGCCAGCCCTGAGCTTCATCCTTATGCCATCCCTTCAGCCTTGGTTACAACTATGCCCCTCCTCCCAGCTCCGTCGGAGCGCCAGTCAGCCCTCCCTTGACTCACTTAAACCAGTAGTCCAAGGCGGTGTCGCTGCTCTTGTCTTCTTCGCTTAGGATGAACCACACAAAGTCTTCATATGACATCATGTCAGGCACTGACGAAGTGAACCTGCGGGCAACCTGGTCAGGTCGCAGCCATAGGGCAGGGGGCGGGGTCAGGGGGCAGGTGAGATGGTGGGCATGCATGCATGCAGAAAGGCAGGCATGCAGGCGTGCAGACTGCCTTTCTCCCTTTGGCCTCAATCGCTCAGAGCGTCCTTCGCGACAAGGCGAGTCACCATGCACCTGACACAGGCCCTGCTCGCCCTGTCCTGCCCGCTAGTGCCCTACCACACCCACCATGCCAGGGAGGTGCCTTAGCAAGCTGGATAGCATCGTCTGATGAAGAGATCTGGCCCAGCCCCACAGACCTTGCCAGGTTCCACCCTGCGGCCCACCTGCTGGAATATTCTGTCTACGATTTGGAATGACAGCGCCCCCTGGGAGTAGTGCGCCAGGTCCTTGCGTGACACCAGGAAGTCGTGGTCAGTATCAAGTTCCCAGAACTTGCAGTAGATGACATAGAAGTGCTCATAGCTGAAGTACTTGAGGACCTGCACAGCAGCAGGGGCAACAGCAGGCTGGAAGTCACGCAGCGGCGGAAGCAGCAGTAGCAAGGTCAGGCAGGCAGACAGCAGGCGGGCGGCAGTGGGGGCCGAGCATGGTATGGTGGCTGGCATGCTGTCTGCCTGCCTGTCTGGCTGATGGCTGGCTGGCTAGGCGGCACAGCGGCTGGTGTGGGTCCAGGGTCAGAATCCAGGACCTAGGTCAGGCCCAGGGCTGCAGAGCCGGTGGCCGTCACCTTGTTGATGTCGTCCTCCTGGTCCAACGCCTCCAGGGCTTCCACCAGGTCGCTGCGCCTCAGCTCACGCATTGTCAACCGCCCGTTGCCTGACCTGCACCACATGGGCTGAGGTAGGGGGTCAACCTCACCTGAACCTGACCCCTACCCCATTGCCTGACCTGTGCGCCTTGCTCACGAGGGCAGGCTGCTGAGCTTGGTGCCCAGTGCTAGCAATGGGCCAGAAGTGTGAGGTATAGCCCGCTGGCATTCAGTGAGCATGAGCATGGCACGCTGTGAATGTTTGTGTTGCAGACGCGCTGACAAGCGTTTGACCTGTAATGATGCCGATAATGCTTGGAATTACGGTGGCATGCTCCTGGTACAGCACTGAGCTTAGACAGCACTGAGTACTGCCCCTATGCCCTGGGAGAGGTCATGCACTCCAGGGACCCACCCCCCAAGCCAAGCCCTGCCTAGCCCAGCCATGTCACGCCATACCATGCCACAGCATCCCCCGTCTTGCCTGGCGTTCTTTTCCCCTGTCCTGCCTTGCGCTGCCTGGCCCTGCATGCCCCTACCGCCTCACTTGTTGAGTGTGTAGAAGATGCGGTACACGACTGTCTCAGCATACTTTTTTTGAAACTCTGCTGTGCCAGCCAGGAACTCCAGGCCGGGATGGTGGCGCAGCAGCATGTCTAGCACTGGGCTGAAATCCTCATATGTGAGGTACTGCGTAGGCAGCAGAATGGGGGAAGCCAGGGGGGGCAGGGCAGCAGCGTGACAGAGCATGGTCACACTCCTCATACTCGCAGCGACAGCGGCATAGCCTTACCAGATCAAAGGGACCTACAGGAAGCAGTGGTACTGACAATGACTCCACATCGTCTGTGATTGACAAGACACTTACTTGCTGCTACACGGAAGCGACAGCAGCTGCCAGCTCATGTGTGAGCCGCAGGAGGCACCACCAGGCAATACGTGCACCACCAGCCGTCCGTCATCCTACTGCTCAGCGCTGACCACGGTGGCCCTGCAGATCCTCCCTGCCCCAGCTGCTGCTCTATGCCTTGGCCCCTGGCCCCATCATGGATGCAGCCGGCTTCCCCTGCCCCTGCACAGCCCCTTGGCCCTGTGAGCTGCTGCAACACATCGCCTCTCTGCTGCCAAGTCCTGGTTGCTCCTGAGCCCCTGGCCACTGAGGCCACTGCTGTCTCTCCTCATGTCGCTTTTGCTCCTACCCTTCCTAGCTGGCAGCCTGGCTGGCAGCTGCAAGGGCGCTGCAGCCGCCCACCTCTTGATGCTCCTGACGCAGCACCTCAAATACCCTCTTGATGGTTGGCGCAGGCAGCAGGCAGCGTGCATGCCACCAGCTGAGGAACGTGTCCTGCTGCACTGTCTTTGCCTCAGGTCCACCCAGCCGCCAGAACAATGCCCTGCCAACTGTGGTGGGGAGGTCCCCTGCCTGGGAGACACCGGCAGCAGGAGCAGCAGGCACAGCACCCTCAGTTGCTGTGGGAGGCACAAGTGCATTGACAGCTGCTTTGCAAACGGACAGACAGAAAGTAAGACAACCCCCTTGCCATCAAGTGTGCATGAAGGGAGGGGGGAAGCATCGGAGTGTCCCCTTGCTGCCCTCACACCAGCAAGCTGCTCAGCTGGCAGCAACAGGCATGATGGCACAAGCAGCAAGGCACACCTGGCAGCAGGCTGGGCTGCCATTACACCTCGCCTGCGCTAGCAGCAGTGAGAGGCACCTCATGCCTGATGCTGTGTGCGTGAGGCAGGAGGTGTGCCTGTGTTTCACCCACTTGGATGTGTCTGCCCTGGTGCCCCTGCCCAGGATTTCTTTACCACCTGGCCCCCACACCTGGTGTTGCCTCCCCACCTCCCCTGCCTGCTTTCTTGTGCATTTGCACCACTCTGTTGTGGTCCCAGCCCTGCTATGCCAAGGGCATGGCGTGCCTGAGAAGGGGCATCTACAGTCAGTGCCAGCTGGCCTCGTGTGTGGGCAGTACCATATAGCACTGTCAACCCCAGATCCCATCTGCTTGAGCAGCAACAGCTTCTGTTGCAAACATCACCTCCATTGCTGCTGCTGTCATTATCGCGGTGCATCGACTGCTACTCCTGTAGCTGCTGCCTCTGCTGCTACTGTTCCCACCTGGACCTGTACCTGCCGGTTCTGTGTTGGCTGATGCTGGCTGCTGCCTGTCCTGAAGCCTGCTCAGCGGCCAGCACAGCCTGATGCCTGCTGCCTGATCCTTCTGCTGGTGCTGCCTGCGCCGCTGGCTGGCTGTGGGCCATAGGTGGTTCCAGCTTGCCTCTGGCCATGGGTGGTCCACCTGGTCTGCTGCTGGCTGCCGGCTAGTGGCTGGAAACCCATAAACTGTGTTACCAAGGGCCATGCTCGCAGTGTGACTGGGTGAGGCTCATGCCGTCACAGTAGGATGGCAAGAACAATGGCAGTAGCCTGGGCATCATGATGGCCGCCATTGCTCTTTGATCATTGATACACTGGCTGGCCACCAGCCGCTCACCTCGTTCACCATGGATGTGAACTGGTCCAGGTCTAGACCACTGGGTTGAGCTTCATAGTGCTTGCGCACGCGGCTGGCAAACTCAGCTGCGCGTGCTTCAGATACTTGGAGAGCGTTGGGAAAGTAGAACTGAGGTAACTGTGACAGTGGTGGCTGCGACATCAGGAGGAGGTCACCAGGAAGCAGGTCATAGCAGGAGCAGGAGACCCACCACCTGTAAAGCTGCAGCTGGCCCTGGGTAGAGAAGGTCTGTCATGCTGGGCTGACATGCGTTCTATCCTGCTTTGCTGACGCATGGCATGCAATACGCACCCGCTTCAATGTTAGTCCGAGTGAAGATTTGCGATGGGGGGATAGGGGCGACCGGGGAGAGCGTGGCTTGGAGGGGGACAACGGTGGCTGCAAGCAACAAGGCCAGCTGCAAGGGATCAGGATCCCTGCTGACCCATATGCTCCCCTGCCTCAGCTGACAGGTGAAGGGCTGTGCAGTTGCAGCATGGTTGTACCGTTGATGCGAAAATGGCATGGGCTGTCGAGGGAGAGAGAGGTGACGGTGAGGGACCGGAAACATTTGACGCGGGTCCTCGCAACGGCCTGCCGGCCTGTACTTCCTCTAGTAAGTTGTTGACCTTCATCAGGGAGGTCATCAGGGGCACCGCCAAGTCGCACTAAACAGCTTCGGAGCTGCATACAAAATGATCCTGATGTGGTTAGCCTAGTCCTTACCAAGTCTTGATGCTCGCTGAGCCATTGAAGGAAGAACTGATCAAGTTTGAGCTTGGCGCAGGGATATGAAGGCAGCGGATCCACCATTGAATGGCGGCAGCGGTTATATCGGCAGGATGGCGGGAACGATACCTGTGGACACCTGTTTATGAATTGTACGGTTGGCGGTTAGGGGTGGTGTATAAAGTCAGTCTTTCTTGAGGAGCTTCCTCCAGCTCCGATTAGGTCTTCCTGACACGCCCTGCTGTGCTTTTCTTGGTCGAGAGCACTACACCATACTGATACTATGTCAGTGGCAAGACCGGGACTGTGACGAGCGCCCCCCGCACTCCCACCCCCTCCCTACCCCTCCCCAAAAGCCTCCCACCCCCTCCCTTGTGCCAGCCTCCCATCCTCTGCGGGGGCGGGGGCGGGGGCGGGGGCGGGGGCGGGGGCGGGGGCGGGGGCGGGGGCGGGGGCGGGGGCGGGGGCGGGGGCGGGGGCGGGGGCGGGGGCGGGGGCGGGGGCGGGGGCGGGGGCGGGGGCGGGGGCGGGGGCGGGGGCGGGGGCGGGGGCGGGGGCGGGGGCGGGGGCGGGGGCGGGGGCGGGGGCGGGGGCGGGGGCGGGGGCGGGGGCGGGGGCGGGGGCGGGGGCGGGGGCGGGGGCGGGGGCGGGGGCGGGGGCGGGGGCGGGGGCGGGGGCGGGGGCGGGGGCGGGGGCGGGGGCGGGGGCGGGGGCGGGGGCGGGGGCGGGGGCGGGGGCGGGGGCGGGGGCGGGGGCGGGGGCGGGGGCGGGGGCGGGGGCGGGGGCGGGGGCGGGGGCGGGGGCGGGGGCGGGGGCGGGGGCGGGGGCGGGGGCGGGGGCGGGGGCGGGGGCGGGGGCGGGGGCGGGGGCGGGGGCGGGGGCGGGGGCGGGGGCGGGGGCGGGGGCGGGGGCGGGGGCGGGGGCGGGGGCGGGGGCGGGGGCGGGGGCGGGGGCGGGGGCGGGGGCGGGGGCGGGGGCGGGGGCGGGGGCGGGGGCGGGGGCGGGGGCGGGGGCGGGGGCGGGGGCGGGGGCGGGGGCGGGGGCGGGGGCGGGGGCGGGGGCGGGGGCGGGGGCGGGGGCGGGGGCGGGGGCGGGGGCGGGGGCGGGGGCGGGGGCGGGGGCGGGGGCGGGGGCGGGGGCGGGGGCGGGGGCGGGGGCGGGGGCGGGGGCGGGGGCGGGGGCGGGGGCGGGGGCGGGGGCGGGGGCGGGGGCGGGGGCGGGGGCGGGGGCGGGGGCGGGGGCGGGGGCGGGGGCGGGGGCGGGGGCGGGGGCGGGGGCGGGGGCGGGGGCGGGGGCGGGGGCGGGGGCGGGGGCGGGGGCGGGGGCGGGGGCGGGGGCGGGGGCGGGGGCGGGGGCGGGGGCGGGGGCGGGGGCGGGGGCGGGGGCGGGGGCGGGGGCGGGGGCGGGGGCGGGGGCGGGGGCGGGGGCGGGGGCGGGGGCGGGGGCGGGGGCGGGGGCGGGGGCGGGGGCGGGGGCGGGGGCGGGGGCGGGGGCGGGGGCGGGGGCGGGGGCGGGGGCGGGGGCGGGGGCGGGGGCGGGGGCGGGGGCGGGGGCGGGGGCGGGGGCGGGGGCGGGGGCGGGGGCGGGGGCGGGGGCGGGGGCGGGGGCGGGGGCGGGCGGCAATAGCCAGCTACAGCAAGACAATCCAAGAAACCAAAATACTAACCCCTCCGCAAAGGGAATGTGTGTGAGTAAGAGCTGTAGGGTTAATTAGAGCTCGAGCTAGTAGTAGACCTGGAGGCACACACACCAGAATGGCTGAGCTGAAGTGGGCATTGGGCACACTAGTAGTAACCTTTTCAATGATGAGCTCGTAGCCTGTGTTTGATTACAACTCATGCTTTATTTTGGTGTAGCATGAGGGCTGCAGGGATTAAAACTAGTTCAAATTCTCAATCAGGTGGTTGCAAGTTTCGTTTTCTATACTCCCCTTCCCCTTCTGGCTGGCCCTGACATTCTGCTTGTCTAATTTAGTGCGGCAGCACCTTTACAATGTTCGGATCTGGCTCATCGGCGCCATCCTTCTCGTTTGGAGGTGCACTGAGTTGTCGGACACTGCCGCGTCGCTCATTTGCCAGATGATGACTCGGCGCTTTCCCTGTCTGCAGGAGCACCAGCTACGCCAGCATTTGGAACTGCTGCGCCCGCATTTGGTGCATCAACACCAGCTTTTGGTGCTACATCCGCTCCAGCATTTGGGGCTGCTCCCCCAGCATTTGGTGGCGCAGCTCCTGCCTTTGGAGCAAGCTCAGCCCCTGCCTTTGGCGCATCCACAGCTCTGTCTTTTGGGGGAGCCTCCACACAGGCATTTGGAGCGGCCTCGACCCCTTCTTTTGGAGCAGCCTCAACGCCAGCATTTGGAGCAGCCTCCACGCCAGCGTTTGGAGCAACCTCCACACCAGCCTTTGGCGCTGCCTCAGGCTTTGGTGCCACCTCAGCCCCCGCTTTTGGTGCAACTGCGGCTGTGCCGGCATTTGGAGCAACCCCAGCTCCGGCATTTGGAGCAGCTGCCACTGCTGCCTTTGGGGCATCAACCCCTGCTTTTGGTACATCAGCCCCAGCCTTTGGTGCAGCCAGCAACGCATTTGGCGCAGCTTCTACTGCTGGTAGCAGTCTCTTAGGGAGCACTGCCCCAGCTGCTGCCCCAGCTTTTGGGTCTACCAATTCCTCCTTTGGGGCACCCAGTGCAGCAGCTTCCGCGCCAGCCCCTGCCTTTGGTGCACCAGGCCCTGCCTTTGGGGCGTTAGCACCTGCTGCCAGCAACGCCTTTGCTTTTGGAAACGCTGCGCCTGCAGGTAAGGGGTCACAGATGAGCAGGCAGGCAGGCAGGCAGGCAGGCAGGCAGGCAGGCAGGCAGGCAGGCAGGCAGGCAGGCAGGCAGGCAGGCAGGCAGGCAGGCAGGCAGGCAGGCAGGCAGGCAAGTGGGCCGGAGGTTGTTGCCACTGCCGCTGTCCCTGTGCAGCAACCGCCCCTGGCAGCTCTGCCCCTGCGTTCGGGTCCACCTCCCTCTTTGGAGCCCCTCAAAGCACTACAACTGCACCCTCCTTCGGCAGCCTCGCCCCTGCTACGCTGGGCCAGAGTGCTGCTACCACCGCCGCAACTGCCGCAGCCAGCAACGTGTTTGGCGGTGCCCCTGCAGGTGTGGCCTGATAGCAAGCCTTGCAGCAGAGTTGCAATGCCACCTCGTGCTTGCCTTTCTACCGTGTGCCACGAGCCAGCCGTGCAAGTCTTGGCACTGGCATAGTGGCAGTCCCACAGGCCAGACTACAAACAGTTCATACATCCACCCGTGTCATTGCGTCACGACAAAAATGAAAACAAGAGCTGGGGTTGCAGGTTGACATGCAAGGCAGTGTTCATGATTCAGCTCACAACCGACATCTAGGGACAGCCTCAACCTGTCTGCCTGGAACAAAGCAGTGATCATCAGCAGCCCACACACTGCTCCAGCTCATTAGGCCACATCCTCATGCTTGCCTTCACACACACTGGGCTTTCTCGGCCTGTCTTAGAGATGACAAACTGGCTTGTTCATCTGCCCCATGGCCTTAAAGTGTTCCCCTGCTTACCTCTGCCATCGCAGCACTCTCCTTTGGCGCCCCTGCCAGCACGCAACCTGCAGCTGCCTCCGTTCCGGCCCTAAGCTTTGGTTTTGGCTCCACTGCCCCAGCCGCCAGCTCTGCTGCTGCTGCCCAGACCGCCTCTACCACCACCACCCCTGCCACGTCCCAGAGTTTTGGTTTTGGTGCATCAGCACCAGCCATCAGCAGCCAGGCCCCTTCCGTGGCCTCCACTGGTCCTCTGACCTCCTCCACTAGCACTGCCCTGGCCTTTGGCTTTGGCACTGCTACTACAGCCCCTGCAGCCAGCTCAGCAGCCAACAGCAGTGCAGCAGCACCAGCAGCAGCCTCGGCAGGGCCCCCATCTTTTGGCCTTGGTGCTGGGATCACTGCAGGGGCGACGTCAACCAGCAGCACTGGGGCCCAGCCGAGCACCACAGCTCCTTCCATCTTTGCTTTTGGCACCAGCACCACTGCAGGTGCAGCCAGCACTGCACCCCAAGCCTCCACCACTAGCACCACCCCAAACCTTTTTTCAACCCCAGCCCCCGCTGCAGCCACTTCAAGTGCAGCAGCAGGCAATGGCACAGCTGCAGCGACAACTGCGGCTGGCAGTCTGACGGCGGTGGCTGGAGCAGCGGCAGGGGCAGGCGCGGCAGCAGGTACCGGAGGGGCGGCTGGGGCAGCAGCTGCTGCGCCGGTCTACATTCCCTCGTCGCTGAAAGGGAAGACCGTGGAGGAGATTGTGCGCGAATGGGATGTGGAGCTGGAGCGTCACACCCAAGCCTTTGTACAGCATGCAGGTGGGCCGGGGTGCTTGTCCTCGTACATGGCTGGAGTGATGGACGGGGAGGGGAATGAAATTGATGAGAATGGCAAAATGCACCATCTGATATTGGATATGTTCGGGAGCGCACTTGAAAAGATGGTTCAGGGGGACTCAGTGGTGAGTGACGTTGCTAAATCTGCAATCCTCGTGTCTCATTGACCAGGGGCCTTGGCCGCATGGGATCGAGGCATCCTCACAAACCGCCACGAGCTGCTGAAGGCTGAGGCATCGTTAAAAGCTGTGGTGGCGGGACAGGATGCTCTGGAGCGCAAGCTGAACCTTCTGGAAGCGCATCAAAAAGTGAGAGGTAGCTGCAAGCAGTTGCAAGTGCCAAGCAGAGATTCTGCTTCCACACTGTACCCGATTAGCTTTCCAGTCTCGTCATCTTGCCGCAATGGCAAGAGCATGTATTGCCGTGGGTTCCTTCCCATCACATGCCCCCGCAATTGCGCATGGTCGTGGTCGCGGCATCGCAAGGAGGTGCACGACGCGCTGGCCTCAATTGAGAACGAGGCCGAGCGGCTGCTGCTCCCGGAGCTGTCGCTGTTGGACGGGGATGCGACGGAGCGCGATCGCCTGTACGCACGAGCTGAAGCGGTCAGCTCCTTGCTGCAATCTCTGGGTTCCGAGCTCCATGACACGGTGCGTGCCGAGGTGTGGACAGAAGGCACGAACTACAGGGTCAGTGCTTGTCGCAGATTGCAAGCTCGTCCTCGGCTACTTGCCACCTTCCGCTCCAACCGTCCCTGGCGAACCCTTGTCATCAACCCTGTGAAGCCCAACGCCTACGCTTATTGTGTCTCCCTTGTACAGTACAGGTCCCAAAACCCAAACCTTGGTGTGGCGGTTGCCTTCTTTGTCTCTGCCTGACAGGTGGCTGACACCAACCAGCTAGGCACTGCCACACTGAGCAATACCCGCAATACGCCCATGGCCACCATCGTTCAAATCTTGAACAACCAGCTGCAGGTGAGAGCAGGGCCACAGAATGCCCTGCCCGTCCTCCAGCAAACAGCCCCACACCTGAGCACCAGCTAACGCATGTGATGCGAGCGTGTCCTGTTCAAAAAAGCGCTGGTGCACACACTGTCACCCGCATCAACCACAATGCATACCATGTGTCCAAGAGTGCTACTGCCAACGCAATGCCTTGCCAGCGCATGCCTCATGCTATGCAACCAGGCAGGGTATGTACAGCATGTTGATCACAGACTCGCAGTAGTGTTTAGTGGTGGCGGCTCTTGCAGGCATTGACCCAGGTGGAGACCCGCATCAGCGAGCTGGGCACCAAGCTGCAGCACCTATCAACTACTAGCTCGGCCTAGGCATTCCTGGGTCAGTGTCATGGATGCCACCCCCGACTCCCTGAGCAGGCTTGCTGCGCCCCTTTGGCAGTGGTGATGAGGCACGTGGCAGATGCCTGTCTCCCGCCTCTAGCGCCACCGCTTGATTCTAGTTCGTTCGTATGTTTCAGGTGTGTTCATTGTAACACAGATGTCACATCGGAAGCGTCCCATATAAAGCGTATAGCATCTGGCAGTAGATGACCGGAGTTGTGTGAGCTTGCACACGATGCGTAACAGATGAACTCGTGACGTGATGGTGGAGAAAGAGACCGCCAGGCTTGGTTTCGTGACAGGTTGTGAAACAGTTCACAGCTTCTCTGCACATCTGCGTATCAAAAGGCCCCATCATCAGTGTGCACCAGCCTATCCTGGTCAGGGCCCATCAGGCAAGGTATTCAGCAAGCATGCAACCAAGCCAAACTGGGTACGGGTCACCCAAGCTAACCGACAGCAGAAACCGACCCGTCCACGTCCATTGCAAGTATTGCAGGCAGTAACTTCAACGCCGGTCCGCGCTACTTCTACACCGCAATATGAACGCAGTCCGTGTTCCAAGGCTTTGAGGTTGGTTACTCTCCAGGATGAAGCGAGGCTGGCAGCACACTGCGGGGTTGAAGCAAGAGGCGTCCAACGCGCCGTCCACCACCCCCAAGCTATGCAATATCCCTCGTGCACCACCAGCCCGAAGTGGGAAGCGAAAGAAACAGACGACTCTGACCGCTTTCCTGACTACAGAGACCCACGCAGTACGTTAGCCTAGCTGCAGTTGCTAACGTCGTTCAAACTCCCTATCCCCTGTATTGTCAACTATTGTGACCCTTGGGCTCAATGATGCATTGTACTCTTTCCTCCAGGAAACACCTGCCACCTCACCTGGCCACAAGCCCTCCTTGCGGACTCAGTCATGTGAATGGCCAAGCACAGCACAAAAGGCTTTTGAGAGTTTCAGGCTGGGCACTCCGACTGCAGAAGGCCATGCACCACTGGTATGTAGCCTATATCCTGTTTGTCACGTATGATTGATGAATATACACTGTTAATGTACAGCTGCTCATGGGATGTGGTTGCTGATGCAGGCCACAAGTGAGTCAACACCAGCTTCCAAGCATGCCGTGATATCTTGTAAGTGCCTTGCAGTTTTGCACTAGCAATCTTATTCACTCGCCATTCTTCTCAAGCTTTGCTATCTGAGCTGCATGTCAGCTGCGTATCATGTCTGATGTTCTCCTGCTTCTTGTTTGCCGCAGCAACCCACTCCATCCACTCATGCAGCCGCAGCTGCGACGATGCGGGTGATGACAACGATGACTTCAAACTGTTCAGCAGCCAGACCTACCTTCGCCTCTCATCCCAGCCGGATGATGACGGCAGACAGTGTGCATCTGATGATGATGACGTGGGGCTGGGCCCGCGGTTAAGCTTTCGCACCAGCCACCCATCCACCACCTGCGGCCCCAGGGTATCAAGTGCCAGCACCAGGCAGCTCAGCAACACAGAAGTACTCAGCAGCCAGCGCGACACACAGCCAGACAGCCTGTACCTCTGGGGCCAAGACCTTGGTGCAGCAAGCCAGCAGCAGCACATGCAAGCCAGCCAAGACCCATCCACATCCCTTACTTTTCTCCCACAGCAAGCCAGCAGCTGGGCAGCAACCGGCAGTCAGTGGCCTCCCACACAATCAGCCTCCCTGGGTGCGCTGCTGCCTCCCAGTCAGTCAGTGTTCCGGCCAGGACCCAGCGACTGCAGCCAGGCATGGACCCACCAGGCAAGCAGCCAGGACGAGCAGGAGTGGGAAACTGTGTCTACACAGGTGAGTTGTTAGGCTGTGCAGCAAGCTTTGTCATGCACTGGGCCCGGCCATGCAAAGTAAGGCTTCAGCCATATAATTTGTATGAACATGTGCAGCAACCTAACTCAGCCTAGCACTGCTCCCATGGTGTTTCCTGCCTGCTTTGATCTGCTGCGCAGCCCCTCACGGACCAGCCATCTGGACAAGAGCTGCTGCAGCCACCCATCCACCCTGCGCAAGGCTGTACTCCCACACTTGCCGGTCAGAGTAACTGCCTGTTCAGCATGGGTGCGTTTTATGCCGGAGCACACGGCATAGCAAGCGTGGCAGCCTTGAAAGGCAAGGGTGTGGCAGGACCAGGGGGGCCAGAAACATGTGCCCATGCCAATATACTAGACATGCTGGCAGAGCTTGGCAGTTCTGGGCACGCAGTCAAGACCCCGGAGCTGGTGGCAGTAGCTCATTGTGAGGGCGGCCAGGGGGACAGGCCGCCATCAGGACTGGGCAAGCAGCCGGCCCGCTTGTTTGACATCTTCCGGCCCAAGACCCAGCGGAAGGTAAGCTCTGTCCTCACCGCCCTTGCTACTTTTCACTTTGTCACTATTGGTTTGCCTTGTCATCCTTCCTGTGCCGTGAATAAGGATTCATGCAGTTTGTCATGCTTGCAGCTTCAGCCATGCAGTTTGTAGTAAAGTACTGATTGCGCCACTGACTGTCCTGCCTCCTGGCCACCCCCCTCCTGCATATGTGGGTTGGTTGGCGGCTGCAGATGTTGATTATAGTGCGTCACGGGGAGAGCGAGTACAACAAAGCCGTGCTGGAGAGCAAGCATTACTCTGACCCCTTGATTTTTGACCCGCGTCTGACCCAAAAGGGACTGGTCCAGGTAAGAGCCAGACACACTGTGAACCCCTCGCTGCTTGCCTGGCCTACTATGCACCAGCTCACCCCTGCTCCCCATGCCATCCTGAACACCATGTTCCGTAAGTATGCACGGCCTGGACACTGCAGAACCAACAGCAGTAGCAGTAGCAGCATGCCCAACATCCTGTGTCTCAGTCTGTTGCTGTACCTCCTCTCCCCTCATCTGCTCTTCCTTCAAACCCCTGGTGACCTAACAGTCAATGTCTTGCCCTCCTTGTCACTGCCTCACAGTGCAAGGAGCTGCAGCAGAAGCTGGCCACCATCCTAGCTGAGAAGCGACAGGAGTTTGGCGAGCCCCTCTGGGTGGTGTCTCCACTGACACGTGCCCTCCAGACCTTCATGGAGGCCTGTCCCTCCCAAGAGCGCCTTGCTGCTATGCTCCCTGTCCCCCGACTACCTGCCGCTGCCCCTGTCCCATGCCCCTGTCCTGCACCATCCGCCCCACATCCCAGCTGCAGCTGCACCCACAGCCCTGCCGCCCAGCAGTGTACTGACAGCGATTGTGGCACCCCGGCCTTCCTCAACCCTGCCCCCTCCCTCAGTGCTGGCTTGACAGGCCTTTCACGCCAGACACCCTGCCTGAGCGCCATGTTGGAGGACGGGCAGGAGCGCTCCCCTTCCCTGGCGCCTGACCTGCCACCTGCTGACTCAGTCACACCCTCACTGCCTGACGCACAACAACCTACGACAAGCCATGACAGCCCAGTGGGCCGAGCGCGGCAGTGCCGGGTCAGTGCTGCTGGGTCTACCACCCAGCAGGACACAGGCAGACCAGGGTCTCGAGGCGGTAGTGAGGCAGGCTGCCCGCCCTGGGGCCTTCGCCCTGCCTCTGATGCGGGCAGCAGCTTCAGCAGCAGCTCCCTGGCCAGTGCACCCTCCTTCTCCAGCATGCCCCTTGCTAAGCTAGTGGGTGCCCGGGCCGGGCCTGGATCCCTGAAATCCCTTGCTCCTGGATGCATTGGCTTGCTGGCCAGTGGCCTGATCCGTCAAGGCAGTTGTAATGACAGTTGTCAAGCCTCCCTTACCCACAACCCTCGAACGTCACCTTCAGTGGGTGGGAGGCCCACCGGTGGCGCCCGCCGCTTCAGCTGCGGTAGTCTCCCACTGCCTGGCAGCGCCCCCTCCTTCTCATCCCCCCTGCCCCTCGCTAGCCCACCCTGCCCAGCCGCTTGCTGGGCAAATCCCCAGCTCAATTCCTGTCAGGAGCAGGACCAGATTGAGGCCCCTGCCCAAGTCAGCCGTTGCAGAGTGGCGCAGCAGGTGTTCGGCGCCGCCCTGCCTGCAGCTCAGCAGTGCCCTGGGCGCATCAAGCCTCCTGCAAGTGCTGCCCATTGCCAGCAGCAGAAGTTGGACTCTTACTTTCAACATCAGCCTGGCAACCAGGGTGTGATAAGGGAGCAAGGGGCTGGGCCAAGAGCAGGACAGCTGCAACAAGCATGCACAACGCATGCAGCGGGTCGGCAGCGGCCCCCACTCCTGACTCACAAGCCCGGCACTGCCACTAGCCTTGGGGCAGGGGAAGCTACAGGCTCGACCCTGCAAGCTGCCAGTGCAGCAGCTGCTGGGCTGCCATCCTCCACCTCCAGGGCTGGAAGCCAGGGGGCCCAAGGAGCGGGTCAGGGCGGGCAATGCCTAGTTGAGCAGGGCCCTGCAGGACCTCCCCTCCAGGTCGAAGTGCTGCCCTGCATCGCGGAATTCCTGGTCACTGCAGGGGATGTTGGGCGGCCTGCGTCCGTGTTAAGCCAGGAATTTCCCCAGGTGCGGCGCTGAGGTGCTGACCAGAAGCACGACTCCCACGCACCCTCCCTCACTCCCACGCACCTCACACACGCTGTCACGTGAGGAGCAAGAACTGAACGCTGAAGGCAGGACTAGGTCCTGGTGTTGTCTAGGGTTTTCTTGGACAGAAGCATCAGAACGTGTGTCGCCCCCACCCCACCTGCCGCCTTCCCTGTGTTCCCTGTTTGAGCCCTGTGTTTCCCTGGCGCTGCCATGCCCTCCTGGCTCCCTGGCGCTGCCATGCAGTTGAGTCACCAGCTTGCCAAGCTGCCAGAGCAGTGGTGGTATCAGGGTGCTGGCAAGCCTAATTGTGCCTTGACCAAGTGCATGGAAGGAGGGGAGCCTGTTATAAACCAAAAGGTGAGCCTGGTTGTTGGCTGTCAGCAGAAGAGGTGTTCATATGTCCAGTGTAGCTGTATCAAGCATGGCTGGCTGGTCTGGCAGAGCAGCTCTCTCCATGCTGAACCTGGCTGTGTCATGAAATGGGTAATCCTTTGGCACCTCCAAGCCATGTTGTACTAGCTGTAACAAGCTTGGCTGGCTGACCCTGTCGGCAGCATCATGTCGCTGCTGCATGGCTACTACTCCACAGCTGCCGCTCCTAGCCATCACAGACAGTAACATTTTCTCACTATCCTCATGTCAGGGGTCAGGGCGGGGCCCCTCCAGTGAGTGATGTACCCTGCAATCTGGGGTATGTAATGCATGGTGTGTCTGCTGCTTCTTTTGACATGCCATTCCATTGACGTTCCATGGAGCCCCTCAAGCAAGGTGGTTGAGAAATGCCTTGCCGCAGGGTCGCATTGCTGAGTTCACGCGCTGGCTGAACGGCAGGCCTGAGAGTCTCTTCGTGCTCATTGGTCACGGATCCTATTGGTATAACTTCATGGGCAAGCAGAAGCGTTTGCACAACTGCGAGGTGATTCAGATGTCCTGGTAGCGTGCGCAACCCAGAACCCACACCCCTCATCATATTTGCGCAGTACATCAAACTCAACCCAAATGGGTGATTGTCGGTTGCTAGAATAAGATGACCTCTTTAAACATTAGTTGGCTGCGCGGGCTGTGAGACAGAGCCCAGCCCGCGCCAGCGTCACTCACAGCGCACCTGCATCTTATTGTGCAGGGTGGGTCTAGCCAGTGAGGGGTTTTGACATTTAGAATCTAAACTCTGAAGATCTGTTATTCTTTTCCATTATCTGTCATCTGTGATTGCTTCGGTAACCAGGCCAGCAATGTTTAGTCGCCCCTGTCTTGCTGCTTCTCCGTGTGCCTGAGACCACTTGCCCCATGGCCTTTGTAGAGTTCGAGCTACAAAGCGTGACTCAATGTCATGTACATTCCTCCACATGTAAGCAGTCTCCTGCTTGGTGTCGGCCTGTGGGCTAACCGCCTTCACCAAGATCCGTGGGCCGCCTCGTACATATCAAGTACAGATCAAGTGCCGCCTATTGCACCGCCACTACTTCCCCTTAGCACCTTAACCGGCTTAAGCGGTGTAAGCCACCTATCTATTAGGTCGCTAGCACCGCCTGACCCCGCGGACATGGTGTCAGACTTGCGTCAGGTCCCTGGCAAGGTGTAGATTGACAACTAGAGGCAGACACCATGCGCACAGGATGTTGATCGTGGATGTCCCAGACCCAGCGTTAGGCCTCTCCCTCAGGTTTAAAACATACTGCTGACTGCATTTTGGGTCTGCATCACCGCCCGCTCGTCTAGCTTATCCTGCAGGTCTTGGGTGAGGGGGAGCCGCGACTCCTCTGGGTCATCGAACCCATAAGCCTGCAGCCACCCAGCACAACACACAGCACCATGCGCCGGCTCCCAAGGCCACGCCCACTAACAGTAACCCCATCCCACCAACGACAGCGCAGTCATGATGCACAACATATACCACCATAGCTAAGCACCTCCCTGACCTGCCCAGCCCCTATGATGACGACACCACTGGCCGCTGTCACCGCTCTGCACTTCCTCTCCTTCCTCCCCTCCTAGCCTTGCTGACCCTGGCTCTGGCTCCCCCTCCCCCACTGTGCTTTTTCCTTCCCTGTCCCCACTGCCCCTCCCTCACCTCAGGGATGAGCCTGAGGTCAGCATGCGAGGCATGCAAGGCACCCAGTACAGCGCCCTGTCGCATCACCATCCCTGGTAGCAAGAAACTCCCTCCCAGGCTTCCAGCACGTCCCTTGCATGCCACCAGCACACTGCTAGTAACACGCGGCAGCCTAGACTCACCAGCTGCATGTCTTCCATGCTTTGCTCGTCGTCTGTGTTGAGGTAGTACTCTGCCGCATGGAAGGGCCTGCCTGCAGCCTGGCAGATGTCCTCTATCTGCCAGCCCTGGTCTGATGCCCATGCGTGGTTGATGGGCGGCATGTACTCCTCAGGAGGTGTAAGGCGGGCTGCCACCGCCTGGGGCATCAGCAGCTCCAGCTGGACAGGCCAGCGGAACAAGCCTGGCTGGCGCAGCTGCAGGGATGCAGCACACAGGTAAACGGGTGACAGCAGCTTGTGATGCGTGCTGACCCAGGGCCTAACCCTTACGATGACCCTGACCCAGGCCCTGACACTGACCCTTTCGATGACCCTGACCCTGACCCCGGGCCCAAACCCTGGCCCCTCACGCTGCGCAGCAGCCCCTGCTGCTGCTGGCAAACCAGCTGTCCAGACGCAAGGAGGACCACCCACCCTCCCTGCCAAGCTGTCCTTACGGGCCTGCCATCCATGGAGCCTCACAGCCAGGTAGTTATAACTGTAGCAGCCTGTCACAGCTTGGTCACTCACGCCAGGCTCCCATGAGGCCCCCCTGACCCCCTCCACCCACCCATAGCCCTGGCATACAGAACCAGGCTGGTCAAGCTCCAACCAGCTGCTGGCTAGTGCTGGGCGTCACACCTTGTAGATGCGGGCGACAATTTCCTGCCCTGGCATCAGTGCTCCTTGGACGCCCTCCTCCATCCACTCGTCCTCTGTCATGGGCACCAGCCTGTGGCGTCATCAGGGCACCAGTCCATGGCGGCATCAAGGCAGCGACGCAGGCAGCCCCTGGCTGGCCAGGGGCTGATGCCGCTGTGCCCTACGGCGCTGATACTGTGCAGCCAACATCAGGCAGAGCACAGACCCAGGCGCAGTCTGTTGCGAACACACCTCGGTGAATGCTAGCAGATGCGTGACTGGCTGGCTGCAGACCAGCACACCCCGCGGACAAACAAGCACGCTGCCTAAAGGGGCGTGGGTGGTGGAGGTGATAGCACAAACAGGGGCTGGTGCGGGTCTTGAGGGACGGCCAGGGCGCAGCAGCACATGCAGTGGTGGCAGGCACACATGCAGCACATGCGTGTGGGCAGTCACGTGGGTGAGCTAAGGTGGGGCCTGCTGAGGGAGGCAGCATGTACAGGCTGCACACAGGGCCTGTAAGCAAGCCTGAAGTGCTGGAATATCCAGCTCTGTTTGTTGCGGCAACGCTGGCAGCAACCATTTGGACCGCGTGTAAGCGAAGGCAAACACTGACGACGATGATGATGTTGGCGACGATGGTGGTGGTGCTGCTGCTGCTAATGACGATGTGATGGTGACAGTGCCTGTGTGAATGACCACACAGGCTTGAGGTGTAGACCAGCCCATGACTCCAGGTGCTGCTCCAGGGCCTGGCCAGCGCTGGCAGTTTGTAGCTAGGGCCAGTAGGAGCCTCACCCATCATAGGCTGCTCCAAAGTCGACCTGGATGCCGTGGTATAGCCAGCAGTCAGTGATGACCCCCTGCAGCTGCTGCCCCTCGTACAGGTCCGCAATGCCCACCTGCAGCCACAGAGGCTAGGGCCATGCGGTGCTGGCAGTGCCACCACTCTGCTGCACTCAGCCTGGTGTTTGGCACGGTCCTTGCTTTGATGTGCTGCAGCAACACCGGCCATGCTCACTTCTGACGCAGATCGGCGCATGCCATGTGATGTTGATGGTGATGGTGATGATAATGATGATGATGCGAGAGGTGTCCTGTAAGGGCTATAGCATCACAGCCAAAGGCAGTGCCTTGCCAAGCTGGGTTGCTCTGTGTGACACATCTATAGCTGCTCATGCCCCTGCTGCTCCTGCTGTTATTGCTGCGGCTGTCACTGTGGCTGCCACTGCTTCCAATGCCCCTGATGCCTATGGTGACTTCATGCCTGCCCAGGTTGCCCGTCTGCTGCTGCCAGCACCCACCCGGCCCTGCTTCCGCGCATCCAAGTGTTCAGGCTGAGGGAAAGTCACAGGCGCCTCCCGCGCTGGCTTCACAAGCCTCGGCTTTGTGTTCCACCCACCTATGTCAATGCAGGGAAAGCACAGCTATGATGTTACTTTGACACATAGCGGGGCATGCGCGCTGCCAGCCCCCTGTTACTGCTGCCTCTGTTGCTGTGCCAGCTACCGGCCCTGCTGCTTTTGTGACAGCAGCAATACTCACCTGGAGGGGTGTGGAACCAGTAAGCTGTCTCCTCTAAGTCTACACCAGTGTCGTTGAACAGTTCCTCAAGGTAGAATTTACCAATGCGACCCTCGAGCCGCCCCAGCTCAGGGTTATGCACCTATTGGCAGACCAGTATTTGCCGCACAGGTGCAGGTTTCACAACCCTCATGCATGCTCAGCACCTGCATGTCACTAATTTCCAAGTCTTGCGGTGTCTCCCCGTCATCAATGGCCTCGCCCACGGACCGGTACACTTCGTCGCAAGTATTTGTCACTCGCGGACGCCAGCGAGGTTCCAGCCTGGCGCGCCTGCTGAGCTTTGGAGGAGCCAAAACACGTAACCCTGCCTCTACACAGCCCATGCTCGAAGTCCATCTGTAGTGTCGCAGCTGGTGCATTGTTTTTGCGTGTGTAGCATGTAGTGCGTGGCAACAGACAGGCCAAAGCCGCATGCACCACTTCGCAAATGACACATGGAAATGCGGTCATGGGTGGGTGAGCCGCCAGGGTGGGTAGAGCGGCACGGCAGGTAAGGCACCAACCACCTTGCACAGGCTAGTGCAAGTGAGTGGCTTCCGCACGTCATCTGTGCATGCACCTGCACCCACCCAGCCCCCTGCCTGCCCCTTTGTACCCACTCCACACCGGCCTCGTCATAGGATAGACAGGGTAAGGCCAGGGTAGATCAGGGCAGGCAGGGGTAAGGAAAGGCGACGGCTGCGCCTGCCAGCGCAGGTTAGGCGAAGCATTGGTGCCACTAATTTGGTGGCCAAGCCCGCAACCAGGCGGCTTAACGTCGGTAGCAAGTAAGCGTGTACAGCCTCCCTAAGCAAGCAACTGCTGCTTTTGATAGCAAGCCCCGTGGCTTGGCATCTTGCCGTTGGTTTGTGGCTGTCAAGGGTGGCCCTATCAAGGGTGTCCATAATGTCGTTTTTACCCTTCGTAAATACGGTCGCTGCAATGTCAGTAGCTTACAGGACGACTCTCGGCCCGAGAGTCTCGGGTGCGTGGGGGTGGTTCCCGGAATCTTAACTGCCATGCGCCGTTGTGCTGAGCTGGCGAAGCCCGTTGGGGACTTAGGAAGCCACAGTTGGAAACAGCACGTTCACCGCCACGTTGTCGCTCGCACACACTCTGCCTAGTGACACTAGACTGTTCTCTCCCACAGTTTTGCAATGTCGACCCTTCCGTACCGAATTCCTAGCCAAGGCAGCAGCCTCTTTCCAGGCAGGCCTGCCGCCCCAGTTGCCTGCCCTCGCAGCAGGCGAGCCCGGCATCAACAACTGTGGTCTCCCAGTCAGCAACCCAACTGGCCAAGCGCCCGACCCCTGGTGCCGCAAGCAGTGGCCGCAGCCGCTCCCCCTCCTTCACCGCAAGCCCCAGTATACAGCGGCAGCTACTATCCTGATAGCGACCCTCCTAGCGAAGAGGAGCTTGGCTGGAGAACTGATTTCAGGCAGCAGTACCTCATTGGAAAGCTGCTGGGGCAGGTGAGCAGCCCGCACACTATGCCGCGACAGCCTTTGCGCAAAGTTGTGGCCTAAGCTGACAGGGCGCACCCTGACCTGGCGCGCAGGGAAGCTTTGGCCAGGTGTACCTCGGTGTAGACCTGCACACGGTGCGCACATGCTCCTGCACCTGGGTGATGTCGAGCGTCTCCGACAAAACCTGAATCTTAAGCGAATCCGCACGCCATTTGCAGGGCAAAGAGGTCGCCGTGAAGGTCTTGCCCAAAGTGCGGGGCAAGCTAAGTAGGGATAAGACGTTGGAGAAGCTTGCCCGAGAAGTGGATATCCTGGAGCGGCTTCAAAGCTGCCCGGGCGTCATACAGCTCGAGGATGTGTTTGAGGATGCACAGAACGTACTGATTGTGACCGAGCTGTGTGCGGGCGGGGATCTTCAGAAATTTGCTGAGGTCAGTGGCCGCGCCAGGCTCAGCAGTCGTATTGTGTAGGCATCGAGCAAGGAAGAAGTAGCCTTTGTCCGTGTGGTTGTGCCTCCCTCATTGTCCTGCTGCCAATTACATGTGCAGGACAATGGTGGGCTGGATGAAACCTCCTTGGCCATGGTAGCCCTGGAGGTCCTGAAGATTGTATCAGCCTGTCACGAGGCAGGGCTGCTGCATGGTGACATCAAGCCCGGCAAGTGAGTGGAACTGATGGGGCTTAGGAATTAGTCGATGTGCTGTAGGCAGTGCATGTGCTTATCATATCGCATTGTATCATGCGACGACTTCCAATAGCTGCCTGTGTTGCTGTGCAGTTTTTGCCTCAAGGACAGCACGCACAACCCGTTGGTCAGCCGGCACAGAGGCAGCAGACAACAGACAGGCTGCAGCTCCTGGCTGAAAGCCATTGACTTTGGGTGCAGCCAGTTTCTTGGGTCCCGTCGTTTATCCAAGCGCACCGGCACCCCTGTCTACATGGCGCCGGAGCTGTACAGCCGAGATTACTACAGTGAGGCAGACATGTGGAGTTTAGGGGTCATGCTGTATCAGCTGTATGCCCGCCGATTCCCGTTTTGGGACTCTATGGAGAGCTGCCGGGCAAGCAAGCTGGAGGAAGTGGCACAGGCGGTTACCCAGGCGCCCATATCCTACAGCTTTGGGCCCTGGATGACCATGTCACCCAATGGCAGGGCCTTCATTCAGGCCTGCCTTTCACGGGACCCAGCTGCCCGGCTGTCTGTGCAGGAAGCATTGCAGCACCCCTGGCTGCAGCCGCTGCAGGCACACATGAAACAGCAGCAGGAAGCCTTCTCCATGTCGCTCACGGCACCAGTCCCAGCAGCAGTCTCCTCCGCATGAGCTGGAAGTGTCCATCCGCCTTCCTGCAGCCAGGTGCCATACAAATGTCAGACCTGTACCTGTCTAGTGACCAGCTGCGCCTTGCCAGCTGCAAGGTTGTGTATAGTGTGCTGTGAGTGAGGGCCATGATTGGGCTGCCTGGGTGCAGCCGCGCAGCTGAGGTGAAGCTCAGTCTGGCACTGTCCGTGGCTTTTGCGCGACTGTGTGATGTAGAGTAGTTGTGCTTGTGCGCGTGTACTTCTTGACTTCTGCTGAAAATGAGTGGGTTAGCAGGGAGGGCTGGTGAACACGCCACACCCCTCCCTGGCACCTGCATGAGTGTCAGACTGGCTGCATGCAGCTTCTGTGTGGTAGTGCATGCCAGTAAGAGTGACGGCAGATGTACCTGCACTGCAAAGGGGACGCAACTAGGGCATAGGATGGACATTGGAGAGAGTGGTACAGGCTCTTTGTCAGCTTGAGTAGTGTGGACGCATGCCAGACTTCGACCTTGTGGCTATTGCTGCATTTGGCATGTTTTTCGAGACGGCATTTTGATCGCCGTGTTTTGTTTTGGGACGAGTGTGGCTGTGCACCAGGCAAGGCGTCTATTTATTAGATCGCTTCATACAGACAAAACAGGTCTGTCAGTTGCTGCTGGCTGGGACTGGGAATTATGTTGGGTTGATCATTACTCCATGAATATACACAGGAGAAACCCAAGTTGCCTGAAAACCCAAGTTGCCCGTCTTAATGCGCATCGCGTGATGGGTAAGAAGTGGAAGGGTAGCGACAAGCAGAAGGAGGAGTCGGAAAAAAATACAAGGGTCGTGTGGGGTACGTGAGTCATGCACTGTGCAATAACCCGTCGCTCCTGTTGCTCCCATCGTAGCGTCTCGCTCGCCTCGAGGAAAGCAACGACAGGAGCGCCGGAATAGCTTGGACGCAAAGAGACGTCATGTGAAAGGCCGCGCCCGCCTTGTGTGTACCCGCACTGTTTGTGTCCCCGCATTGTGTCTTGGCCTGTCAAAGTGGCTTGTCGAAATGTCAAATGCGCTTGACTGCAGGTGATCAAGGTCCCGGGTGGCGCCGTGCAGCGTCTTACATGTAACGCACATTACCACATTGCAGCAGACGCAAAAAACGTTACATGAAATGATTAAGTTGATGGGTTGCACTTGCATGAAGATTACCAACCCCATGTTGGGAACGCCTGAATATTACTGAAATGCCTGGTGGGCTACCCCTCCCCGGGGTACAGCAGCGCCCCTATTCCTCCAGCCGTGCAGCCCCCCAAGCCCCTGATGCTCCCCCCCTACCCCCACTCCCACACTCAGGCAAATTAGTAACAGTATTTTTGAGATTCAGAGCCTCGGACTTGGTACATAGTCAAATGAAGGCATTGTAAGATTGGGGGTTGAAACTAAAATTCGTGATTTTGCGCGGTTGGTGAGATACGGCCATGCTACAGTACTGTAGGTCACCCCGGCCATTGGTCCCGCCAACCCGTGACAGGCCTGCGCATCGCACCACGCGCTATTAAAGGGTAGCTGAGGCTATCGCGGTAAGTCACGCGCGCTGAAACTCGCGTTTTGGACTGAAGCCTTGTCCCAGTACACCGCCCGCCATTCCCGCGGACTGTGAACATGGTCGCTCGCTGCAGCCTGGGGCTCAACGGGGTGCCACCGTACGTGGGTCGCAGGTCGAAGCGCAAGATTCCCTGGGTTGGGTCGGGACCCCTCATGGCCCGGGCCCTTCCTGACACCTGGCGCGAGACCTGCCTGACCCTGCCTCCAAGCATGCAGAGCATCTCACTGAGGTGTCAGCAGCACTGTGCGTGGACTTTGTTTCACTACCGTGCACTCTGCTGAAGCCTAGACCCCATCATTTCGGGGCTTCGTTCAAGTCCTTTAACTTTTCGGTCAGTGGTCCTATCCGCGTGCTTACACCTTTGTCGGACAGCTAGGCGAGTCTACATTCCGGGATGTACCCCCAGGCATGCTCCATCACCTAGTTTGGTACATACAATAACAAAATATGGCAGAGGGTGAATGTGGCATGGGGCAATCTCATTACAGTGAGCGATTGGCGGCGTCCTTGGGTGCATCCCCGACGGTGTGGACCCTGTGCTGCCCTTGGGCGCCCTCATCGTTGCATTTCTCGCACTGTGTCCTGTGAAATTTGCGATGGGCCGTCATGGACCCCGACGTCGCGCTGCACTGGCACACCATAAAGCGATACGTGCCAAGCTGGTAAGTAGTGGCAATGGCAGTGGCGGACACCTCCATTGTGGCGGAATCCACCATTGTGGCGGGAACCCATACCTTAACATCCTCCTCCTCCACCCTTCACCCTGCAGAGCCCTACCGAGCTGCCAGCCCTTGAAACAGCCCTTGCAACACCACAACAGTCAAGCAGGGGTGCCAGCACATGGGGCCATAAGCGCCCACGCACCTGCCTTGGCCGGGGCGCCCAGCAGCAGCTGAGCATGGACCAGCAGGAGCTGCAGGGTGCCCAGCACCAGCTGGCTGTGGACCAGCAGCTGCTGCAGGATGCCCAACGCCAGGTGGCTGTGGACCAGCAGCAGCTGCAGGGTGCCCAGCACCAGCTGGCTGTGGACCAGCAGCAGCTGCAGGGTGCCCAGCACCAGCTGAGCCTGGACCAGCAGCAGTTGAAGGGTGCCCAGCACCAGCTGAGCCTGGACCAGCAGCAGTTGAAGGGTGCCCAGCACCAGCTGAGCCTGGACCAGCAGCAGTTGAAGGGTGCCCAGCACCAGCTGGCTCTTGACCTGCAGCAGCTGCAGGGTGTCAAGCGGCAGCTGACCCTGGATCAGGAGCAGCTGCAGGGTGCCTTGCACCAGCTGGCTGTGGACCAGCAGCAGCTGCAGGGTGTCAAGCGGCAGCTGACCCTGGATCAGGAGCAGCTGCAGGGTGCCCAGCACCAGCTAGCTCTGGACCTTGAGCAGCTGCAGGGTGCCCAGAAGCAGCTGGCTCAGGACCTTGAGCAGCTGCAGGACGGCATGACGGGGCTGGAGCGCAGCGAGCTACTGTTGCGTCAGCAACAACAGCACATGGACGCATGGATAAGGTGTGAGCTATACCTCTTTACAGCCTACCAACACTGACCCATTAGCTACTGACCCATTAGCCGTGACCCATTAGCTACTGACCCATGTGTTACTGACCCATGTGCTACTGACCTGCTGTGACCCATGTGCTACTGACCCATGTGCTACTGACCTGCCGTGACCCATGTGCTACTGACCTGCTATTGACCTGCTGTGACCCATGTGCAGGGCACCCACCATCGAGCTGCCGAGCCATGCAGCCATGCAGCCATGCAGCCATGCAGCCATTCAGCCATTCAGCCATGCAACCATGCAACCATGCAGCCATGCAGCCATGCAGCCATGCAGCCAGGCAGCCATGCAACCTGAGATGCGGCACATCTGTTTCATGCGCAACTGTGTCCCCAGAGCTGCAGCCCAAGCTGCCTATTCTCAGGCCCTCCCACCCGTGAGGCTGCACAACAGCTTCAGCATTCTGTCATCCCCTTGTGCAGGAGATGCCAACAGCCCTCTTGCCCCAGTCACACCAACACTTGTAGCACAGCGGGCAGACCGTCAAAAGGAGAGGAGAAGGCTTGATTGCCTCCGAAAGCTGCACCGCGCGCAAGAGCGCAGGCTACAGCGACAGCAGCAGCAAGCAGACCCAGGTGGCAACAGCCAGGAGGGGCGGGGGCAGGAGGAGCAGGAGGAGCAGGAGGAGCAGGAGGAGCAGCAGCCGCCTTCAGTCCCTCACCGTCACCTGCGGGTTGCTGCTAGAGTGATTGCCAAGCAGTTTAATGCCTTCCGCAGAAATGCTCGTGCCACTCAGCAGCTGGTACAGTTGCTAAGGAACCAGCCTAGCATACAGGCGGCACTCAGCCATGTGGCGATGTCAGCCAAGCACCAGGTCGGTGTCATGGTGCTAGACAGGATCAACGCTCTGCAGGCAGGGACATGTGGCTTGGTTGGGGGCCAGACCCTGGACGACATGCAGGCCAAGGCAGTGCTAGCCTGCATCGTCCCTCCTGAGCTACGGGAGCACAGGTTGCTCAGAGCATTCAGCAGGTTGACGGGGTGTGACAGGGACTGGGTGAGGGATGCTGCAGCTGGCAATGCTGCCCCAACCCCCCTCCACAGCAACTCTTACATGACCTTGACAATGCATCTGCTGAAGGAGTATGCCCGGGGGTGCTTGGGGTGGAAGGGCAAGAGGTTGACGCAGAAGAAGCCATTGCTTAGGGCTGACATCTTGGAACATCTGAGGTGGGAGCAAGAGATGGAGGAGGATCAGTTGGCTGAAGTGGGGGATGACGAGGCAAATGACATGTAAGGCAAAGCACCTTCGATTGAAACCAGCAGCAGCAACGAATCCAGAATAGCACAACTGAGCCGATAGAGAAACTGAGCCAATGGAGAAAGTGAGCCAATAGAGCCGAAAACGTTAAGAGTGCCATGCACCCAACTTGAACCGACTTGTGCGAAGCGTGGCGAGACTCAGTCTCGTGGTGTAATGGCATGGCTCGGTGACATGGCGCACTGCGATGGCCTACTCCGCAGTACTGCGAGGCTGCCTCTTTAGTGCGAACTTTGCTACGGATGCCACGGAGCGCCTCGCTTCCCTGCTCTTGTAGCTGGGTCGCTGCTTATTTGCGCTTTCTCAGTTTTCGACCTGGTGGCGGGCGGTGTACTGGGACAAGGCTTCAGTCCAAAACGCGAGTTTCAGCGCGCGTGACTTACCGCGATAGCCTCAGCTACCCTTTAATAGCGCGTGGTGCGATGCGCAGGCCTGTCACGGGTTGGCGGGACCAATGGCCGGGGTGACCTGTAGGTGTCTACAGTACTGTCGGGGTACCTCGAGAGACCACTTACAGTACTGTAGGTATCTACAGTACTGTAGACATCTACAGTACTGTAGACATCTACAGTACCTCGAGGTACCTCGAGGTACCTCGAGAGACCATTTACAGTACTGTAGGTACCTACAGTACTGTAGACCTCTACAGTACTGTAGACCTCAACAGTACTGTAGACATCTACAGTACTGTAGACATCTACAGTACTGTAGACATCTACAGTACCTCGAGGTACCTCGAGGTACCTCGAGAGACCATTTACAGTACTGCACTCAGGCAAATTAGTAACAGTATTTTTGAGATTCAGAGCCTCGGACTTGGTACATAGTCAAATGAAGGCATTGTAAGATTGGGGGTTGAAACTAAAATTCGTGATTTTGCGCGGTTGGTGAGATACGGCCATGCTACAGTACTGTAGAGGTCTACAATACTGTCGGGGTACCTCGCGAGTACACGAACAGAGCCTCGGACTTGGTACATAGTCTAAAGAAGGCATTGTAAGATCGGGGGTTGAAACTAAAATTCGTGATTTTGCGCGGTTGGTGAGATACGGCCATGCTACAGTACTGTAGGTGTCTACAGTACTGTCGGGGTACCTCGCGAGAGACCACTTACAGTACTGTAGACATCTACAGTACTGTAGACATCTACAGTACTGTAGGTACCTCGAGGTACCTCGAGAGACCACTTACAGTACTGTAGATGTCTACAGTACTGTAGACCTCTACAGTACTGTAGACACCTACAGTACTGTAGACATCTACAGTACTGTAGACATCTACAGTACTGTAGACATCTACAGTACTTCGAGGTACCTCGAGGTACCTCGAGAGACCATTTACAGTACTGTAGACATCTACAGTACTGTAGACCTCTACAGTACTGTAGACACCTACAGTACTGTAGACATCTACAGTACTGTAGACATCTACAGTACTGTAGACATCTACAGTACTTCGAGGTACCTTGAGGTACCTCGAGAGACCATTTACAGTACTGTAGACATCTACAGTACTGTAGACATCTACAGTACTGTAGACACCTACAGTACTGTAGACACCTACAGTACTGTAGACATCTACAGTACTGTAGACATCTACAGTACTTCGAGGTACCTCGAGGTACCTCGATAGACCATTTACAGTACTGTAGACATCTACAGTACTGTAGGCATCTACAGTACTGTAGACCTCTACAGTACTGTAGATGTCTACAGTACTGTAGACATCTACAGTACTGTAGACATCTACAGTACTTCGAGGTACCTCGAGGTACCTCGAGAGACCACTTACAGTACTGTAGCCTTTAAGCACTTAGAAAAATTCTGAACATCTCACTTGCATTCAGGCATCCGTCCAACACTTAGTCGCAGCATCGTGTAGCCGGTATTGCAGCGATGGCATCGCACGAGGTTACCCATACTCGCAGCCGCATCTAGCCCATACTCGCAGCCACATACTCGGCAATCAACCTCGCGGCCACACAGCTGGTCCACAGATGGCATCGCACGAGGTTACCCATACTCGCAGCCACATCTACCCCATACTCGCAGCCACATACTCGGCAATCAACCTCGCGGCCACACAGCTGGTCCAGCAGCGCAGAAGCATACCTGTGAGGCAGCTCGGTGCGAGGATCTCACCTCGCAGCCAGCCTCGCAGCCATTTTCCTCGCAGCCAGCCTCGCAGCCAGTTTCGCAGCCAGCCTCGCAGCCAGCCTCGCAGCAAGCATCGCATCTAGCCTCGCGGCCAGTTTCCTCGCAACGATTCTCCGCAATTATCGCAAGCATTGATGCACCAACGCAAGGCAGGTGCAACGTGTTGTGAGCAGCGAAGAGGCCAGACGGACCATGGTAAGAGCTTAGGACCAAGGTAAGAGCTTAGAAGGAGCTAGCATTGCGCAGCATAGCCCTTAGTATCCAGCCTAACCGCTACCACACCTGGTTGCTGCAGGCCTTACAATCACGCCTAGTACCTCCCTGTTCACCACCCCCTCCCAGTCCCCCTCACCACCACCACCACCACCACCACCACCATTTCATCACCTCCCACAACGTTCCCACTGTTGCCTCCCTTGTGTTGCAGCCCAGCCCAGCCCAGCCCAGCCCAGCCCAGCCCAGCCCAGCCCAGCCCAGCCCAGCCCAGCCCAGCCCAGCCCAGCCCAGCCCAGCCCAGCCCAGCCCAGCCCAGCCCAGCCCAGCCCAGCCCAGCCCAGCCCAGCCCAGCCCAGCCCAGCCCAGCCCAGCCCAGCCCAGCCCAGCCCAGCCCAGCCCAGCCCAGCCCAGCCCAGCCCAGCCCAGCCCAGCCCAGCCCAGCCCAGCCCAGCCCAGCCCAGCCCAGCCCAACCCTACTCTCCCACACTGCACTTCCTACCGAGGTGAGGACAAAGGAAGGTGGGTTGTGATGGAGGGCTGCTACACCTGCCCCTCCATCTGCCAGCTCTACATCTCCCTACTCTATTGGTGAGTGCATCCAGTACCCATGTCCAATGTTTGCTTCTGTTGACAAATCGTCACACCGTTGCCGCAGGTCTTGTGCGCCTACAGGATTGTCCCGCTGCAGGATTGATCGTCACACCCTTCGCCATCCCCTCTTCCTCCCCTTTCCCACGCCCACCACCAACGCCCAGCTTGTCGTCCCTCCACTTCCACCTCTACCCACCCCCCACTTCCCCCCTCCCCGTCACCTCTCCCCTGACATCCCAGCCGCCAGGAGAAAGCCCACCCCACCCACCCTCTTCCCACCCCTCCCTTCCCCCTCTCCCTCCCTCTCCCCTCCCATACTTGTCAAGCCTCCTCTTCCCCTCTCCCACCCTTCGATTAACGTGGCATCGCAACCCCCACCTCACCCCACCTTCCCTTCCCTACACCCTACACTCCCCACCGCAGTCCCACCCCACTGGCGCATGGGATATGTTGCCTGGTGTGAGCAGGTAGGAGGCCAGGAGGACCACAAAGGTAAGGCCACGGTGATAGCTAACACAGTGCCCAGCCTGGTTACCCTACCGCGCGTGCACGCCCCTTGGTTGCAGGTCTAGTGGGCACCTCCCTTCCACTTCCCTTTCCCCTACACAACCACCCCCTCCCAATTCATCCTCCCCCTCCCCCGCCCCCGCCCCCGCCCCCGCCCCCGCCCCCGCCCCCGCCCCCGCCCCCGCCCCCGCCCCCGCCCCCGCCCCCGCCCCCGCCCCCGCCCCCGCCCCCGCCCCCGCCCCCGCCCCCGCCCCCGCCCCCGCCCCCGCCCCCGCCCCCGCCCCCGCCCCCGCCCCCGCCCCCGCCCCCGCCCCCGCCCCCGCCCCCGCCCCCGCCCCCGCCCCCGCCCCCGCCCCCGCCCCCGCCCCCGCCCCCGCCCCCGCCCCCGCCCCCGCCCCCGCCCCCGCCCCCGCCCCCGCCCCCGCCCCCGCCCCCGCCCCCGCCCCCGCCCCCGCCCCCGCCCCCGCCCCCGCCCCCGCCCCCGCCCCCGCCCCCGCCCCCGCCCCCGCCCCCGCCCCCGCCCCCGCCCCCGCCCCCGCCCCCGCCCCCGCCCCCGCCCCCGCCCCCGCCCCCGCCCCCGCCCCCGCCCCCGCCCCCGCCCCCGCCCCCGCCCCCGCCCCCGCCCCCGCCCCCGCCCCCGCCCCCGCCCCCGCCCCCGCCCCCGCCCCCGCCCCCGCCCCCGCCCCCGCCCCCGCCCCCGCCCCCGCCCCCGCCCCCGCCCCCGCCCCCGCCCCCGCCCCCGCCCCCGCCCCCGCCCCCGCCCCCGCCCCCGCCCCCGCCCCCGCCCCCGCCCCCGCCCCCGCCCCCGCCCCCGCCCCCGCCCCCGCCCCCGCCCCCGCCCCCGCCCCCGCCCCCGCCCCCGCCCCCGCCCCCGCCCCCGCTCCCTCCCCTGCCCCCACCCCCACCCATGCCCCCACCCACCCCAACCCATGCCCCCAACCCATGCCCCCACCCACCCAAACCCATGCCCCCAACCCAACCCACCCCCGCCCAGCCCGACCCGGTTGAGCCTCCCGCCTCCCCACCTCCCGCCTCCCTGCCTCCCGCCTCCCCGTCTCCCGCCTCCCTGCCTCCCACCTCCCGCCTTCCACATCTACCCCCTCCCCGCCTTCACTCTTCCACTCCCCCCCCTTCCTAGCAGCAGTCATCAAGCAGCCAAAAGGTAGGTAGGTGCTACAGTGCCCCTACTATATCTGCTGCTGCTGCCACTGCTGCTGCTGCTGCTGCGCCCCTGCTGCTGCTGCTGCCCCCCTACTGCTGCTACTGCCCCCCTGCTGCTGCTGCTGCTGCCCCCCTGCTGCTGCTGCTGCCCCCCTACTGCTGCTACTGCCCCCCTGCTGCTGCTGCTGCTGCCCCCTGCTGCTGCTGCTGCTGCCCCCCTACTGCTGCTGCTGCTGCTGCTGCTGCTGCTGCCCCCCTGCTGCTGCTCCTGCCCCCCTGCTGCTGCTGCTGCTGCCCCCCTACTGCTGCTGCTGCTGCTGCCCTGCTGCAGCTGCTGCTGCTGCCCCCCTGCTGCTGCTGCTGCTGCCCCCCTACTGCTGCTGCTACTGCCCCCCTGCTGCTGCTGCTGCCCCCCTGCTGCTGCTGCTGCTGCCCCCCTACTGCTGCTGCTGATGCTGCCCTGCTGCTGCTGCTGCCCTGCTGCCCTGCTGCTGCTGCTGCCCCCCTACTGCTGCTGCTGCCCCCCTGCTGCTGCTGCTGCTGCTGCCCCCCTACTGCTGCTGCTGCTGCGCCCCTGCTGCTGCTGCTGCGCCCCTGCTGCTGCTGCTGCGCCCCTGCTGCTGCTGCTGCGCCCCTGCTGCTGCTGCTGCCCCCCTACTGCTGCTGCTGCTGCTGCCCTGCTGCTGCTGCTGCTGCCCCCCTGCTGCTGCTGCTGCTGCCCCCCTGCTGCTGCTGCCCCCCCCCCCTGCTGCTGCTGCCACCCATGCTGCTGCTGCCTACAGTACTGTAGGTGTCTACAGTACTGTAGGTGTCTACAGTACTGTAGGGTGTCTACAGTACTGTAGGTGTCTACAGTACTGTAGGGTGTCTACAGTACTGTAGGTGTCTACAGTACTGTAGGGTGTCTACAGTACTGTAGGTGTCTACAGTACTGTAGGTGTCTACAGTACTGTAGGATGTCTACAGTACTGTGGGTGTCTACAGTACTGTAGGGGTCTACAGTACTGTAGGGTGTCTACAGTACTGTAGGGGTCTACAGTACTGTAGGTGTCTACAGTACTGTAGGTGTCTACAGTACTGTAGGTGTCTACAGTACTGTAGCTGCCTTCCCCCCATGCATCCTTAACCCCCATGCCCCCTTCACCCCCATGCAGGAACAACTCAATGTAGCCCAAGCTCGTTTGCTATCCCGACAGTGCTATGCAAATGCGCTGACAACAAAGCGTGCCTATGTTGCCGAGCCCAGCATTATTCAGCCTTTAGGGTTAGGTATCGACCCTGAGACCAGCCCTTGCAAGAGTCAGATCCCTTGCCCATACCATGCATGCAGTGATTGGCAGGACCACAAGTGGTGATGTAATGATGTAGGCTAAGAGTCATGATGTAATGATGTGAGGTTAGATGTAATGATGGATGGTTGAGGGCCAACCGCAAACAACTTTTGGGGCAATCTCTGCCGCACTCGATATTACACGGGAGGGTGCGGTGCAGGAGGTTGTTGTGATTGCGGGGCATCATCAACATCCACAGCTTTGCGGGAGCTTGCAAGCCGAGGTACCCAGTACAACCGACAGAACGGACCTAGCTTGCGATAGAGACGGGCCCCGGCCTTAGACCTTACACGTATGTATGTAGCTCCCTATGGCGACCTTATTGCGTGGACACAACTTTCGGCACAAATATCCATATCGAGCTTGCGGGCCTACGCTTCGACGCCTCTCACTACTTATAGCACGCAGAAGCTGACGGTGCAACCGCGGTAGCAAATGGTGGTTTGAATGTGGAGAACAGCATGGTACCCTATTTACAAGAGACCTTGTCAAATCTGACCTACAGTACTGTAGATGTCTACAGTACTGTAGACACCTACAGTACTGTAGATGTCTACAGTACTGTAGATATCTACAGTACTGTAGATGTCTACAGTACTGTAGGTACCTACACTCCAACTGCTCACATACTCAAAATTTCAACAAGCGTCAAGTGGCGTTGGAGTCGCAAGGACAATCCGAGGCGAACCGCATCAAAAAACTACCCCCCTAGGATGACGAATATCCGCACTAATTTGCCTGTGTGGAGGGGTGGGGCAGGGCTGGGTATCGTACCATGAACATTAGCACATGTCGGAGGGCAGCGTTACCTGCCATGGAGACACCACCAGAAGAAGAAGAAGAAGAAGACTACGCCGGTATTCACCGGCGTGCATTAAGGGAGGAGCAACCGCCTGGGGCGCGGCCTGCTCCCACCATCAAGCTCGAGAAGTGACCGACCCCCTACCCCCCCCCTTTCTAATAGCTCTTAGTCTGTAACTTGTCTTGGCAATGGTGTGGGCTGCTTCTACCGCATGTCTCGTGAGACACCTCCACCAAACAAGGAGAAGTAGTGTCGCATGAGACCGATGTCATACCAAGTATGAACCTAGATTCGACTGCTAGGCCAACAAAAGAAGTGCAGCGGGTTTGCACACTCCTTGCAGCCAGTCCAAACAGTTAGTAAAAAGCAATGATGAACATCGATTTACTCTATCCTCATGTCTCTCCACTTGCTGCAATGGTGACGGTCCCAGCTTGCAGCATGCTGCATGCTGTCTCCAGCTTGTTGCATGCCGTGCTGCATGCTGCTCCCAAGCTAAGTCAAGTTGCTCCTGCATGGCAGCCTGTAGGGCTGCTCTCTTGCTTGTGAGAAGCTGCTCATGTGCAGGAGCTGAGGCGACATAGTCAAACTGACGCTGTGTCTCATTCTGACGGGCTGCAGCGTCAGAACGCTCCTTGCGGATAGCCCACTTGACCCAAGACGGCCCAGGCTTTTGTTGGGGCTGGGGCTGGTCATCGAATGCATGCATACCAGGCATGTCTAGCTCAGTTGCTCCAGGTGCCCGCTGCCCCCATCCCGCGACCCGATGCCCAACACGCCCAGCACGCTTCTTGGCAGGTCGGGGCTGCTCTTGTGCTGACGGTGGATGGGATGCTTTCAAATGCTGTCCGCCCTTCATCCTTCTGCGGAGAGCACACGC
Source organism: Haematococcus lacustris (assembly GCA_030144725.1). Taxonomy (NCBI): domain Eukaryota; kingdom Viridiplantae; phylum Chlorophyta; class Chlorophyceae; order Chlamydomonadales; family Haematococcaceae; genus Haematococcus; species Haematococcus lacustris. The sequence goes on from JASKMD010000017.1 coordinate 3,871,329, forward strand.
TAACTCGGAAAAATAGGCATGGCCCAGATGAGCCATCGCTGCAGCGGGCTGAATTCCATCAGCGATTACGGCTTTCCTAGCACGCGTGCAGTGCGAGCGCACGGGTACGCAAAGGTGCCCAGAGAGGTGGCGCAGTACAGCGGGCGGGATGCGGTGGGGCTGTTGGAAAGTCCCCCTGTGGCAGTATAGTGGCCTCCCCCCCACAGGGGGAGGTCCTCATGGGAGACCTGATTGGTAATGGACACTCAGCCGGACGCGCACTGACGGCTTTAGCTTGTCTGGGCGCTGCATTAACTCAAACCGGGTAGACACTTCTAAAGGATAGTCGTCGTCGTCCTGGAATGCCCCTGGGCAGGGGCTGTGGTGGCTCTTTTGCCGGCGACGCTGGCACAAGCTGACTACAACTCGTCTGATATAGGGCCTGCTAAACAAGGACTGTCCCTGATGGCACTGTACTCTCATCACTGAACAGCGAAACACGAACATACCATGGAGCTGAGTATGATGGTTTTACCATGGAGCTGAGTGTGTTGGTTATCAAACGGTTGGTGGTTAAATGCTTAGAACTGTCGTATGTAGAGCTTGTCGCGAGCTCAGCAGCTGGCTGGGCCGCCCCGCCATGCCTAACCCAGGCAGGCCAGGCCAGGAGTGGGTGCAAGTGCGCGACAAGGGCCTCCTGCGGAAGTGGCAGCGGCGGCACCAGCGGCAGCGACAGTGACATGTGTATCATGCCATGAGCCAAACGAACAAACAATACGATTGCCCCTTACAAAGGGGATGTGTGTGCGCTAGAGTGTGCATAGGGTAGGACTCTAGCGAATAGGAGGCGACTCCTAGGTTAGGGACACACACCGGTCTCTCACTGTGGAGAAGTGTAGGGGCTCCACAGGATAGGGATACAGCATTGTTGGTATATCCATTCAGATATACCTACTGTCATACAGTTGTATGGCAGAGCTGTGGTGGCTCTTTCTCTTTTTGTAACACCCATTATAATTAACTTGTAACGTGCATATGAGTCTACAGGCGTTGCACGTTGCCTTCTCACGAACTCCTATTAGTCTTTACATTGGTTTCCAACCGGATGCCCTTGCCGTAGTGCAAAGGGTAACCTTTAATGTGGAGGTAGCAGGCCCACCCAGGTTCGATCCCAGGCAAAGGCGTGGAGTGCTCATAAGTGTACGTAAGTTGTCATCTCATGAGCTCTGCTTCTACACACTAACGGGCTGGCTCTAAGCTCAGGCTGTTTGTCCGCGCAACTGGCGCGGGGCTGGCTCAAGCTGACTGCCACTCGTGGAGGTGGAGCGAGCAGGCTCGGGGCGCTCGAGTGCGACGCATTCCAGCAGGCCGCCATTGGGGCCTCACTAGAGTCAAGCCATATTGCGAGTAGTGCGGATGATGCTCATGCGACATCCATGCGAAATCGAACATGTGTAAATCCACATGCTAAACACGCCGTGCTGCGACAAACCTAATGCCACCGTGTTGCATTATGACCGGAGCTCATATCTGCTGTCATTCATGTACATAACAAAGATAGACACCGTCGAGGCTGGGCCATCCGGATCCAAGCCCGAATCGGCCCGCAGGAGCGCCTCGCAGCGCCTTGCAAACGGACCGACGGGTTTGCCTCAGATTCACCTGCCTTGTGCGCCCGCCTCGAGTGCCCAGTACAACCGTCCAGTGCCCGCCCGCCTCATCCTTTTTCCCCTTGTCCTTCACTAGGGCTTCCATTTGAGTTGGACCAGTAGTGGCCACTAGCAGCCACTAGCGGGAATACTAGTGGGCAACAGTGGCCCCGACTCCAATGGTGTGAATGGGCTGTGTGGAGTATACCCAATGCACATGGGCATGCCGCATGAGTGCCTACCACCTACACTATTGCCTGACCGCGAGTGCTAATGTGTAGAATTGGTATGAAAACATGCACTGATTGTAAGCTGATGACAGCTCAACTCGCTGCATGGCCCTAGGAGGCTTGTCTCGCAGCCGCTTTTAGCCCAGGCCAGGGTACTCCTTGCCCTTGGCTGGCAGAGCTCCCTGGTCTGGCCAGTAGCACAGCTCCAGTGGCCACCATTTGCTCTCCACAATGCGTTGCATGTTCAGCGCTGCATTGCAGTCCCTGTCCAGCCACCTGCCTGGCTGTGTTGCTGGCTTGGCTTTGTCAGCCTTGCCCTCGGTGGGCTGGGTGGGCTCAGCTGCCTGCTCAGCGTTGGTGCGCTTGCTGCGATTGACTGGAGGGGGAGTGCTGGGCCCTATCTCTGTGGCTGTGTGGCTGCCTGGCTGCTGCATGGGGCTGTGTGGCTGCCTTGCCTGGCTGTGTGGCTGCCTGGCTGCTGCATGGGGCCTATGGGGGCTTTCAAGGGGCCACTACCGGGCACCACATCAGGCCCTGCACAGGCTGGTCACGCTGCTGGCTGCAAGCTGGGCGCAGCAGGCGCAGGTCCACCTGCCCTGCTGGGAGCTTTCAGCCTGCCGGCCTGGTGGGCTGCTCATGGTCCAGCTCCTCCTCACACGGCTGCTGCCCACTCACTGCTGAGCAGGGCTGCTGGCCATTCAATGCTGAGCTGACCCGGGTGGTGCGGTGCTCATCTACAAGCACCACCCTGCCACGCAGCTGGTCTGTGCCCCTGGGCATGCACACCACCTTGCAGCAGGCCCGCAACACCGCATCAGCACCCCACCCACCCCCAGTGCCAATGCTAGCAGCGCCAAAGAAGACCACCAGCTGCTTGGCACGTCCATGGCGCTCCTTGGCGCTCCATGGACACCTCCGCCATGTCCTTCTCCAACTGCAGCCATGCACACAAGGCACACACATGGTGGCTGACATGGTGGCACCAGGCTCGGCCTGGCATAGTCAAGTACTCTTTCACCTCATGCCCGACCCACCTCCTCTCAGTCCCTCACCCTCCCTCCCACCCACCCACCCTCACCTTATAGAACTGCTCCAGTGCCCGGTCCTGAGCTCCGTACAGCCTCAGGCGCTGCCGTGCCCACTTGGGGTCCAGGTACACCTCCCACACCGCGTCCCAGGTGGCCAGGGTGGCGGTGATGTGCTTCAGGTTGGCCACCAGGGAGGTGCCGGCTGAGCTGGCTGCTGCCAGGTGCTGGAGGTGGGGCTTGATGGGTGCTAGCCACGGCTCGTTGTCACGGCGGGAGTTGTGCAGGCCACTGGCCTGCTTCACATAGCCCTTGGTCAGCTTCCACCGGCGGAGCTGGTCTGTTACCAGGTGGCCGGACCTCTCGTCCCACACCCTTGAGGTTGCACTGACTGCCTGGGTGCCACCGGGGTCGATGCCCACTTCAACCTGTGTGGCTGGATCGAACACAAACTCACGCTGCTCAGCTATGCCCCTGCCTTTGTCAAGGAGTCCCACTGCATGGGCCGCTGCTGCTGCTGCTGCACAAGGGCTCTAACGATTGGCTCTGCTTCAGCCAGGGTGGGTGGAAGGCCAAGGAGAGAGTCCGGGAGAGAGTTCGCAAGGTGGTGGAGCAGCCTAGTAGGCCCATTACGGATAACAGGCCTGATAGGCTAATGATTGTGGATGAGTTCCGCACCACCCCTGTCAGCTCGTCTGTGCATGCCCCCCAGCTTTGTGAGCTGCACCTGCCACGTGACCGGCCTTGGCCTGCAGACTGCGTACCCCAAGCTGGCCAGGTCATCCAGCGGCTAGTGCGCCCAGCCAAAAGCCAGCGGCAAGGGAAGTATGTGCGGGGCCTGCTGTGGTGCCATGAGGTGCCGCCCAACCCCCCGTGCCCATGCTCCTGCCCTAGCCCAAGATCCCCCAGCCCCGGCCCCCATTGACCAGGATCCCCTCCCCCTCCACCTGCCCAGGCTCCACCTGCCCAGAAGCCCCCTCCCCCTGCCCAGGACCAGGCCCCTGCCCAGCCCCCACCTGGCCCAGTCCCACCACCCTAGGCCCCCCCATGGGGCAGGTGGCTGGATCACGACACCAACGGATGCCTCAATTCCCAGCGCATAGGGGAGAGCATGCAGCGCACCCTGAAGCTGTGCAGGTGGGTGGACCGGGAGGCTCTGCCCCCCGTTGGCAAGGAATACCAGCAAGGCTACAAGAGGTTCAATGACTGGCTGCAAAGAGAAGGCAGAGGCTGCACCGGGCTGCAGAGTACCGGCTGGGCATTGATGGCCGGGCCCGCAACAATGCATAAGCCCTAGTAGTTTACACAGGCTGTTAGCCTTACAAATGCATAATGCTGTTGATTTTGACAGACCACTAAGCTGCTGGTTTTGACTAGGTGTCCAGAGGTCTAGGGGGAAAGTGTCACTGGTGCGAGGTTTGCGGTCATCAGGGGTGCAACTAACACAAACGTGGCATGATTCATGATTGGCATAAACTGTACAGTTGGATTGTAGCGGAGTGAGATTACCAACAGGCGACGTCTTATTCCGTGTTGAATAGAACGCAATGCAGGCAGCTTGTTTACAGTGCGCAGCAGGTAGGCTGTGCTTGCATCAGGTGGCCGGGCGGAGCTGCTGCCATGCATGGCAGTGTTGTCCTGAGCCCACATGACCCACACCTTCATCATTGCCAACAAGCAGGCCTGTGTCGGGCGCATGAGGCATGTTGGAGCCACAGCTTCTTCAGTGGCAGCGGGCAGGCAGGCAGGTGCTTGGCGCGCTATAGGGCCAGCTTAAGGTGGGTCATGCTGGCAAGCGTGAGGCAAGCCTGCTGAGCCCCAGCAGCTCCTAACCACAACCTGCAGTGTGTGGAGGATGTTGGCAAACATCTCTCCCACTACTCCCTATTGCACACAGCAGTGTTGCTGTTGCTGGTGGTGGTGATGGTTTACACCGCTAACCTGCTAGCCTGGTGCGCTTGCCTCACAAGGCAGACGGCTACAGCGGTGTGGAACCACCATCACTTGCCTGAAGATGACCGCCAGCAGCGCCGTGAACGCGTACTTCACCACAAACTGGAGCACCACCAGGGTGTTCTGGACCACGCCGTTGAAGAAGGCCGGCAGGAGCACCACACCTGGGAGGTCACAGACAACCACTCAGGTGTGACTGTGTGACGGTCTTTGTCGAATGGCCACACTACTAGCCTGGCAGGGCTGATGGGGCAGCCTGTCCAGCACAAACATCCTCGGTCGGGGCAGGTGGCAGGTGACTGCATTGCTGCAGCCCCTGGCCCTATATGCTCACCTCCACCCAACCCCCTTGGCTGCAGGCTTCGCCACATGACCTACTCTTGACCTCTACCCCCACCTCCACCTGAAGCCCTTGCCTGGCCCCTCCCACAGGAATCCTACACAGCCAGCCCAGCCCAGCCCCCGCACTGGCCCCACGCACTGATAGAAGCCAGGAAGTAGGCCCCACGCACTGATAGGGACCACAAGGTCGAGATAGACTAGCACGGAAAAAGGAGCATACGCCGATGCTCCACCAAGTGATTGTGTTGGCCAATACCGCATAAGTACTCAGTTGCATTTAGCTTCCATCGCTGTGTTTGATTTAAAAACACTGTTGGGCACATCAAAAGTAACAACAGTAGACAGTACAGCAAACAACAGTGGTGCACAGCCCCCTTGTCCCTCATGAGGGCAGCCACTAGCGGGAATACTGGGGACCTTCAACGGACGGACCGGCGCTGCAACGCCTTGGGGTGGGCTGCGTGACTGGCTGAGGCTCTGGCTCTGACTCCGAGTCAGATTGTGACTCCGGCTCACAGTCACATTCTAAATCGGAGTCGAGTTCACAGTCCCACTCCATGCTGGCAAGCTGGGCAGGGGCAGGCTGGGCAGGGGCACGAGGTGCACACAGGCAAATTAGTGCGGATATTCGTCATCCTAGGGGGGTAGTTTTTTGATGCGGTTCGCCTCGGATTGTCCTTGCGACTCCAACGCCACTTGACGCTTGTTGAAATTCTGAGTATGTGAGCAGTTGGAGTGTAGGTACCTACAGTACTGTAGATGTCTACAGTACTGTAGATGTCTACAGTACTGTAGGTGTCTACAGTACTGTAGACGTCTACAGTACTGTAGGTCAGATTTGACAAGGTCTCTTGTAAATAGGGTACCATGCTGTTCTCCACATTCAAACCACCATTTGCTACCGCGATTGCACCGTCAGCTTCTGCGTGCTATAAATAGTGAGAGGCGTCGAAGCGTAGGCCCGCAAGCTCGATATGGATATTTGTGCCGAAAGTTGTGTCCACGCAATAAGGTCGCCATAGGGAGCTACATACATACGTGTAAGGTCTAAGGCCGGGGCCCGTCTCTATCGCAAGCTAGGTCCGTTCTGTCGGTTGTACTGGGTAGCTCGGCTTGCAAGCTCCCGCAAAGCTGTGGATGTTGATGATGCCCCGCAATCACAACAACCTCCTGCACCGCACCCTCCCGTGTAATATCGAGTGCGGCAGAGATTGCCCCAAAAGTTGTTTGCGGTTGGCCCTCAACCATCCATCATTACATCTAACCTCACATCATTACATCATGACTCTTAGCCTACATCATTACATCACCACTTGTGGTCCTGCCAATCACTGCATGCATGGTATGGGCAAGGGATCTGACTCTTGCAAGGGCTGGTCTCAGGGTCGATACCTAACCCTAGAGGCTGAATAATGCTGGGCTCGGCAACATAGGCACGCTTTGTTGTCAGCGCATTTGCATAGCACTGTCGGGATAGCAAACGAGCTTGGGCTACATTGAGTTGTTCCTGCATGGGGGTGAAGGGGGCATGGGGGTTAAGGATGCATGGGGGGAAGGCAGCTACAGTACTGTAGGGGTCTACAGTACTGTAGACACCTACAGTACTGTAGACACCTACAGTACTGTAGACACCTACAGTACTGTAGACACCTACAGTACTGTAGACACCTACAGTACTGTAGACACCTACAGTACTGTAGACACCTACAGTACTGTAGACACCTACAGTACTGTAGACACCTACAGTACTGTAGACACCTACAGTACTGTAGACACCTACAGTACTGTAGACACCTACAGTACTGTAGACACCTACAGTACTGTAGACACCTACAGTACTGTAGACATCTACAGTACTGTAGACACCTACAGTACTGTAGACCCCTACAGTACTGTAGACATCTACAGTACTGTAGACACCTACAGTACTGTAGACACCTACAGTACTGTAGACACCTACAGTACTGTAGACAGCTACAGTACTGTAGACACCTACAGTACTGTAGACACCTACAGTACTGTAGACACCTACAGTACTGTAGACACCTACAGTACTGTAGACACCTACAGTACTGTAGACACCTACAGTACTGTAGACACCTACAGTACTGTAGGCAGCAGCAGCATGGGTGGCAGCAGCAGCAGCAGGGGGGGGGCAGCAGCAGCAGTAGGGGGGCAGCAGCAGCAGCAGTGGGGGGCAGCAGCAGCAGCAGGGGGGCAGCAGCAGCAGCAGCAGGGGGGCAGCAGCAGCAGCAGGGGGGCAGCAGCAGCAGCAGCAGGGGGGCAGCAGCAGCAGCAGTAGGGGGGCAGCAGCAGCAGCAGCAGGGGGGCAGCAGCAGCAGCAGCAGGGGGCGCAGCAGCAGCAGTAGGGGGGCAGCAGCAGCAGCAGGGGGCGCAGCAGCAGCAGCAGCAGGGGGGCAGCAGCAGCAGCAGCAGGGGGGCAGCAGCAGCAGCAGTAGGGGGCAGCAGCAGCAGCAGCAGCAGGGGGGCAGCAGCAGCAGCAGGGGCGCAGCAGCAGCAGCAGCAGCAGGGGGGCAGCAGCAGCAGCAGGGGGGGCAGCAGCAGCAGTAGGGGGGCAGCAGCAGCAGCAGGGGGCGCAGCAGCAGCAGCAGCAGTGGCAGCAGCAGCAGATATAGTAGGGGCACTGTAGCACCTACCTACCTTTTGGCTGCTTGATGACTGCTGCTAGGAAGGGGGGGGAGTGGAAGAGTGAAGGCGGGGAGGGGGGGTAGATGTGGAAGGCGGGAGGTGGGAGGCAGGGAGGCGGGAGACGGGGAGGCGGGAGGCAGGGAGGCGGGAGGTGGGGAGGCGGGAGGCTCAACCGGGTTGGGCTGGGCGGGGGTGGGTTGGGTTGGGGGCATGGGTTTGGGTGGGTGGGGGCATGGGTTGGGGGCATGGGTTGGGGTGGGTGGGGGCATGGGTGGGGGTGGGGGCAGGGGAGGGAGCGGGGGCGGGGGCGGGGGCGGGGGCGGGGGCGGGGGCGGGGGCGGGGGCGGGGGCGGGGGCGGGGGCGGGGGCGGGGGCGGGGGCGGGGGCGGGGGCGGGGGCGGGGGCGGGGGCGGGGGCGGGGGCGGGGGCGGGGGCGGGGGCGGGGGCGGGGGCGGGGGCGGGGGCGGGGGCGGGGGCGGGGGAGGATGAATTGGGAGGGGGTGGTTGTGTAGGGGAAAGGGAAGTGGAAGGGAGGTGCCCACTAGACCTGCAACCAAGGGGCGTGCACGTGCGGTAGGGTGACCAGGCTGGGCACTGTGTTAGCTATCACCGTGGCCTTACCTTTGTGGTCCTCCTGGCCTCCTACCTGCTCACACCAGGCAACATATCCCATGCGCCAGTGGGGTGGGACTGCGGTGGGGAGTGTAGGGTGTAGGGAAGGGAAGGTGGGGTGAGGTGGGGGTTGCGATGCCACGTCAATCGAAGGGTGGGAGAGGGGAAGAGGAGGCTTGACAAGTATGGGAGGGGAGAGGGAGGGAGAGGGGGAAGGGAGGGGTGGGAAGAGGGTGGGTGGGGTGGGCTTTCTCCTGGCTGCTGGGATGTCAGGGGAGAGGTGACGGGGAGGGGGGAAGTGGGGGGTGGGTAGAGGTGGAAGTGGAGGGACGACAAGCTGGGCGTTGGTGGTGGGCGTGGGAAAGGGGAGGAAAAGGGGATGGGGAAGGGTGTGACGATCAACCCTGCAGCGGGACAAGGGGCATGCTAGCGGTTAAGGTGGGTACAGGGTGCCACATACCTGCACTCACCTTTTGCTGGGGTGTGGTGTATATGTGTGTGGGAGGAAGGGGAGGAAGGGGAGGGAAGGGAAGGGGAGGTCCATGGGGAGGGCGAGAGAAGTGGGGAGGGCATTGATAGTCTCAGGTGTAGGCGCACAAGACCTGCGGCAATGGTGTGACGATTTGTGCAACGGAAGCAAACATTGGACATGGGTACTGGATGCACTCACCATTAGAGTAGGGAGATGTAGAGCTGGCAGATGGAGGGGCAGGTGTAGCAGCCCTCCATTACAACCCACCTTCCTTTGTCCTCACCTCAGTAGGAAGTGCAGGGTGGGAGAGTAGGGTTGGGTTGGGCTGGGCTGGGCTGGGCTGGGCTGGGCTGGGCTGGGCTGGGCTGGGCTGGGCTGGGCTGGGCTGGGCTGGGCTGGGCTGGGCTGGGCTGGGCTGGGCTGGGCTGGGCTGGGCTGGGCTGGGCTGGGCTGGGCTGGGCTGGGCTGGGCTGGGCTGGGCTGGGCTGGGCTGGGCTGGGCTGGGCTGGGCTGGGCTGGGCTGGGCTGGGCTGGGCTGGGCTGGGCTGGGCTGGGCTGGGCTGGGCTGCAACACAAGGGAGGCAACAGTGGGAATGTTGTGAGAGGTGATGAAATGGTGGTGGTGGTGGTGGTGGTGGTGGTGAGGGGGACTGGGAGGGGGTGGTAATCAGGGGGGTACTAGGCGTGATTGTAAGACCTGCAGCAACCAGGTGTGGCAGCGGTTAGGCTGGTTAGACTAAGGGCTATGCTGCGCAATGCTAGCTCCATCTAAGCTCTTACCTTGGTCCTAAGCTCTTACCATAGTCCGTCTGGCCTCTTCGCTGCTCACAACACGTTGCACCTGCCTTGCGTTGGTGCATCAATGCTTGCGATTCATTGCGGAGAATCGTTGCGAGGAAACTGGCCGCGAGGCTAGCTGCGATGCTGGCTGCGAGGCTGGCTGCGAGGCTGGCTGCGAAACTGGCTGCGAGGCTGGCTGCGAGGAAAATGGCTGCGAGGCTGGCTGCGAGGTGAGATCCTCGCACCGAGCTGCCTCACAGGTATGCTTCTGCGCTGCTGGACCAGCTGTGTGGCCGCGAGGTTGATTGCCGAGTATGTGGCTGCGAGTATGGGCTAGATGTGGCTGCGAGTATGGGTAACCTCGTGCGATGCCATCTGTGGACCAGCTATGTGGCCGCGAGGTTGTCTGCCGAGTATGTGGCTGCGAGTATGGGCTAGATGTGGCTGCGAGTATGAGTAACCTCGTGCGATGCCATCGCTGCAATACCGGCTACACGATGCTGCGACTAAGTGTTGGACGGATGCCTTGAATGCAAGTGAGATGTTCAGAACTTTTCTAAGTGCTTAAAGGCTACAGTACTGTAAGTGGTCTCTCGAGGTACCTCGAGGTACCTCGAGGTACTGTAGATGTCTACAGTACTGTAGATGTCTACAGTACTGTAGATGTCTACAGTACTGTAGATGTCTACAGTACTGTAGGTACCTACAGTACTGTAAATGGTCTCTCGAGGTACCTCGAGGTACCTCGAGGTACTGTAGATGTCTACAGTACTGTAGATGTCTACAGTACTGTAGATGTCTACAGTACTGTAGATGTCTACAGTACTGTAGATGTCTACAGTACTGTAGGTACCTACAGTACTGTAAATGGTCTCTCGAGGTACCTCGAGGTACCTCGAGGTCCTCGAGGTACTGTAGATGTCTACAGTACTGTAGATGTCTACAGTACTGTAGATGTCTACAGTACTGTAGGTACCTACAGTACTGTAAATGGTCTCTCGAGGTACCTCGAGGTACCTACAGTACTGTAGATGTCTACAGTACTGTAGATGTCTACAGTACTGTAGGTACCTACAGTACTGTAAGTGGTCTCTCGAGGTACCCCGACAGTACTGTAGACACCTACAGTACTGTAGGTGTCTACAGTACTGTAGGTGTCTACAGTACTGTTCGTGTACTCGCGAGGTACCCCGACAGTACTGTAGACACCTACAGTACTGTAGCATGGCCGTATCTCACCAACCGCGCAAAATCACGAATTTTAGTTTCAACCCCCAATCTTACAATGCCTTCATTTGACTATGTACCAAGTCCGAGGCTCCGAATCTCAAAAATGCTGTTACTAATTTGCCTGAGTGAACATGCTGTAGTACATGAGCGGCAGTGCATGAGCAGCAGCAGCAGCAAGCTGTAGGTGTGTGGCAGTGCAGGTAGCAGCAGGCTGCAGGTGTTCTTCAGTGCATGAGCAGCAGCAACAGGCTGCAGTGCATGTGTTGCAGTGCATGAGCAGCAGCAGCAGCAGGATGTAGGTGTGTTGCGGTGCATGAGCAGCAGCAAGAGCAGCAGGCTGTAGGTTTGTTGCGGCGCATGAGCAGCAGCAAGAGCAGCAGGCTGTAGTGCATGGACAGCAGCAGCAGGTTGTAGGTGTGTGGCAGTGCAGTCTTGTATTAGCAATCAGCAGCAACTTTGAGCCCATCTGAGAAGTATGTTGCATGGTACAAAAGCTTCCAAAAAGCTGTCCTGAGCTTCCGTTCAGCTCCTCGCTGCTCCTCGCTGCTCCTCGCTGCTCTTTGCTGCTCCTTGCTGCGCTGCCTAGCTGCTTCCCTTGGCTGCACGGGGCGGGGCGGGGCGGGGCGGGGCGGGGCGGGGCGGGACGGGGTGGGGTGGGGTGGGGTGGGGTTCATGATAACACCAGGTTAGACAAGCAAGGCTGAGCAGGCAGCTGAGCCCACCCAGCCCACCGAGGGCAAGGCTGACAAAGCCAAGCCAGCACCACAGCCAGGCAGGTGGCTGGACAGGGGCTGCAATGCAGCGCTGAACATGCAACGCATTGTGGAGAGCAGGTGGTGGCCACTGGAGCTGTGCTACTGGCCAGACCAGGGAGCTCTGCCAGCCAAGGGCAAGGAGTACCCTGGCTTGGGCTACAAGCGGCTGCGAGACAAGCCTCCTAGGGCCATGCAGCGAGTTGAGCTGTCATCAGCTTACAATCAGTGCATGTTTTTATACCAATTCTACACATTAGCACTCGCGGTCAGGCAATAGTGTAGGTGGTAGGCACTCATGCGGCATGCCCATGTGCATTGGGTATACTCCACACAGCCCATTCACACCATTGGAGTCGGGGCCACTGTTGCCCACTAGTATTCCCGCTAGTGGCTGCTAGTGGCCACTACTGGTCCAACTCAAATGGAAGCCCTAGTGAAGGACAAGGGGAAAAACTGAACTGTGAAATGTCTCCTGAAAGTGAACTGCGAGTAAAAAAGAACGGCCCCAGCTTGCTGCATGCTGCATGCTGTCTCCAGCTTGCTGCATGCCGTGCTGCATGCTGCTCCCAAGCTAAGCCAAGTTGCTCCTGCATGGCAGCCTGTAGGGCTGCTCTCTTGCTTGTGAGAAGCTGCTCATGTGCAGGAGCTGAGGTGACATAGTCAAACTGACGCTGTGTCTCATTCTGACGGGCTGCAGCGTCAGAACGCTCCTTGCGGATAGCCCACTTGACCCAAGACGGCCCAGGCTTTTGTTGGGGCTGGGGCTGGTCATCGAATGCATGCATACCAGGCATGTCTAGCTCAGTTGCTCCAGGTGCCCGCTGCCCCCATCCCGCGACCCGATGCCCAACACGCCCAGCACGCTTCTTGGCAGGTCGGGGCTGCTCTTGTGCTGACGGTGGATGGGATGCTTTCAAATGCTGTCCGCCCTTCATCCTTCTGCGGAGAGCACACGCTAACTCGGAAAAATAGGCATGGCCCAGATGAGCCATCGCTGCAGCGGGCTGAATTCCATCAGCGGTTACGGCTTTCCTAGCACGCGTGCAGTGCGAACGCACGGGTACGCAAAGGTGCCCAGAGAGGTGGCGCAGTACAGCGGGCGGGATGCGGTGGGGCGGTTGGAAAGTCCCCCTGTGGCAGTATAGTGGCCTCCCCCCCACAGGGGGAGGTCCTCATGGGAGACCTGATTGGGGAAGACTTTTCTCGCTCCAGCTTGCAGCGCCTAAGCGGTTACAACAATCTTGTCTCGGGCTGAGAGTCTCAGTGAGAGGCCTGGGACACTTTCGGTTAGCCTTGATTCCTAGCCTCCTTGATGCATTTTATACCAAGGAATACGCATTTTATACCACACGGACACGGTATGTCCGGGATAGGATGACATACCCTCATACCCCTCACACCCACACATGGCACGCTAGAAGTCGTAGGCGGCTGCTAGGCCCGGTGCCATACAGCCAGCCTACTGCTCACCCCACACATGGCATGCTAAGAGTCCTGGGCGGCTGCTAGGCCCGGTTCCACACACAGCCAGCCTGTTCACACCCACACATGGCACGCTTCACATTGTGATGCTGGGCTGGGCTGGGCTGGGCTGGGCGGGGCGGGGCGGGGCGGGGCTGGGCGGGGCGGGGCGGGGCGGGGCGGGGCGGGGCGGGGCGGGGCGGGGCGGGGCGGGGCGGGGCGGGGCGGGGCGGGGCGGGGCGGGGCGGGGCGGGGCGGGGCGGGGCGGGGCGGGGCGGGGCGGGGCGGGGCGGGGCGGGGCGGGGCGGGGCGGGGCGGGGCGGGGCGGGGCGGGGCGGGGCGGGGCGGGGCGGGGCGGGGCGGGGCGGGGCGGGGCGGGGCGGGGCGGGGCGGGGCGGGGCGGGGCGGGGCGGGGCGGGGCGGGGCGGGGCGGGGCGGGGCGGGGCGGGGCGGGGCGGGGCGGGGCGGGGCGGGGCGGGGCGGGGCGGGGCGGGGCGGGGCGGGGCGGGGCGGGGCGGGGCGGGGCGGGGCGGGGCGGGGCGGGGCGGGGCGGGGCGGGGCGGGGCGGGGCGGGGCGGGGCGGGGCGGGGCGGGGCGGGGCGGGGCGGGGCGGGGCGGGGCGGGGCGGGGCGGGGCGGGGCGGGGCGGGGCGGGGCGGGGCGGGGCGGGGCGGGGCGGGGCGGGGCGGGGCGGGGCGGGGCGGGGCGGGGCGGGGCGGGGCGGGGCGGGGCGGGGCGGGGCGGGGAGGGGAGGGGAGGGGCGGGGCGGGGCGGGGCGGGGCGGGGCGGGGCGGGGCGGGGCGGGGCGGGGAGGGGCGGGGCGGGGCGGGGCGGGGCGGGGCGGGGCGGGGTTCATGATAACACCAGATTAGGCAAGCAAGGCTGAGCAGGCAGCTGAGCCCACCCAGCCCACCGAGGGCAAGGCTGACAAAGCCAAGCCAGCACCACAGCCAGGCAGGTGGCTGGACAGGGGCTGCAATGCAGCGCTGAACATGCAACGCATTGTGGAGAGCAGGTGGTGGCCACTGGAGCTGTGCTACTGGCCAGACCAGGGAGCTCTGCCAGCCAAGGGCAAGGAGTACCCTGGCTTGGGCTACAAGCGGCTGCGAGACAAGCCTCCTAGGGCCATGCAGCGAGTTGAGCTGTCATCAGCTTACAATCAGTGCATGTTTTTATACCAATTCTACACATTAGCACTCGCGGTCAGGCAATAGTGTAGGTGGTAGGCACTCATGCGGCATGCCCATGTGCATTGGGTATACTCCACACAGCCCATTCACACCATTGGAGTCGGGGCCACTGTTGCCCACTAGTATTCCCGCTAGTGGCTGCTAGTGGCCACTACTGGTCCAACTCAAATGGAAGCCCTAGTGAAGGACAAGGGGAAAAACTGAACTGTGAAATGTCTCCTGAAAGTGAACTGCGAGTAAAAAAGAACGGCCCCAGCTTGCTGCATGCTGCATGCTGTCTCCAGCTTGCTGCATGCCGTGCTGCATGCTGCTCCCAAGCTAAGCCAAGTTGCTCCTGCATGGCAGCCTGTAGGGCTGCTCTCTTGCTTGTGAGAAGCTGCTCATGTGCAGGAGCTGAGGTGACATAGTCAAACTGACGCTGTGTCTCATTCTGACGGGCTGCAGCGTCAGAACGCTCCTTGCGGATAGCCCACTTGACCCAAGACGGCCCAGGCTTTTGTTGGGGCTGGGGCTGGTCATCGAATGCATGCATACCAGGCATGTCTAGCTCAGTTGCTCCAGGTGCCCGCTGCCCCCATCCCGCGACCCGATGCCCAACACGCCCAGCACGCTTCTTGGCAGGTCGGGGCTGCTCTTGTGCTGACGGTGGATGGGATGCTTTCAAATGCTGTCCGCCCTTCATCCTTCTGCGGAGAGCACACGCTAACTCGGAAAAATAGGCATGGCCCAGATGAGCCATCGCTGCAGCGGGCTGAATTCCATCAGCGGTTACGGCTTTCCTAGCACGCGTGCAGTGCGAACGCACGGGTACGCAAAGGTGCCCAGAGAGGTGGCGCAGTACAGCGGGCGGGATGCGGTGGGGCGGTTGGAAAGTCCCCCTGTGGCAGTATAGTGGCCTCCCCCCCACAGGGGGAGGTCCTCATGGGAGACCTGATTGGGGAAGACTTTTCTCGCTCCAGCTTGCAGCGCCTAAGCGGTTACAACAATCTTGTCTCGGGCTGAGAGTCTCAGTGAGAGGCCTGGGACACTTTCGGTTAGCCTTGATTCCTAGCCTCCTTGATGCATTTTATACCAAGGAATACGCATTTTATACCACACGGACACGGTATGTCCGGGATAGGATGACATACCCTCATACCCCTCACACCCACACATGGCACGCTAGAAGTCGTAGGCGGCTGCTAGGCCCGGTGCCATACAGCCAGCCTACTGCTCACCCCACACATGGCATGCTAAGAGTCCTGGGCGGCTGCTAGGCCCGGTTCCACACACAGCCAGCCTGTTCACACCCACACATGGCACGCTTCACATTGTGATGCTGGGCTGGGCTGGGCTGGGCTGGGCTGGGCGGGGCGGGGCGGGGCGGGGCGGGGCGGGGCGGGGCGGGGCGGGGCGGGGCGGGGCGGGGCGGGGCGGGGCGGGGCGGGGCGGGGCGGGGCGGGGCGGGGCGGGGCGGGGCGGGGCGGGGCGGGGCGGGGCGGGGCGGGGCGGGGCGGGGCGGGGCGGGGCGGGGCGGGGCGGGGCGGGGCGGGGCGGGGCGGGGCGGGGCGGGGCGGGGCGGGGCGGGGCGGGGCGGGGCGGGGCGGGGCGGGGCGGGGCGGGGCGGGGCGGGGCGGGGCGGGGCGGGGCGGGGCGGGGCGGGGCGGGGCGGGGCGGGGCGGGGCGGGGCGGGGCGGGGCGGGGCGGGGCGGGGCGGGGCGGGGCGGGGCGGGGCGGGGCGGGGCGGGGCGGGGCGGGGCGGGGCGGGGCGGGGCGGGGCGGGGCGGGGCGGGGCGGGGCGGGGCGGGGCGGGGCGGGGCGGGGCGGGGCGGGGCGGGGCGGGGCGGGGCGGGGCGGGGCGGGGCGGGGCGGGGCGGGGCGGGGCGGGGCGGGGCGGGGCGGGGCGGGGCGGGGCGGGGCGGGGCGGGGCGGGGCGGGGCGGGGCGGGGCGGGGCGGGGCGGGGCGGGGCGGGGCGGGGCGGGGCGGGGCGGGGCGGGGCGGGGCGGGGCGGGGCGGGGCGGGGCGGGGCGGGGCGGGGCGGGGCGGGGCGGGGCGGGGCGGGGCGGGGCGGGGCGGGGCGGGGCGGGGCGGGGCGGGGCGGGGCGGGGCGGGGCGGGGCGGGGCGGGGCGGGGCGGGGCGGGGCGGGGCGGGGCGGGGCGGGGCGGGGCGGGGCGGGGCGGGGCGGGGCGGGGCGGGGCGGGGCGGGGCGGGGCGGGGCGGGGCGGGGCGGGGCGGGGCGGGGCGGGGCGGGGCGGGGCGGGGCGGGGCGGGGCGGGGCGGGGCGGGGCGGGGCGGGGCGGGGCGGGGCGGGGCGGGGCGGGGCGGGGCGGGGCGGGGCGGGGCGGGGCGGGGCGGGGCGGGGCGGGGCGGGGCGGGGCGGGGCGGGGCGGGGCGGGGCGGGGCGGGGCGGGGCGGGGAGGGGAGGGGAGGGGAGGGGAGGGGAGGGGAGGGGAGGGGAGGGGAGGGGAGGGGCGGGGCGGGGCGGGGCGGGGCGGGGCGGGGCGGGGCGGGGCGGGGAGGGGAGGGGAGGGGAGGGGCGGGGCGGGGCGGGGCGGGGCGGGGTTCATGATAACACCAGATTAGGCAAGCAAGGCTGAGCAGGCAGCTGAGCCCACCCAGCCCACCGAGGGCAAGGCTGACAAAGCCAAGCCAGCACCACAGCCAGGCAGGTGGCTGGACAGGGGCTGCAATGCAGCGCTGAACATGCAACGCATTGTGGAGAGCAGGTGGTGGCCACTGGAGCTGTGCTACTGGCCAGACCAGGGAGCTCTGCCAGCCAAGGGCAAGGAGTACCCTGGCTTGGGCTACAAGCGGCTGCGAGACAAGCCTCCTAGGGCCATGCAGCGAGTTGAGCTGTCATCAGCTTACAATCAGTGCATGTTTTTATACCAATTCTACACATTAGCACTCGCGGTCAGGCAATAGTGTAGGTGGTAGGCACTCATGCGGCATGCCCATGTGCATTGGGTATACTCCACACAGCCCATTCACACCATTGGAGTCGGGGCCACTGTTGCCCACTAGTATTCCCGCTAGTGGCTGCTAGTGGCCACTACTGGTCCAACTCAAATGGAAGCCCTAGTGAAGGACAAGGGGAAAAAGGATGAGGCGGGCGGGCACTGGACGGTTGTACTGGGCACTCGAGGCGGGCGCACAAGGCAGGTGAATCTGAGGCAAACCCGTCGGTCCGTTTGCAAGGCGCTGCGAGGCGCTCCTGCGGGCCGATTCGGGCTTGGATCCGGATGGCCCAGCCTCGACGGTGTCTATCTTTGTTATGTACATGAATGACAGCAGATATGAGCTCCGGTCATAATGCAACACGGTGGCATTAGGTTTGTCGCAGCACGGCGTGTTTAGCATGTGGATTTACACATGTTCGATTTCGCATGGATGTCGCATGAGCATCATCCGCACTACTCGCAATATGGCTTGACTCTAGTGAGGCCCCAATGGCGGCCTGCTGGAATGCGTCGCACTCGAGCGCCCCGAGCCTGCTCGCTCCACCTCCACGAGTGGCAGTCAGCTTGAGCCAGCCCCGCGCCAGTTGCGCGGACAAACAGCCTGAGCTTAGAGCCAGCCCGTTAGTGTGTAGAAGCAGGCGGAGAAAGAGCCACCACAGCCCCTGCCCAGGGGCATTCCAGGACGACGACGACTATCCCTTAGAAGTGCCTACCCGGTTTGAGTTAATGCAGCGCCCAGACAAGCTAAAGCCGTCAGTGCGCGTCCGGCTGAGTGTCCATTACCGGGTGCACAGTCGACAAATGCTGTGCATCGGCGGGTCTCAGATACCCCTTGGCTGGTCTTTTCTGTCCATCGCCAAGGTGCCGATGACCTGGAACAGCGGTGATGTCTGGACTTGTGAAGTGGGTCTGTGCATCATGTCACCAGCTTTGTGCGTCGCTAGCGTACCAGCTGGACATTGCAAGTGCCACGCTTTGTGCAGGTGGAGCTTCAGGCAGGGCAGCGGATAGAGTACAAGTATGTGATACTCGAGGAGCAGGTGGGGAGCAATCCGCGGGGGATAGTGCCATCGTCAGCAGTGTTGGCTGGCACCCGCTGGCATCAACAAACTAGCGTTCTCTGCGTCGATGACCAGGACTGGACCAAGCTGGAGAATGAGGATGCCCAGGGGCTGGTGGCGATCTCGTATCGCTCAGGCTCTGAGCCCGGGCGGCCACCCGACGTGCAAGCAATACAAAAGCAGATGGCCATTGTGGCATGGCAGCCCGGCCCTAACCGGATCTTACATGTTCCCTCAGAGGTGAGAAGCATACACAGCCTGATGCGCGCCATGTGGCTGTCTGGAGCGCTTCAAATGTATCAAGCATGAAGACTGACCATGGTGTTGTTTCCCTGCTCACAGGCTGAGCTGAATGACTTGAAAGCAGGCGATGCCATTGAACGCATCCCTGCACAGCCAGGGCAGAAGATACCATACGAAAACACAATCAAATGCCCACCCCCCAGCACCCCAGATCCGTTCCAGGGCACCTGGGAGGTGCTGACTACAGATGCTGCTGGGAAACCCTTCCTTGACAGACAAGACATGTGGGGCTGGGTCCCTGGGCGGGGCTTGGGTGGCTCCTCCCCGCCACCTGGCCCCAGCAAGAACAGCAAGTTTGGGCGCAGCTCACTGTGACTGCCTTCATAGTGCTGGCCCAGCCCCGCTGGCAGCAACATTTTCAGTGGACAGCTTCCGCAGAGGCCAGCCGCGTAGCCACTGGCGCCTGGGATAGGGCACTGAAGCTAGAGACAGAGGCGCTGGCCGGTGTTGCAAGGCCTGTCGCTATGTGTTGTGTGTTGCCCCAGCCATATAGCCATTCAAGCGCCATCCACCGGGATGGTGGAGGTGGCGGTGGGGTAAGGAATTGGGCATATTGTCCAGACCTAGTACAGGTCTGGCAGGTCTGGTGCCCTGCATATGCAGGCGGCTAAGTGCATGTGCACGCCAGTTTTGCCTCACTGTTGTCATTTTCATGAGCCTGGGTAAGCCCCGTGGGGCGTGTGCCACAACAGCAGCGCACACCATCGCACACACAGCCACTTTGAGAGATTTTTGAGCGAGCAGTGTCTGGCTGCCAGTGGCAGCTCCCGACTGTCTGATTGACTATCACTTGAATCCTCGCCGGATTGCCATTTGCCAGGACAGGGCAGAAGCATGTGCTGCTGGTGGATGACCCGTGCGCATGGGTGGAGCTGGAGGGCAGGGAGGGGGGCAGGTTAGCCCTCACCTGTTGCGGCCAGTCATACGAGAGTGCTGTATGGCCAGTGCTGTGTTTCAGGGCAAGTCAGGTCACTTGGCAGCCTTTGGTGGAGGAAATGTTACCTTAGCCGCTGTGAGCCTGCCCTCGCCCTTGCCTCTGGGAGGCAGGGTGGCACCAGGGAGTAGGACAGGCGGCTGTGCCTGGTGTGTTGTTAGGTGACATGACACGGCAGCTATGATGTGCACCAACAGCATGCCCGCCACCTGCATGCTGCATGTATCTCTTGAACAAGATGTCTTGTGGGGAGGATAGGACCCCACCCGTGGCAACTTGTGCACGGCACCCTACAGAATCATGGTGAGCAGGTGTAGTTGTGACAAATCAAGGTGTGCTTGCTCAGTGCTGGTCAGCGTGGAAGGGGCATGCCTGCCCATTATGAGCGGCAGCGAAAGCAGGGACGGAAAATGCATGCGTACGTACTTTAACTCCGAACAGGATCTCATTTCTGTACCTGATGTAAACGAAATGCAGCGCCTCCCAGCCCCCTTGTCCCTCACTAGGGCCTCCATTTTAGCCGGATCAGTAGTACCCACTAGCAGCCACTGGCGGGAATACTAGTGGGCAACAGTGGCCCCGACTCCAATGGTGTGAATGGGCTGTGTGGAGTATACCCAATGCACATGGGCATGGTGCATGAGTGCCTACCACCTACACTATTGCCTGACCGCGAGTGCTAATGTGTAGAATTGGTATAAAAACATGCACTGATTGTAAGCTGATGACAGCTCAACTCGCTGCATGGCCCTAGGAGGCTTGTCTCGCAGCCGCTTGTAGCCCAAGCCAGGGTACTCCTTGCCCTTGGCTGGCAGAGCTCCCTGGTCTGGCCAGTAGCACAGCTCCAGTGGCCACCACCTGCTCTCCACAATGCGTTGCATGTTCAGCGCTGCATTGCAGTCCCTGTCCAGCCACCTGCCTGGCTGTGGTGCTGGCTTGGCGTTAGCAGCCTTGCCCTTGCCCTCGCCTTTGCCCTTCGTGGGCTGGATGGGCTCAACTGCCTGCTCAGCCTTGGTGCGCTTGCTGCGATTGGCTGGATAGGGAGAGCTGGGCCCAGGCTCTGAGGCTGCTGGCTGTGTGGCTGCCTGTCTGCTGCATGCGGCCTGTGGGGGCTTGCGGGGGGCCACTACTGGGCACCACATCAGGCCCCGCACAGGCTGGTCACGCTGCTGGCTCCAAGCTGGGCGCACTAGGCGGTGTTTTACCTGCCCTGCTGGGGGCTTCCAGCCACCAAGCCTGGTGGGCTGCTCATGGTTCAGCTCCTCCTCACACGGCTGCTGGCCATTCACTGCTGAGCTGACCCGGGTGGTGCGGTGCTCATCCACAAGCACCACCCTGCCACGCAGCTGGTCTGTGCCCCTGGGCCTGCACACCACCTTGCAGCAGGCCCGCAGCACCGCATCAGCACCCCAGCCTCCCCTGGTGCCAATGCTAGCAGCGCCAAAGAAGACCACCAGCTGCTTGTCACGTCCATGGCGCTCCATGGACACCTCTGCCATGTCCTCCTCCAACTGCAGCCATGCACACAAGGCACACACAGGGTGGCTGACATGGTGGCACCAGGTTAGGCATGGCACAGTCAACTACTCTTTCACCTCATGCCCGACCCACCTCCTCTCAGTCTCTCACCCTCCCTCCCACCCACCCACCCTCACCTTCTTGAAGAACTGCTCTGGCGCCCGGTCCTGAGCCCCGTACAGCCTCAGGCGCTGCCGTGCCCACTTGGGGTCCAGGTACACCTCCCACACCGCATCCCAGGTGGCCAGGGTGGTGGTGATGTGCTTCAAGTTGGCCACCAGGGAAGTGCCGGCTGAGCTGGCTGCTGCCAGGTGCTGGAGGTGGGGCTGGATTGGAGCCAGCCACCGCTCGGTGTCACGACGGGCATTGTTCAGGCCGCTACTTGGTCAGCTTCCACCAGCGGAGCTGGTCTGTTACCAGCTGGCCGGACCTCTCGTCCCACACCCCTGAGGCTGCACTGACTGCCTGGGTGACGCCGGGGTCAATGCCCACCCCAACCTGTGTGGCTGGATTAAAAACAAACACTCCTGTCGTTGCTTTCCTTGAGTCGAGC
Source organism: Haematococcus lacustris (assembly GCA_030144725.1). Taxonomy (NCBI): domain Eukaryota; kingdom Viridiplantae; phylum Chlorophyta; class Chlorophyceae; order Chlamydomonadales; family Haematococcaceae; genus Haematococcus; species Haematococcus lacustris. The sequence goes on from JASKMD010000017.1 coordinate 3,892,965, forward strand.
GAGACGCTGCGATGGAACCAACAGGAGCGACGGGTTATTACACCAATGCTCACAGGTTATTACACCAAACCTTTCAGTTTCTTTCCCGGGTCCTTCTTCTGCTTGTCACTGCCCTTCCGCTTCTTCTTAGCCATCACGCGATGCGCATTAAGACGGGCGGTGGCCTTTTCAAGCTACTTGGGTTTTCAGAGTGGTTCATGGAGTGATGCCCGGCGTCACTGGCTAGGGAACTCAACTGTGGACCCCCTGCCAAGGTCTCCGTGAGATTCATGGAGTGATAATTATCCCACTATGGTTCCCAGTTCCGTGGGCGTGGATAGCTTCATCAGCCCAGCGGGCAACAAGTAACAACAAGTTCTCTGCGTCCTGACCAGGACTGGACCAAGCTGGAGAATGAGGATGCCCAAGGGCTTGTGGCGCAACAACCAGTACCACCCCATCCACCTGCCCATAGGCTGAGGGGCTGGGTGAATGGTAGCTCCAAACGGGTGAATGGTAGCAACAGCTATGACGCTGACTGTGCTGCTGCTACCATGGTGTTCAGCTGCTGTTGGGCTGATCCTGCTGCCCCTGCTGCGGCCATGGTGTTTAGCTGCTGCTGGGCCGCACCTGCTGCCCCTGAGAGGGCAGCTGCCATGGCTACCCTGCGCCTCATATAGCAATGCCACATCCACAGCTTGGGTTTCAGAGTGGTTCATGGTCAGTCCCTTCCAACTGTCTTGAATAGGGGGGGTACCCCGTACACTAAGTTTATTTCTCGCTCACGTAGCGAACTGATGATCGAAGCACATCAGGATGTAGAGGGCTCACTGAGCTACACGGAATGGGTGTCCCGAGCTTCAATGACTGTGCACATGATGCCCAACCTAGGCGTGAACCTGGCCTATATTTTGTGGGCAGATATCACCATGCACGCCTCCTTTACCCTCGAGCTTCTTGACATTGCCGTGATGTAGCCAACAAAGTAATGTATGCCCGCGCGCATTGTGTTGCGACGGCCGCAATCGCGAGTTTTGAACCTGAAAAGCGGAAATGCCCGTCTAACGCGCTCATACCATTTCTGATGCCCCACATAGGACAACAGCACACATCTTAGCATCGATTAGCTCACACTTGTTTTTTACGTCGCTCGCGCTCTCAAGCGAGAGACGGAGCGGCTCTATACTCTAGCGGTACAGAAAACACCCATAACGCTTGACTACAATAGCCAACAGTTGACCGCGGGACCGCGGGACTTGCCAACCGCGGGACTTGTCACTAGCCTTTTCTGCGGGTTCCGTTGTTCACGTCCTTTGTTCGATGTAGCGAGAGCATGTGTGCAGGTACGCAGCCTTCGTTGACATCACTACCGAGGCATGGGCTTCCATCCACGGTGCTCAAACCTGCCGTGTTACAACACTCCCTCGCCGCACCATGTGTCCTCCCAACCGGCCTCACTAGCAACCCCCCATGACACAACCCCCTTTCCACATCCACCTAGAGTTGCCAGCATCCTGACATTGGATTAAGCCGTCCCCTTTGTAACGTGCAGCCTCATAAAGGCGACGTTGGACCGTTTGAACCATATGTAACACTGAGCCGGCCGCGAGGGCACTCGAGCCGCGGGCACTGTAACAGTCGGCCACAAGGCACCACCGTGAGAAGGCTAGGGCTTAGAACGGGGCCCCCTGGAATCGAACCAGTTGTCCTCACAGCTTACGCTGCTAGGCTTAACCTGCCATCTCACACTAATGCGGTGTGACCGATATCCTGTAGCTGCCTCGGGTTAACCGCGACAGTCCAGACGACACTAAGGGACTACGCGGAGCGCGCCCTTACATTCCTCCCCCCCAAGGGGATGCCTCGTTCCGCCTCAGGTTAAACCCGAGACTCGCAAGACCTAGGTCTCACTTGGTTAGCTACTGGGTACCATGAAGGTAGAGCCAGGTCAAAGCTGGGTGTGGTCAGAGACCAACTGTAATAGGGGAATTGTAACATATAACCATAGGCTTTGTAAGCACAGAGAAGAGAGTGCCTTAGTGCAGCAGCGCGGCAGCATGCATGCAGGGGACTTACTTAAGATGATGGATAACATTGTATTCAGCCAAGACTTTGTCACAGTCAGTCAGGTTGGACCTGGGCTCCCAGGTGTTGTGAGTGGAGTCATAGCCCTCCCACTGCACCAGGTAGAAACCGGCTTTGTTGTCTTTCACACCCTTGTGGTCAAGCAAACGCTCAACATAGTACACAGGGGTCTCATCCATCCATGTCACAGGAGGTGGCATGAAGCCCACATCAGTGCCAGTGTAAGGCTTGATGAGTGACACATGGAAGACAGGGTGCAGACGGCTCATGCTGGCAGGCAGGTCTAGCTTGACAGCTACTGCACCAACCAGCAGCAGGATCTCAAAGGGACCCACATACCTAGGTATGAGCTTACGAGCCTTCCCAGGCTGAAGCTTGAGGTTCTTGGTGCTGAGCAACACCTTCTGGCCCACCTTGTACTCAACGTCACGCCTGGCCTTGTTGGCATAGGCAGCTTGACGGGATTGGGGTGCAGCCATGCACTTCCTGGCATTGGCAACAGCATCCTGCCACCAGCGGGTAAAGGCATGAGCAGAGGGGCAACGGCCCCCATAAGGCAGATCACGTAGGCCAACAGTCACAGGGGACTGACCTGTGTTGACCAGGAAGGGGGTGGACTAGATGGACTCCTGCCACGAGTTGTTGACAGCAAACTCAGCCAAGGCTAAGTAGTCAGGCCAGTCAGATTGAGTAGGTGAGATGTAGTGCCTGAGCATCTCTTCTAACACACGGTTATACCTCTCTGTCTGGCCATCAGACTGTGGATGATAAGATGATGAGAGGGCAGGCTTAGAGCCACAGCGCCTCATGACCTCACGCCAGAACACACTTGTGAACAGTGAGCCCCGGTCAGAGATCAGCTCAGCAGGCATGCCATGCAGTTTGTACACATGGTCAATGAACAGATGTGCAAAACGGCGTGCCTTAAGGTCCACACGGCATGGCACAAAGTGGACCATCTTGCTGAGCCTGTCCACAAAGACACAGATAGCATCATACCCATGTGATCCAGCAGGTAGCTTGGTAATGAAGTCCATGGACACAGACTCCCAGCGGTAGTCAGGTATAGACAGGGGGTTGAGTAGGCCACCTGGCTTGAGAGTAGATGCCTTGTCACGCTGACAGGCATCACATGTGGACACATAGTACCTGACGTCAGCACGCATTGTGTTCCACCAAAACACACGTGACACACGTTCCAGGGTTTTGCTGATACCCACATGACCTGAATAGACTGCATCATGCATCTCGTGCAAAATGTGGTTGCGCAGCTCAGAGTCATTGGGGACCACTACCTTATCCTTACTAGTGAGCCGCCATAGGCCATGTGTGTCCTGGTACATGCTGGACAGATCAGCTTCAGCATTAAACGCAGGGTCAAGCCGGTATCCTTGGATGAGTTGATCAGACAAACCCAGAGGATGGGCAGGAGCCGCAGGATAGTGCACTGATGTGTCAGATGTAGAGGTGACCAAGGGAACAAAGTCCCTGTTATGGCTTGTATCAGTAGTATTTTCAGTAATCTCTGGAGTTGAGGAGGATTTCGCAGTGACTGCAGCAGGGGCATTGGCCTCAAGGGCTCTAGCCACACTAGCTCCCTCCCCCTCACGGGAAAGTTGGGCCCGCCTTCTGGTGAGCATTGCACACACAGTGGCACTTTCCTGGAGGCCAGTGATTAACCGGGATAAAGGGTCTGCTGGGTTGACAGGACCAGGAATATATTCTAGTTTAAAGTCAAACCTAGACAGCAGTTCCATCCACCTAGCCTGACGCCTAGACGGATTCTTCTGTGTAGGCAGTGAAATCAAAGGCTTATGGTCGGTGAACAGAGTGAATGGCACACCTTCAAGGTAGCAACGCCATTCCTTGCATGCGGTGACAAGAGCAAGCATCTCTTGCTCACCTGTGGTGTAGTTGACCTCAGCAGAGGACAACTTCTTGCTCAGATAGGCAAGTGGATACCCATCCTGCATCAGGACTGCACCTACTCCTTGGAGTGAGGCGTCACAGTACACCTGGAAGGGTTGGGTGTGATCTGGCAGGCGCAGCATAGGCACGTTAGCCACAGCAGCTTTGAGCTCATAGAAGGCATGACGTTCAAGGTCAGGCCAGGAGTGCCATGAGAAGGTGGCACTGAGCTTGCCACACAGATCAGTCAGGGGTGCTGAGATGGCACTGTAGTTATGCACAAACTTGCGAACAAAGTTGGCAGCACCCAAGAAGGACTGCAGCTGGGTCAGGGACGAAGGGACAGGCCAGTCAACAATGGCCCTCACCTTATCAGGGTCCACAGAGATGGCACCAGCTGAGATCACATGCCCAAGAAACCTGAGGGTGAGCTGCATGAACTCACATTTGGACATCTTGGCATACAGTTTGTGTTTACGCAGCAGGTCAAAGACAAGGCGTAGGTGCTGCAGGTGCTCAGGTAGAGACTTAGACATGACCAGTATGTCATCTAGATACACTAGTGCACACTTGCCCAGGACAGGTGCAAAAGCATCATTCATGACACGCTGGAAGGTGGCAGGGGCATTGGTCAGGCCAAAAGACAGCACCTTAAATTGGAAGTGACCTTCAGGGGTCCTGAAGGCTGTCTTGGGGACGTCCTCAGGAGTGATCCTGATCTGGTGATAACCAGCTTGGAGGTCCAGGGAAGAGAAGACAGAACACCCTGACAACCTGTCAAACAGATCATCAATCCTGGGCAGAGGGTATTGGTCACGTAGTGTGAGCTTGTTGAGCTGACGGTAGTCAATGCACATACGTAGCTCACCTGACTTGTTCTGCACAAACAGGATGGGTGCAGCATAGGGGGAGGAGCTGGGCTCAATCATACCTTTGGCCAGGTAGTCCTGGATCTGTCTCTTAAGCTCTTCTTGCTCAGGTTTACTGAGACGGTACATGGGGGTCACAGGTGGACGGGCGTCAGGGACCAGGGGTATGGTATGACCCACAGGACGTTCAGGAGGGGTATCAGTGAGTGGTTTAAACACATCACTGTATTCATCAAGTAGAGTTTGTAGCTCAGCTTTAATAGCTGCAGGTATGTGCTGGTTGTCATTGTCACTGGGGGTACCAGGACTGGCAGAGGCTGAGCCTTCAGCCATGATTAAGGCCACAACAGCACGGCCTCCTTTAAGGAGCCACCTGGACGCCTGGGTAGCTGAGATTTACTCAGGTTTGGCTTTGAGAGCATTGATTAAGAATGCAGGGGTTGGTCTTACAGCAGAACATTGCTCAACATACTTAGGGGCTGCCACAGCAGGACATGGCAGAGTCACAGCAGTCTTGCCAGCAGCAGCAAGAGAAAGGGTTTTACCTTCATAAGAAAGTATAGTCTTGTTGGCAAAAAGCCACTCATCACCCAGAAGCACATCATAACCTTGCACAAAGCTAGGCATGACAGTCAGTTTGCATGTGGCACAGTGGCCAGGAAGACACAAGTCTACAGTAGCAAGCTGATGGCAGAATATAGTGGTGTTGTCAGCCAGTGACCACTTTTGTGCTTTGGCACTCGTAGGAATTAGCAGCCAGGCGCCTGGACCGACTTTGGCCGTTGGGGCTGAAACTTAGCCGGTTGAAAGCTTGTAATGTACGCAATCCAACCCAAAAGAAATCAGGCTAAAAAAACCAAAGGCTGGAGCTGGGTGGCTGTGTTCAGGTGGTTCAGGTCTTGGTTCAGGTGGTTCAGGTCTATGTTCAGGTGGTTCAGGTCTATGTTCAGGTGGCTCAGGTCTTGGTTCAGGTGGTTCAGGTCTTGGTTCAGGTGGCTCAGGTCTATGTTCAGGTGGTTCAGGTCTATGTTCAGGTGGCTCAGGTCTATGTTCAGGTGGTTCAGGTCTATGTTCAGGTGGTTCAGGTCTATGTTCAGGTGGTTCAGGTCTTTGTTCAGGTGGTTCAGGTCTATGTTCTGGTGGTTCAGGTCTTGGTTCAGGTGGTTCAGGTCTATGTTCAGGTGGCTCAGGTCATGATTCAGGTGGTTCAGGTCTTGGTTCAGGGGTCTCAGGTCTATGTTCAGGTGGTTCAGGTCTATGTTCAGGTGGTTCAGGTCTTGGTTCAGGTGGTTCAGGTCTTGGTTCAGGTGGTTCAGGTCTATGTTCAGGTGGTTCAGGTCTTGGTTCAGGTGGCTCAGGTCTTGGTTCAGGTGGCTCAGGTCTATGTTCAGGTGGTTCAGGTCTTGGTTCAGGTGGTTCAGGTCTATGTTCAGGTTGCTCAGGTCTATGTTCAGGTGGTTCAGGTCTATGTTCAGGTGGCTCAGGTCTTTGTTCAGGTGGTTCAGGTCTATGTTCAGGTGGTTCAGGTCTTGGTTCAGGTGGTTCAGGTCTATGTTCAGGTGGCTCAGGTCTATGTTCAGGTGGTTCAGGTCTTGGTTCAGGTGGCTCAGGTCTTGGTTCAGGTGGCTCAGGTCTATGTTCAGGTGGTTCAGGTCTTGGTTCAGGTGGTTCAGGTCTATGTTCAGGTTGCTCAGGTCTATGTTCAGGTGGTTCAGGTCTATGTTCAGGTGGTTCAGGTCTTGGTTCAGGTGGCTCAGGTCTATGTTCAGGTGGTTCAGGTCTTGGTTCAGGTGGTTCAGGTCTATGTTCAGGTGGCTCAGGTCATGATTCAGGTGGTTCAGGTCTTTGTTCAGGTGGCTCAGGTCTATGTTCAGGTGGTTCAGGTCTATGTTCAGGTGGTTCAGGTCTATGTTCAGGTGGCTCAGGTCATGATTCAGGTGGCTCAGGGCTGTGGTTCAGGGTTCTGTTTAGGTATTCATTGCTCATCAAACACCAAATATAATTGTCATGTTGTCATGAATCCATGTCAACAACATTACATAACACCAAGTCATTGCCATGTTGTTTAGCATTGCATCAATTTGCTCCGACTTCAAGTCCCCTATCCCACTACACACGATGATCATGCATACATCACCTATGCCTTCCCCTTCTCCAGCATAGCCGCTTCTGCTGCTGCTGCTGCTGCTGTTGCTGTTGCTGCTGCTGCTGCTGCTGCTGCTGCTGCTGCTGCTGCTTCTGCTGCTGCTGCTGCTATCAATGATGCAGCCTTTGCTGCCCTTGCTGCTGCCTTTGCCCCCTTCGTGGACTCAGCTTCCTCTGACTTAGCTTGCAACTGTTCTGCCCGTGACATTGCAGCTTCAGCAGCTTGAGAAGCAGCCTCTGCCATTAGTGCTGTCTCCCACTTCTTTTCCAGCAACACCACGTCATTGCTGTTTGGCAAGCGTGACTCCCACCCAGCCTCCCAGAGCTCATCTGTCTCCAGCCTAGTGGGGGGACAATAGGGGCGCCTTGGCACATACTCGCCACCTGTATCTGGCGTATGCCAGGCTGACACCTTGGAATTGCTGTCACGCTTGGGCTCAGTAGTGGGCTGGCACAGGCTGTCAAACCTGGTGCCAAACTCATGCACGAAGGTGGTGGTGTTGGATACAAAAGCTGTGGAGGCGTAGAAGTGAACACGCACCGAACCTGTCCCCTCTCTGCCCACATCCCCAGCGTGGATCGTATACCCACGCATCCCCAACACCTGACCTGGCTGCAAGGTCACCCGCACCACCTCCTGGGGAGGCATGCCCTGCAGCGCAAGGTCAAGCGCTGCATCTATCTCTTTATTTTTCCCTGGCCCATTCCAGATCCGCTCAACCAGCTGCACCCACTCGTGGCTCTTGGGGATGAGCAGTATGCTCACCAACTGCATGGCCATGATGAGGACCATGCCATCCCGGTCATTAGTGGACAGCTGGGGGGGGGGCAGCTGGCTGTGTCCAGCACCTGTTGCTGATGGGCTGCTGCATGCTGCTGAGATGGGGGCCTGGGGGAGAGATGTGGCACCTGCTGCTGGGACAGGTGGGTGGGGCTGGTTTTGTGGGCTTGAGGGGGGAGGGGCTGCCAAGGTTGAAAGGGGGGGCGCTTGCGCTGCAGCATGGCTGTCTTGGTGGGCTGCAAGGGCTGCCTTCTCCTCATCGGTGAGCTTTGGCCGCACATCCACATGCAAGGACTGAGGCGGCACCAAGCACTCTGCTGGTAACTCTGTCAGCCCCGGCTTCTTTGGGACCTTGATCCTCTGTGTGTATGGATCGTTGCATAGGATCGTGCCACCGCGGAGAGGAGTGGAGACTAGCTGCCTGGCCCTGGCCTGGAGGCGCTGCAAGCAGGCCTTAGCCCACACCTTGGCAGCCAGGTGGCGTGCCTTGATGTGTGCCGGCTTGTTCTTGAACAGCTCCAGCTGCCTCATGCCCATCACCCCTGCCATGGAAACCTCGTCAGCCAGGCTGCCATCCTGCTGTGGGCTAGTGAACAGCAGCTGCTTGCGTTGCCCGGTTCCGTACTCCGTGACCACCACCTGCAAGCATGTCAGCATACAGTCTTGTTGGGTGAGGGTTTGGGTTAGGGTTGGGTTAGGGTTAGGGTTAGGGCTAGGGCTAGGGCTAGGGCTAGGGCTAGGGCTAGGGCTAGGGCTAGGGCTAGGGCTAGGGCTAGGGCTAGGGCTAGGGCTAGGGCTAGGGCTAGGGCTAGGGCTAGGGCTAGGGCTAGGGCTAGGGCTAGGGCTAGGGCTAGGGCTAGGGCTAGGGCTAGGGCTAGGGCTAGGGCTAGGGCTAGGGCTAGGGCTAGGGCTAGGGCTAGGGCTAGGGCTAGGGCTAGGGCTAGGGCTAGGGCTAGGGCTAGGGCTAGGGCTAGGGCTAGGGCTAGGGCTAGGGCTAGGCATGGAAGTGGGGATGGGATTGGGTTAGGGTTAGGGCTAGGGCTAGGGCTAGGGTTAGGGTTAGGGATGGGGCTACGGCTAGGGCTAGGTCTAGGTCTAGTCATGGACGCTACCTATACTCACATTGCTTGTCTTGCGCTTCTGAGTCCGTACCTCCCCCTCGCGGTTGATGGCGCCCTCCTTGAAGATGATGTCTGCATAGCTCATGGTCAGCTCCAACAAGGCCCACAGCTCCATGCTCAAGGGAAGGGGTTGATGAGTATGTGGGAGTGAGGGGTGCAGGCGGAGGGTCACGTGGTGTGGCTGTGGGTGGGGCAGATGAGGAGGGTGAACGCCACAGCACCCAAAGGAGGGGGGAAGGATCGGGTCAAGGCGATGGGAGTGGGGGCCATGGTGGTGAGAGAGGCGATGAGGTTCCCAGGGGAACCAGTGATGGGGATCACGATGAGAGCGCTGGGGGAGCGGGTGAGGAGGTTGATGGCGGGAGGGCAGGCGGGGGCGGCGGGGGTGGCGGGGGCGGCGGTGGAGGTGGAGGAGGTGGCGGTGGTGGTGGGGGAGGAGGAGGGGGCCTGTTAGGGCAGCCGCCTTAGGTGGCGGTGTGGTCCATCACCGCAGAAGCAAGGTCTCCACCATCCAGCAGCAATTGGCAGAGGGCGCGCCCTTGTTCCACAGTCCTCCAGACACGTCTTTGAGTGGTCACCTGGCATCGATCTGTGAGTACCTCGTCACTGCCTGCCCGTCAGAACAGGACGTCATGAGGGTGTTGAAGCTCATGAACAACAGCTTGGGCCCAGGCAAGACATGGCATCCTGCGACCCCACACCAGTTATATGGTGTGCTTGGAGCGGAGGAGCAGGAGGGACAACGAGTACACGTCTGCAACAGCAAGGGGTGTGGAGGCCATGCCTTCGAGTACCTACCTCGGTAAGTCGGATGTGATGGTGAATGTGATATCGCTTGACTGGTGGCAACCGTCTTATGTGTCCTGATCACAGGGACAAATGGCAGGATCACAAAGATGAAGTGTGCCCAAGATGTCAGACACCCCGCTTTATGAAGGGTGAGGGCACAGCCACCTAAGGCCATTGTGATTTATACCACCACCTCCTAGCCTATCAATGTACCATGTATATTTCTCTATTACACAGCGTAATGATGTTCCGTTACACAACATGAAATACAGCATACAATAGTTGTATAGACGTGGTGTGATGTGTTGTGTTGATGTTGGCAGTGGGCGGATCCCTTGAGCCACGCTACTGCATCTTCCTTCATGGCGTTGAGGACACGCTGAACCACCTTTTGGACAGTGAGGAGATGAAGGAGTGGTTGACCCAGCGCCCACAGCATCCAGAACCAGGCTCATTTGCTGCAAGTAAGACAATGAAAGGAATGTGTTATGTGCATTAGAGCCAATTATCAATAAGTCTTGAAGACACGTTTGTGTGTGTTGCATCACATGTAGGCCCTGCTGCTGCCCACATCCGGGAGCATGTGACTGATGCGGTATATGATAACCAACACGCTGTGAGGGTCAGCTTGGGTCTGGACTGGGTGAGCATCAACGGCACATCAGTGGGAGTGGTGGGCATGCAGGTGAGCAGTCATCAACACATTCTTCATGCATCCCGCCCCGTCGTGCGGTGAAGTGGCTCAGTTGGTTAAGGGTGATTCCTACAACTGAGAGGTCGTGGGTTCGACTCCACAACGACGAAAAAAGTACCTCTGGTGGGACAGTGTCGGCGCCCCATGCCGGAGTCCTCCCTTAATGCACGCTGGTGTGAACCGGAGTAGTCTTTCTTTCTTTCTTTCATTCTTCATGCAACATCACAACGCCACCGACATGTCCCCATGTATTGCATTCTTCTCAGGCAGACCTTGTGTTGCATCATGAAGGCCTTACACTAATGAGGCCTTTAGCGTTGAATGATGATGAGCTGCAGGTGGTGGATGTACCTGACCATGTGCGAGGCAAAAGCAAAACCTGGGCCATTCTTGGCGTCATCCTAACCCCGGGAACCGCGTCGCACGCCACAGGCTACATGAAGCCCATCTATGACGCTCTCAAAGGCGCCTTGGGACCCGATACCGCCCAGCATATCTACCTGCACAATCACGGAGGCTTAGGCGATCGTCCCACTGTGGGACCGCGGCTGTACCCTATTGTGGTCAGCTTGGTGGCGGACACTCCAGCCAGGCAAGCAGTCGGAAACAAAAGGGCCCTAGCCCCATCCCTAGCCCAACCCCTAGCCCTAGCCCTAGCCCTAACCCTAACCCAACCCAACCCCACGTCCATGACTATCCCTATCCCTATCCCTATCCCTATCCCTATCCCTATCCCTATCCCTATCCCTATCCCTATCCCTATCCCTAGCCCTATCCCTATCCCTATCCCTATCCCAATCCCTATCCCTAACCCTATCCCTAGCCCTAGCCCTATCCTTAGCCCTAGCCCTAGCCCTAGCCCTAGCCCTAGCTCAAGCCCTAGCCTCAACACTAACCCAAGCCCACCCCAACGTTGCCATGGCATTAAGCAAGAGTACCTTTTGCATGCAGGGCTGCTTGGTCTAATGGCATGGGCCAGGGCGCCAATATGAACTGCATGTGGTGCTGGCTGAATACCAAACAGTCAAGCAAGGGTGGTGTCCATCCCAGAGGCTACTTCCATCCTGTCCCAGCACCTGTGATCCCCCGCAAAGTCAGACGACCAGTGCCTGAGGAGGTGCCGCCCGCCCTTGTGCTTATGATGGAGGAAGCAATGAGGCTGACGGAGCCAGAGTTCAGGAAGCGTGGCAGGCTAGTGAAGAAGGGCAAGCTGACTCCTAACGCTGTGGGGTGCCATGGCCCTGCTATCATCACGAAGTTCCTCAAGTACGTGGAGGCCCTGTGGGTCCATGTCGTACCAATAGCCCACAGCCTGCTGTTTGGGCTGGTGCACCACCACCTGCTGTGGCTGCTCTCCACCAAGAAGAAGAGCCCCTTGAAGGTCGAGGAGCGCAGGCTCATCAAGGAACGCTTCAAGCATATGCATGTGCCTTCAGACTACGGCCGCGATCCCTTCCACCATCCCAAGTGCAGGTACATGATCAATCCTCCTTAAGCCGTGGAGACAGAGATAGCACAAAGTCACCTTACCTAGCTAAACCTTCCCAAGCTGTTGGATTAGTGATTCACTCGGTAATATGTGATTGAGATGCAGTGGCTGGATCATGGACCACGACATGAACTTCATAAAGCACGAGTGGCAGTACGTGTTCCTGGACATCCTGAGCAAGCCCACTCGCAAGCGCAAGCTGCACTTTCAGATGTGGAAATGCCTGGTCAGAGCTGCGCTTCACTACCTGACACCAGGTAAGAATCTCCAGCCATAGTCAAGGGATAGATAGGTGCAACCTGTCATAAGCAAGGGTACACTGGAACACATGATTGTGTTTTGTTTGCTAGGTGCTGACAAACCTGACACTGTGGCGGCCAACATCCAAACGGGCTATGAGGACTTGCTGGAATACGCCAAAATGCTGGATGAGCATGAGGACACCCTTCATGTCCCGACCTCCATGTTCTCTCCCAATCTCCACATGTGTGTTTGCCGGTGGGTCATCCGTTGGTGTTTGGTTTCAGCAGACCACCACCTCCGAGACCAATCACTCTCCCACCTATTGCTCCGGTCCAGCACTTCATATTTGAGGTATAGGGAAAAATATAGGCGTCAATATTTTTCCATAACTCGGGTCGGTCATCCAAGGCTGCAAAGTGCTAGCAGCCACATCCGCATGTTCCGCAAGTGAAGCGCAAGGCGCGAGTGTGCTAATTGCATGTATGGCTTGCACGTCGGAACTTGCAAGTCGCGAGTTTTTCCGAAACAACTTTCTTCCGCAACTGATGCAACCCCAACGTAGCCAATGCGACGCTACGCGATAGCTCAGCGAACATATTGCCAGGCTGGCATGTCTACTTATAAGTGCCAGGCTGGCATGTTGACTAGAAGCTATGTCTTACGTCGTTTTCCAGGTCGGAGTAAGCCGCTTAGGAGAGGGATGAGGTTATAGGCTAGTTGAGGCAGTCGATATGTGTCGACCGGCAACGCATAATGGTCGAGCGGCAAAGCATAATGGTCGAGCGGCAACGCATAATGGTCGAGCGGCAAAGTGCACTTTTTGATAATGGTCGAGCGGCAATTGATAACTGTCGAGCGGCAAAGTACGATTCTCGCAATCAGTGTCGGGAAGCGTTTATAGAGCGGCTGTGTTGAGGAGGGTTGGTGTAAGCGTTGGTCAACGGGATATACGGTGTTGGTCAACGGGGGATGGGGGCGGTTACGGGATTGGGGAACCTCAAATATACTAGATAACCGCCTTGACCTCGCGCATTATGCGAACTAATGGTCTCGTCCTCGGCTCTGCTACCATACATCCCTCGGCTGCGCCTCGGGATGTATGTCCGCGCCACCTCGGCCTCGGCCATTATTTTCGCATAATGCTCTCGGACCGCCAATTATCTACTACATATACTACCACTACAAATTACATTGCTTTATGATGGGCGCAGGCTGCTGTATCAAGAGCTGCAGCGTGGTCGCAGCTTCCGTGATGCTGAGTTTTGGTTGGAGCGCGCCATGCAGTACATGAAGCGATGCTGTGGCAAGCATGCATCAGGTGCTACCGTAGCCCTCACAGCCTGCAAGCGTGAAATGGTGGTCCGCCAGGCTCAGCGATTCCTTGACAAGTACAGAGCGCAGCATGGTGGGGAGGGTGAGCAGGGGGAGCAGCCCAGCCAAGCGCAGCAGGGTGTGGGGGGTGAGCAGGGGGAGCAGCCCAGCCCAGCGCAGCAGGGTGAGGGGAAGGAGCAGGGGGAGCAGCCCGGCCCAGCGCAGAAGGGTGTGGGGGGTGAACTGGTGGGTGCACCGCGCAAGGCCACTGCCAGTGTGAAGGACCCTCAGCCGTTGCCGGGGGGAAACTGCCAGCTGGTTGGGGTGGGCAAGAGGGCGTGCCCAGTTCCGGGTGGTGAGGAGTGGGTATGCCAGGCTATCTGCACCATGGTGGGGGAGATGAACGCTGGGTTGGGAGGCGAGCCCAGTGGCTGGTGTGAGCAGGACGTCGAAGATCTGTTCTCCTCTGGTGACCCTGCCCAGCCCCCTGTTGAGCAAGGGCGGGTATGGTACTTTACTCGGGCAGAATGCACGCAGCAAATGATGTTCAGTGTGGGGTACAAGCTTGCAGACAAACGCAACAACAGCTGGGTGTTGGCCCAGTATTTCAACAAGGCCAGTACCCAGACCATTAACAAGTATGCTGCCTACATCCAGTTCTGGGTGCGCCTCCAGCATCCCTTCATCCCAGACCGCTTCCTGCGTGTGGCCATCACACGGCTCTACCCCCTCTTCCCTGTGGGTGGCGTGCCCCACTTGCTGCATGGCATGAGCCTGGATCCACAGCCCCAAGCGGGTGCTGCAGCTGCAGCGACACGAGTCGGGCGTGCAGCAGGCAAGCGGGCAGCTCCACAGGACACAGCGGCCAAGCGGCGGGCAACAGATCCTAAGCCAGCAGCAGCAGCAGCAGCAGCAGAGGCAGCAGCAACAGCAGCAGATGAAGCAACAGCAGATCCGAAGCCAGCATCAGCAGCAGCAGCAGCAGGAGAGGCAGCAGCAACAACAGCAGATGAAGCAGCAGCAGCAGCTGCTGGACCCTCTCTTCTGCCCCACCCCAATGGTGGGATACTCAGCCAACAGCGCCGCTCAACCCGTGTGGCAAAGAGGCCAGCTACTGCCCCCCAGCAGGAGCAGCACCAAGCATGCAGGATCCCCAAGCGTGACAAGTTCAAGACGAAGGAGGCAGGTGCAGGTCCTTCAGAGTGGTTTGCTGTGAATGGCGAGCAGCTGCACACTCTGTTAGTAGCGTTCTTCCCTGCAGGGGAGGGTCAAGGGGACATGTACTTCACGCCTTACAACAGCCTCAGCAAGCAGCCATGAAGGCCCCCTGTACCAGAAACATTAATGATGCATGAATCAAGTCATTACCACCACAAAGCACTAGGTTGCTTCCATGCATGGACTGTTGATGTATACATGATGGACATGATGACCATTATCCTGGATGTCCTTAATAAGCTTGCACATGCTTAGCACTCTGATTTACAATAGGCTGGCACATGCTTAGCACCCTGAACCACATGCTGAGCACACTGAACCATAGCCCTGAACACCCTGAACCACATGCTGAACACCCTGAACACAAACCTGATCACCCTGAACCACAGCCTGAACACCCTGAACCACAGCCTGAACACCCTAAACACAAACCTGAACACCCTGATCCACAGCCTGATCACCCTGAACCATAGCCCTGAACACCCTGAACCACAGCCCTGAACACCCTGAACACAAACCTGAACACCCTGAACCACAGGCTGAACACCCTGAACCATAGCCCTGAACACCCTGAACACAAACCTGAACACCCTGATCCACAGCCTGATCACCCTGAACCATAGACCTGAACACCCTGAACCACAGCCTGAACACCCTGAACACAAACCTGAACACCCTGAACCACAGCCTGATCACCCTGAACACAAACCTGAACACCCTGAACCACAGCCTGAACACCCTGAACCACAGCCTGAACACCCTGAACCACAGCCCTGAACACCCTGAACACAAACCTGAACACCCTGAACCACAGCCTGAACACCCTGAACCACAGCCCTGAACACCCTGAACACAAACCTGAACACCCTGATCCACAGCCTGAACACCCTGAACCATAGCCCTGAACACCCTGAACACAAACCTGAACACCCTGATCCACAGCCTGATCACCCTGAACCATAGACCTGAACACCCTGAACCACAGCCTGATCACCCTGAACCATAGACCTGAACACCCTGAACCACAGCCTGATCACCCTGAACACAAACCTGAACACCCTGAACCACAGCCTGAACACCCTGAACCACAGCCTGAAGACCCTGAACACAGACCTGAACACCCTGAACCATAGCCCTGAACACCCTGAACACAAACCTGAACACCCTGAACCACAGCCTGAACAACCTGAACCATAGACCTGAACACCCTGAACCACAGCCCTGAACACCCTGAACCACAGCCTGAACACCCTGAACCACAGCCCTGAAAACCCTGAACACAAACCTGAACACCCTGAACCACAGCCTGAACACCCTGAACCATAGCCCTGAACACCCTGAACCACAGCCTGAACACCCTGAACCACAGCCCTGAACACCCTGAACACAAACCTGAACACCCTGAACCACAGCCTGATCACCCTGAACACAAACCTGAACACCCTGAACCACAGCCTGAACACCCTGAACTACAGCCTGAACACCCTGAACCACAGCCCTGAACACCCTGAACACAAACCTGAACACCCTGAACCACAGCCTGAACACCCTGAACCACAGCCCTGAACACCCTGAACACAAACCTGAACACCCTGAACCACAGCCTGAACACCCTGAACACAAACCTGAACACCCTGAACCACAGCCTGATCACCCTGAACACAAACCTGAACACCCTGAACCACAGCCTGAACACCCTGAACCACAGCCTGAACACCCTGAACCACAGCCCTGAACACCCTGAACACAAACCTGAACACCCTGAACCACAGCCTGAACACCCTGAACCACAGCCCTGAACACCCTGAACACAAACCTGAACACCCTGATCCACAGCCTGAACACCCTGAACCATAGCCCTGAACACCCTGAACACAAACCTGAACACCCTGATCCACAGCCTGATCACCCTGAACCATAGACCTGAACACCCTGAACCACAGCCTGATCACCCTGAACACAAACCTGAACACCCTGAACCACAGCCTGATCACCCTGAACACAAACCTGAACACCCTGAACCACAGCCTGAACACCCTGAACCACAGCCTGAACACCCTGAACACAGACCTGAACACCCTGAACCATAGCCCTGAACACCCTGAACACAAACCTGAACACCCTGAACCACAGCCTGAACAACCTGAACCATAGACCTGAACACCCTGAACCACAGCCCTGAACACCCTGAACCACAGCCTGAACACCCTGAACCACAGCCCTGAACACCCTGAACACAAACCTGAACACCCTGAACCACAGCCTGAACACCCTGAACCATAGCCCTGAACACCCTGAACCACAGCCTGAACACCCTGAACCACAGCCCTGAACACCCTGAACACAAACCTGAACACCCTGAACCACAGCCTGATCACCCTGAACACAAACCTGAACACCCTGAACCACAGCCTGAACACCCTGAACTACAGCCTGAACACCCTGAACCACAGCCCTGAACACCCTGAACACAAACCTGAACACCCTGAACCACAGCCTGAACACCCTGAACCATAGCCCTGAACACCCTGAACACAAACCTGAACACCCTGAACCACAGCCTGAACACCATGAACCATAGCCCTGAACACCCTGAACCACAGCCCTGAACACCCTGAACCAAGACCTGAACCACCTGAACATAGACCTGAGACCCCTGAACCAAGACCTGAACCACCTGAACATAGACCTGAGCCACCTGAACCAAGACCTGAACCACCTGAACATAGACCTGAGCCACCTGAACCAAGACCTGAACCACCTGAACCAAGACCTGAGCCACCTGAACATAGACCTGAGACCCCTGAACCAAGACCTGAACCACCTGAACATAGACCTGAACCACCTGAACATAGACCTGAGCCACCTGAACCAAGACCTGAGCAACCTGAACATAGACCTGAACCACCTGAACCAAGACCTGAACCACCTGAACCAAGACCTGAACCACCTGAACCAACACCTGAACAACCTGAACCAAGACCTGAACAAACTGAAGATAGACCTGAACACACTGAACATAGACCTGAACACCCTGAACATAGCCCTGAACTCACTGAACACAAGCCCTGAACACACAGAACACAAACCTGAACACACTGAACATAGCACTGAACACACTGAACACAGACCTGAACAACCTGAACACCAGCCCTGAACAGCCTGAACTAAAACACTGAACACACTGAACATAAAAACCTGAACACCCTGAACACAAACCTGAACACCCTGAACGATGCTACACAGCCCTAGCCTTACATTTTTATGACCTGATTGCTTTTGGGTTGCATTGCTTACATCACAAGCTACCAATGGGCAAGTTTTCAGCCAAAACTACGATAGTCGGTCTAGGCGCCTGGCTGCTAATTCCTACGAGTGGGGGAGAGACATCAGCGGCAGTGCATGCTTCAGAGCAAATGCAGTGTTGATGAAAGAGTGTGTGGCACCAAGTGTGCCATCAGCCAGCAGCCACTGATGAGCTTTGGAGTACAAGCTCTACGGCAGTGCGTGCTTGAAAGCAAAGCCGGTGCCGATGAATGAGTGTGTGGGGTTACAGCATACAGCCAGTCATCACCCAAAGACACATCATACCGCGGTAGGCGGGGTATCAGACGGCGGAGCCGTGGGAGCTGCAGGGTAGGCACGGGGAGTGGCGGAGCCACCAGCGCCACCGGCGCGGCCGGAGTGACCAGGCCGGAGTAAGAGTGAGGGCTGCCCAGACGGCGGCGATCTGCGGACGAACAGCAGTCACAACACTAACACCACCACACTTGCTTGGGGTGACCCCAGAACCAGCAGCAGCTACAATGCCCTTGTGGTTGTCTATGGCTGAAGCCACAGCATCGTCAAGAGTGGGGTGTGCCAAGGACATGAGGTCCTTTGCCAGTCAATGCCATGTTCATGCACCCTGTACCACACAAAGTGATGGTATTGCTGAGGTTTGTAATGTACTCCTGCAGGGTCACACTCAGAGACATGCACAGCAGCTTAGAGTTCATTAGCTGGCCATGAGCATGGTTAAGGTCAGTCATAGTCTTCCCCTACCATCTCAATGAAGTGCTTGCAAAGATAGGATGCAGGTATACCCACTGTGTGTCAAGGCATCTGAATACCTGATGGATTGAACATGAGGATGGCAGTGCAAGGGCAGGATTAAGGTTATTGTTAGCACAGTGCACCTCCAGATAATTAAGGAAGGTGACAGCACGTTTACCCTCAGCAAGGCTGTTATCAGACCAATGCTCAACAGGGGGCAAGCCCCTGTGGGGGTGCACCACAGTGTCAGGTGCCAGAGGTACAGCAGCAGGTGGGAGTGGGGCAGAGCCACCAGCTAGTCCAGCATACTTCTGACGGATTGCAGCAATAGATGCTGATGGCTTGGGGACAGGCCTACTAGGGCTCTGTCCTACAGGAGTCCTGCCAGAGGCAGGAGCACCCTGGGCCACTGTGGCTGGTGCAGCAGTGGATGCAACACGTGCAGCAGCACTCCTACAAATTAGTCCCTGCGTTTTTCCCTGCGTTTTAGGCCAACCTTGTCCGATTGGACTGAAAATTTGATAGATGGTGTTTTGCAGAAATTAAAACATATTGTTTTTTGAAAACTTTTCTCAAAAAACAATATGTTTTATTTTCTGCAAAACACCATCTATCAAAATTTCAGTCCAATCGGACAAGGTTGGCCTAAAACGCAGGGAAAAACGCAGGGACTAATTTGTAGGAGTGAGATGCAGCAGCAGCAGGGCATGGAGCATTGTGCACAGCAGGTTGGGCAGCAGGCTGGGCAGCAGAGGTACCATTACCTTCAAGGGCTGCAGCATAAGCATGGGGACCTGCAGACCCACCTGCAGGCTGGGGACCAGCTTCCTGCAAAACAGCAGACTGGTGTGCAACAGCAGCAACACTGTGCATAACTGACTGGGCAGCAGGCTGAGCAGCAGGCTGAGCAGCAGGCTGGGCAGCAAAGGTGCCACTACCTATAAGGGCTGGAGCATAAGCATGGGGACCTGCGGACCCACCTGCAGGCTGGGGACCAGCCTCCTGCAAGCAAGCAGACTGGGGTACACCAGCATTAGCAGCAGGTCGACGAGCAGTGGAACATTGCATGTCGAAGATGCTAGCCACAGTATTGCAAGGCTGCATTTCTGCCTGCATGGCAATCAAGTCTCCCGGTAAAAGTTCCCCCTATATGGGGGAAATTTGTTGGCTGTAGATGGGGGAAGTTTTGAATTGCCCAACCGCGCTACTCGACAAGCACTAGCGACTAGCAACCCACACTACAGCTTGCTGGCTTCCTCTGCATGCTTTGACGCGCAACCTTGATTGCCCAGAGGCGGTTCCGGGCGGGCGGTTACTGCCCAGCAAACGCAGCCCAACACCCGCCGGACTGTTCTTATTAAGATAAGCTCAAGCGCGCAGCCCAAAAGGGACTTGCCAGGGGAACGGTTACACGGGATGTTGAGCGCAGTGCTTGAGCGGCGAGCCAACAGGACAGGCCAAAATCCCCTAGCGACGGACACAAATGCAGTGCCAGACGAGCTACAGGAGAAACCGCACCATGAGCAGCACCTGCGTTCTGCAGCTTTTCTGCCTTGGCAGGAGCGCAGGGAGCGGTCAGATGCCGCTACCCGTTCCAATTCGGAGCAGCGCAAGCGGGAGTATGTGGAGTCTGCGCCACAGCATCAGGAGCGTTTGGCAGCTCAAATGACAGCCCTGCAGTCAGTTATGTAAACAGCTATCAGCGAGGATTGGCAGCACCATGCTTGTGCCTCTGGGGCAACTAGACTAGAAGATTCCCCCCTGAAGCCACTTCAGGTGATGCAGGTGGAGTACATCAGCATGCAGGACCGCTTTAAGTTGATGCTCCCTTGCTATGAGTACGCTTCATGCAATCAGTTGATCAGTCCCAACCCTCTCTCATTCTTCTGCTGGCCTAGCAGCAGACCCACGCTCAAACGTGGTATGATGTGAGAGTATTGCGCTCCTATGCCCCGATGCAAGGGTGTGGTGTCTTTTTGGAAGGTCAGCCATCGCTAGTCACCTGCGCTAGACTGTGCCATGCGCCACCCATTCGTATCATCATGTGTGTTTGTGTGTGCTGTCATGTAGCCTTCCTGGAGGCCCTCAACGCCGCTCACCATCCTTTGGCCAGATCAGAACAGACAGCTTCAGCAAAGCATTCTTTGACTACCTGCGGGCCATTGACCGGCTCCATGCCCAGCTTGTTGCAACAGCGCTCAGACCTACAAGCCAAACTCCCCAGAGGAGCATTTAGTGACTGTCCCATCTGTGCGCTCGTCCAAGGTAAGTGGTCGCATGCATCTGCTGCCATGCAGGAAAGCTGTGTGTGACATCATTATCATCATCATTATCATACGGCAATGGGTGTGTATGTGTGTGCGTGTGTGTGTGCATGCTGCAGGTGTGCCACAAGATGGCTACGTGCATTGTGTTACTGGCGATGCTTGCAACAAGCCCAGCAGCTATGCCGGTGTGGCCAAGGCCACCCGTGACCTAGAACAGCGCACAGAAACCTACCTACAGGTGATGACAGTGGGCAACTGGGTAGTAGCAGCAAGATTGGCAGGCGTGGACAGTGAGGCACATGACTGCTCGACCTCGCTGTCCTATTCCAGGCCTGAGACCAGCAACATAACAGCCTTGTGCTGTGCGTGGTGTGGTTGGCTTTGTGTGCTGCCATGGCGTGCCGCTACTAGCCTTTATCTGCCTTCCAGCACACAGCTGGCTGTCTGCCACATGCTCAGGTGAGCTGGAAGTCAAGCTGGGTAACCTTTGCTCGCGCGCGTTTGCCGAGGGTGTGACGGATGAGACAGCAGCCATCGCTGCCTGTAAGGACAGCCACCTCACCCCTACGACGTCACATGGTCAGCCAGAAGATTCATGGAAGGTACGGCAATAGCAAACGTGGCACAACTGTGGCTAGGCTAATGCTATTGGATTGCTTGGTGCTTTGTGGTGCCGCAGTGGGACAGTGGGTGGACCAGCAGCTGCGCCTAAAAGCCCTTGCCAGCGGCAAGGGTCAGGCACCCACCCGGCTGCCCTCCATCTCGCTGTCAATAGACATGGCTCAGCTGCAGTTAAGGGGGTTACGAGGGCTCCACGAGCAGCGCATGGCAGCTGCCAAGCTGAAGTGCATGGAGCTCGAGACAGCGCACAGCGTGCATGCCCTTGAGAAGGAGAAGCACCATGGCAGTGCTGAGGGTGAGAGCCCTCTCATTGCATGAGGCCTGGTCGAAGGTCAAGTCTCAAGGTGTGTGTTGCATGGCAAGGGTGCAGAGTGTTCAGGGTGAGGTGTGGCACAGTTGGTTTTGTGCGGTGTGTTGTAGGTACCGTACCCAGGTGGAGCAGCTCACCAACGATGTGCACGAGCTGGGGTTACAACGCGACCGTATGGGCCAGAGCGACAAGGACACGCGCGCAGCAAGCAACGCCATCAAGGAGAAGCTTAGGACAGCTCGTCATCTTCTCAAAGAGGCAGCACTCTACCAGGCACTAGGGAGTGGTGAGGATGCAGCAGCTGACAGCATGACAGAGGAGCAGCATTAGGCCATGGTGAGGGGTGAGCCAGCTCCATGGGCTGAGGCCTCCACAGCAACCCCCTACGGCAAGCTGCTGCACTATGGACGGCAGCTGCACCAGTTGCACTTTTCATTCCCTTGTACAACTTGTAACACCCTTGTAACACCACATGTAACACCTTTGTAATTCCTTGTAACATGGTGGTCATGTAATGCTATCCAACCAACCGCTTATGTGATCCCTAGCCGATGAGAGCTGACCTAACTAGACTTCATTCCAGAGTCACCCGGTCCCAACCTCTACATACCATGCATGTAACCAGCCGCATCCCTAGGTGCCTAGCTCCTAATTGGAGTAGTAGCTCTATATTGACAATAAACATAGGATAGACAAGGCTACCCAAGCCAAATAAGAATGGCCGCGCTCAAGTTATAACCTGTAGCCTAAACAATGTTAGCACCGCCTTGCCTCCTAGCTAGCCCAGCCCATCCTACCTATCACTGCCAGGCCAGCCCAGCCCATCCCTAGCCAGCCCAGCCCATCCTAACCTATCACTGGCAGGCCTGCACTTGCTAAGCACGACCGTGATGCATACATGCATAGGGGGTATGTAGCAGGTGGCTGCCACGTTTGCAGCATGAGCGCATCACCGCGTGGTGGTGTTGTCCATACAAGGGGCATGTGGTGCACCACACCCTAGCATGTGGCTGGATCTGGTGAGCCTCCACTATAGGTACCATCCGTAGTCACGCTAGCTGTGACACATTGGGTGTGGATCACTGCCAGGCCTGCACTTGTTAAGCATGACCGTGATGCATACATGCATAGGGGGTATGTATCAGGTGGCTACCACCTTTGCGGACTTAGCGCATCACCGCGTGGTGGTGTTGTCCATACAAGGGGCGTAGGTATCATGAGAAGAGGATACACGGCTGATGACCACCACCGTTTTCTACATTACATCTTGACCATTCACAGCTTACAAATCACGTTGTGTGGCATGGAACTGGACGGAAGCTCAGGACAACCTTTTGAAAACTTTTGTACCATGCAACAATCTCCTCAGATGGGCTCAATGTTGTTGCTGATTGCTACTACAAGACTGCACTGCCACACACCTACAGCCTGCTGATGTTGTCCATGCACCGCAACACACCTACAACCTGCTGCTACTACTGCTCATGCATTGCAGCACATGCACCGCAGCCTGCTGCTGCTGCTCATGCACTAAAGCACACCTGCAGCCTGCTGCTACCTGCAGCATGCACTGCCACACACCTACAGGCAGGGCAGGGCAGGGCAGGGCAGGGAGGGGCAAGGCAAGTCAGGTCAGGGAGGGGGTGGGGCAGGGCTGGGCTGGGCCGGGAGGGGGTGGAGCAGGGCTGGGAGGGGGTGGGGCAGGGCTGGGATAGGGTGGGGCAGGGCTGGGAGGGGGGGTGGGTGGGTAGGGCTGGGAGGGGGTGGGGTGGGGCTGGGAGGGGTTGGGGCAGGGCTGGGCTGCGGCGGCGAGGGGTGGGGTGGCATGACAACAACACCATGATGCAAATGGGTGGGTGGGCGGGTGACTGGGTGCACCTTGCTGTGTAGCGGCACTACGGCTGCCTCCCCGGCCAGCTGCAGCACAGAGCTTGGTCCCCCCGGCGCTAGTTGCACTAGGGGTGGCCCTCTCGCCAGCAGCAAGCCTGCGGCTGCCCTCCCCACCAGCTGCGGCACAGAGGTTAAATCTATGTCCAGCAGTTGCATTGGGGTGGGCCCCCCCGTCA
The DNA here is from genome assembly GCA_030144725.1 of Haematococcus lacustris. Lineage (NCBI taxonomy): Eukaryota > Viridiplantae > Chlorophyta > Chlorophyceae > Chlamydomonadales > Haematococcaceae > Haematococcus > Haematococcus lacustris. The sequence goes on from JASKMD010000017.1 coordinate 3,916,896, forward strand.
GCGGCAGGTCTGTAGCTGCCTCGCCTGCCAGCTGCGGCTCACCAATCCTTTTGGCAGATGGTTGCTGAGCTGGGCTGGGGCGTGGGCTGCAGAGAGAGGTGCACAGGGGGGGCACACAAGCATCAAATCACACAACAGTCATGCAGCCAGCAGTCATGCACAAATCAGATTCAAGATCATGCAAGCCAGCAGTCATGCAAGCCATGATCATGCAAGATAGCTGGTTGCTTCAAGGATTAGACACAGCGGTTGTGACAAGTAATCCTGTGTCATCAACAACAACAGCATCAACGCAACAACACTAGCACTATTGCATAGCATACCTTGGCAAGGGGATGGGATGCCACCCAGTTGCCATAGGCAAGCAAGCAAGCAAGCAAGGGGAGAAAGCCCGGCTGCCAAGATGATGCAGATTGGTACAGATGCGAGTGTTGGATAGTTGCTGTCTTAGCGCCTTATATTAGCCCAGTCATAGGCATAGGCATATAGGCATGAACACTGTCAGCTGGCGGCAGACAGCATGCGCACACTGACTTACATGAAGGGTCTTCGTTGACGTCAAACGTCTCAGGGCTGATGGCTGACATCTGCGGACCGCCCAACACATCGTGGGTGGTTGGCCCGGTGCCCACACGCGCCTGCTGCTGTGGTGGTACATGCTACTCCACACCCTCTTCCGCAGGCTTGCGTCTTGGTGCCCTGCCTTTGCCTGCTGCCTTTGCATGCTGTACCGTCACTGTCACTTATCGCTTCTTGATGTTGTGCTCGATTATGAAGGCTATAAAGCAATCAATAATGGCCTGACCGGCAGCTACTCTAAGGTCTGGCCGTTGGGAGTCTGTCAAGCAGCGCAACATGCCCAACAAAGCTCCTCACTAACCCGTTGTCCTCCTCCGCATCCTCCGCACTCCCCGCATTCTCCACGAGAGCAGCAAGCAAACCACCACGTAGGACCACTGCCTAAGACCACTGCCTCCACTTCAACATGCTGACGATGGGCGCACGAATGTCGAGTATGGTATCGGTCAGTGTGGCTCTGGCTTTGCTGTGGGTCGGCTGGTGTTAAGGGACGGATTGGGGTCGGCATCGCTGCGGCAATAACCGCCCCCAGGAACCGCCCCTGGGCAGTCAAGGTTGCGCGTCAAAGCATGCGGAGGAGCCCAGCAAGCTGTAGTGTGGGTTGCTAGTCGCTAGTGCTTGTCGAGTAGCGCGGTTGGGCAATTCAAAACTTCCCCCATCTACAGCCAACAAATTTCCCCCATATAGGGGGAACTTTTACCGGGAGACTTGATTGTGCATGGAGGGCTGATGAGACCGGCTGGGGCGCAAGAGCAAAAGCATCAGCGCGACTTACCCCAGCAGCGGCAAGCCTTGCGTGAATAGCGCCCAGGAGGTCCTCGCGGGCCAGGAGGCCGGCCGGAGCTGCTCACTAGGCACGTCCCGCTCGCCAGCTTTTTCGCCACTGTCACGCTCGCCTGCAAGGTCAACATATCCTACAATGCACGGGCCCGCTCATAGAGAGACTCCAGATACGCCTTATTCTCGGCCCCATTTCGGCGAGCTCGATGTTTTGTGTGTACCGAGGCTTTGTTTAAGAGCGCTTAGCGCGAGCCTAATCCTCTGCAGTGACTGTGTAAGACACGCAAACACTTCGAACCATCTTTTACATGGTCGAGGCGGAGTGTTTACAGTAACTGGCTTATCGGTCGGAAACCACTTGTAACGTGCAGCCTCATAAAGGCGACGTTGGACCGTTTGAACCATATGTAACACTGAGCCGGCCGCGAGGGCACTCGAGCCGCGGGCACTGTAACAGTCGGCCACAAGGCACCACCGTGAGAAGGCTAGGGCTTAGAACGGGGCCCCCTGGAATCGAACCAGTTGTCCTCACAGCTTACGCTGCTAGGCTTAACCTGCCATCTCACACTAATGCGGTGTGACCGATATCCTGTAGCTGCCTCGGGTTAACCGCGACAGTCCAGACGACACTAAGGGACTACGCGGAGCGCGCCCTTACACCCTTGCTGGCATGCTCCGAGGCACTGGCAGTGGCATCAACAACTTTGGATGTCATGCATGCCACAACGTGCATAGCACATGCGGTTGGGTACAGCGGATGAGCAACAATTCATGATGGCGAACAACTAGTAGGACTGAAAGCACCCATCAAACACGTGAACTACAGTCCCGAGCAACTACAACGTCCCTCGCCGCACCACGTGTCCTTTCACTCCAACCTCATAGCCCCTAGCAAGGTCCCAAAGCAGCACTTCATGTCAAAACAAGGCATTTACACTCCATAGGTGGGCCCCCTTGCAACACACTGGCCTGCGCATGCACACACGCACACACATCCCAACTCCAGTCCAGCTTATTCACATTTTGGCACTACCACATATCAACACCCCATGGTAACAACCCATGGAGACCCCCCATAACGAGTGAGCATCTGCTGGTGCCGGCGCACTGTGGAAGGCCCGGCTTGAGGTTGAGGTGGAGCATCCGGAAACTCTGCCGCAGCCACAGCTGTGCGCAGGGGGCCAAGCTGCTGGCATGACACGTTGGGCAAAGTCAACAGCGCCGCATTGCTGCATGCATAGGCTGCAGTGTAGGCTCCTGTCAGGGTGTCACGCTCCTTGTGGCGGGGGGGAGGGGGGGCCTTAAAGGCTGCTGCTGGGTTGGCTGCTTGGGTGCACGGTGGTGCACCCCGCATGCCAAGCCAACGCTTCAAGGTGTTAAGTGACACCTGAGTGCGGTGCAGCCAAGACATCTTGTCTCGCACGTCCTTGGGCATGGCCTTCCTAGCTGCTGCTTGCTGTGCCTGCGTGACCGCCAGCTGGGTTCCCATGCTCCTTACATGCTCCTCACATGCTCCTTACATGCTGCCAGCTCTTGTTTTGCAGCTGAAAGTTCTGCTCGGATGCAAGGGTAGGGTAGGGAGAGGGCTGCTACGCCAAGGGTAGGGTAGGGAGAGGGCTGCAGCGTGTGTCGTTGGGCGGGGGGTGGGAAAGGCGGGAGGTAGGTGGGGTGCCAGGCTTGGAGGTGGTGGGACAGGGGAGGGGAGGGGGAAGGGGGAAGGATGAAGGGGGGAAGAGGGAAGGGCTGACCGTGGGACCTGCAGTAAACAATGGGCATCTTTGCGGTTAGGCTGGGCATCGGACCACCCATGTGCAAGGGCTGGCCACTCACTATTTGCTAGCGCCACTTCTATACCTACCTGGCAGCACCTCCATGGCTGCATCTCCTGGCTGCTCCTGCGCTCCATGCACCGGCTTCTTGTGGTAGGGTGATGAAGGAGGTGGTGGTGGGGGAGGGAGGGGAGGGCTGGGCTGGGCTGGGCTGGGCTGGGCTGGGCTGGGCTGGGCTGGGCTGGGCTGGGCTGGGCTGGGCTGGGCTGGGCTGGGCTGGGCTGGGCTGGGCTGGGCTGGGCTGGGCTGGGCTGGGCTGGGCTGGGCTGGGCTGGGCTGGGCTGGGCTGGGCTGGGCTGGGCTGGGCTGGGCTGGGCTGGGCTGGGCTGGGCTGGGCTGGGCTGGGCTGGGCTGGGCTGGGCTGGGCTGGGCTGGGCTGGGCTGGGCTGGGCTGGGCTGGGCTGGGCTGGGCTGGGCTGGGCTGGGCTGGGCTGGGCTGGGCTGGGCTGGGCTGGGCTGGGCTGGGCTGGGCTGGGCTGGGCTGGGCTGGGCTGGGCTGGGCTGGGCTGGGCTGGGCTGGGCTGGGCTGGGCTGGGCTGGGCTGGGCTGGGCTGGGCTGGGCTGGGCTGGGCTGGGCTGGGCTGGGCTGGGCTGGGCTGGGCTGGGCTGGGCTGGGCTGGGCTGGGCTGGGCTGGGCTGGGCTGGGCTGGGCTGGGCTGGGCTGGGCTGGGCTGGGCTGGGCTGGGCTGGGCTGGGCTGGGCTGGGCTGGGCTGGGCTGGGCTGGGCTGGGCTGGGCTGGGCTGGGCTGGGCTGGGCTGGGCTGGGCTGGGCTGGGCTGGGCTGGGCTGGGCTGGGCTGGGCTGGGCTGGGCTGGGCTGGGCTGGGCTGGGCTGGGCTGGGCTGGGCTGGGCTGGGCTGGGCTGGGCTGGGCTGGGCTGGGCTGGGCTGGGCTGGGCTGGGCTGGGCTGGGCTGGGCTGGGCTGGGCTGGGCTGGGCTGGGCTGGGCTGGGCTGGGCTGGGCTGGGCTGGGCTGGGCTGGGCTGGGCTGGGCTGGGCTGGGCTGGGCTGGGCTGGGCTGGGCTGGGCTGGGCTGGGCTGGGCTGGGCTGGGCTGGGCTGGGCTGGGCTGGGCTGGGCTGGGCTGGGCTGGGCTGGGCTGGGCTGGGCTGGGCTGGGCTGGGCTGGGCTGGGCTGGGCTGGGCTGGGCTGGGCTGGGCTGGGCTGGGCTGGGCTGGGCTGGGCTGGGCTGGGCTGGGCTGGGCTGGGCTGGGCTGGGCTGGGCTGGGCTGGGCTGGGCTGGGCTGGGCTGGGCTGGGCTGGGCTGGGCTGGGCTGGTAGGGTTAGGAGGTGGTGGCAGTGGTGGTGAGGGTGGTCGTGGTGGTGGCGGCTGAGATTGGGTAAGAGCAACAGTCGCCAACCATGGTGTTGAGGTTTAGTTATGCACGAAGTGGATAACTTCCTGTTTACTTCTGCTTTGTCTACATTGAGACCGGTAGCAAGGGCGAGTCATTCTGATGCATACGACATACCCATCAACAGCAACATAGCATGCTTGCACAGTCAGAACTGACCTGAAATGGAAGGTAACTCTAAGCTTTAGGACCATCAATGGGTATGCCTCCACCGAAGTAGAACTGGGTGCGCGTCTACATTCAGGAAACACTGTCGGGTTGATTGAGCCGGGAGGAATCACAAGCGCCGGCTGTACTTGCCCTTAGAGCGCTAGGAGTCCACCACGTAGTTGCGAGGCACTCCCACAGTGCACTCGCGCTGCGCGATGTTGAGAGAGCGGCCAGCTGATTGGTGGTCGCACTTTTTCGTTTACGGGGATTCTGGTTATATGGGCGTGTAGCTGATCAAGCGATCATCGCATGCCGCACAGTGCTACGCCAATCGCACACGTCCCGGCACCGGGACATCCATGACAAGGTAGTGTACATGGCTTTATCAGAGTTGGGAGGGTCTGATTCATGGAGTGATGCCCGGCGTCACTGGCTAGGGAACTCAACTGTGGACCCCCTGCCAAGGTCTCCGTGAGATTCATGGAGTGACAATTATCCCACTATGGTTCCCAGTTCCGTGGGCGTGGATAGCTTCATCAGCCCAGCAGGCAACAAGTAACAACAAGTTCTCTGCGTCCTGACCAGGACTGGACCAAGCTGGAGAATGAGGATGCCCAAGGGCTTGTGGCGCAACAACCAGTACCACCCCATCTACCTGCCCATAGGCTGAGGGGCTGGGTGAATGGTAGCTCCAAACGGATGAATGGTAGCAACAGCTATGACGCTGACTGTGCTGCTGCTGCCATGGTGTTCAGCTGCTGTTGGGCTGCTCCTGCTGCCCCTGCTGCGGCCATGGTGTTTAGCTGCTGCTGGGCCGCACCTGCTGCCCCTGAGAGGGCAGCTGCCATGGCTACCCTGCGCCTCATAGAGCAATGCTGGTCACCCCGGCCATTGGCCATGCCAATCCGTGCCAGGCCTGCCGCTCACACCACGCGCTAGTGAAGGGTGGCTGAGGCCATCGCGGTAAGTCACGCGCGCTAAAACTCGCGTTTTGCACTGAAGCCTTGTCCTAGATCACCGCCCGCCACCGGGTCGAAACTTGAGATAGCGCAAACAAGCAGCGACCCACTCACAAGAGCAGGGTGGCGAGGCGCTCCGTGGCGTCCGTAGCAAAGTTCGCACTCATGAGGCAGGCTCGTAGTGCGCCGCAGGCTATCGCAGTGAGCCGTGCTACCACGCCATGTCACTACACCACGAGACTGAGTCACGCCACGCTTCGCTCGGTGCAAGCTGGGTCGGTGCAAGCTGGGTGCATGGCACTGTCATTTTTTCGTGGCGTTCGTGGCGCCCGCCACAATGGAGGTTTCCGGCACTGCCACTGCCACTACTTACAAGCTTGGCGCGCATCGCTTTACGGTGTGCCAAGGCAGCGCGACGTCGGGGCCCAGGAGGTCTCATCGCATTTTTCGGTATCAACTTCGCGAACCGTGCGAAAAATGTAGCGATGTGGGCGCCTAGCGACTACACAGGGTCCAACCCGTCGGGGATACCCCCGAGGACGCCGCCAATCTCCCACTGTGATGAGCTCGACCCATGCCACAATCACCCTCTGTCACATGTTGTCATTGTGTGTACCACACAAGGTGATGGAGCAGGTCTTGGACCGCATCCCGGAATATAGACCCGCCCAGCTATCAGTGAAAGGTGGAAGCACGTGGAAAGGACCACTGACCAAAAAGTTTATGGTCTTGACAGAAGCCCAGGAGTGATGGGGTCAAGGTTATGGCAGAGTGCACGGTAGCGAAACAAAGTCCACGCACGGTGCTGCTGACACCTGAGGGAGATGTTGTGCATGCTTGGAGGCAGGATCAGGCAGGTCCCGGCTCAGGTGTCAGAAGGGCCCGGGCCAGGTTTTAGGAAGTACACGGGCCATGAGGGGTCCCGACCCAACCCAGGGAATCTTGCGCTTCGACCTGCGACCCACGTACGGTCGCACCCCGTTGAGCCCCAGGTTGCAGCCAGCGACCATGTTCACAGTCCGCGGGAATGGCGGGCGGAGTGATCTGGGAGGCTTCAGTGCAAAACGCGAGTTTTAGCGCGCGTGACTTACCGCGATGGCCTCAGCTACCCTTCACTAGCTCGTGGTGTGAGCGGCAGGCCTGGCACGGATTGGCATGGCCAATGGCCGGGGTGACCTGCTACATCCACAGCTTCTAACCCAGACAACCAATCATAAGTCGATAGAACGTGTTTTGTAGATCACACATTGCCATGCCATGCAGATTGCAAACTCATTCACCGTTGTGCCCAGTCACATGTGGGCTGTGGGCAGTTGGACCTGTGCCTCGTGTAGTACACCGCTGAGGGGTCGGGCAACAGTGCAGGGGCTAGGCGCCCCGCAGCCTCAGGGACATCATTATGGAAGTAGTGCATCCTAGAGTTGGTCCTGATCAGGCCATGTCCGGCCTTGCTTACTCTTCCTCCTCCCTGTATAAACTCTTACTACACACCCTGTGGCAGCTGAAGCACTGGGCGCAGCCGTGGGTACCTGGCGCCCCCATTTTACATAATTCAGGGGTGGTGTGCTACAACCGAGCAATACCCCAGCTCCCAGCCCGTTGCAGGTTCAGTGCCAGCTCGCTGCCCTGGTCCAGGCACTTGCACGGCTTGAGGGGGTGGAAGCCAAATTCTCAATAACGTGCTAACACTTAAGGCACGGGTTGGTGTCCCGGTCCAGCCACCCGCCCTTTGGTGCGCAAAGGTGCGCAAAGGTGCGCTGGGGATGGGGGGGGCTCCAGGCTGGGCATAGCAGCCGCTGGATGACCTGGGGTAACCAGTCTGTGGGCCTAGGCGGTCCCGTGGCAGGTGCAGCTCACAAGACTGGGAGGCATGCCAGTCAAGCTTACACGGGTGGTGAGAAAGAGCTGAGCACCCATGTCCACACACACGGACCGCCCAGGAGACTCTGCCAAACTCTGTCAATATCCAATGTCGCGTCCCTCATGCTCCCATTGTTACTAGTGCTGCAGGCTTATGAGCCCACACACAGGCACGCAACCGTCTGCTCACCAGGAAAAGGTAGAGTTGTGACACGTGTGACCAGCGACGCGAACCAGATCTCACGAGACCCTCGCAGTCCTGTAATTGCTTGCGCTCACACCCTTGTAGGTGCCATCTTCGCCGCTGCTTGACCCCCTTCGTTATCATTTGGCGATAAGATGGCTTCCATGGCATCCTGCACAATGCGAGCTCTACCAGGATGCGGGGCTCCGCGCAAATCCCCCGTCCCATCTGTTGGTGAGCTTACCTGTCGCTCGGCTTTTCCACACCACGACCCCAAACCCAAACCAATGCCACTGCAGCGAGCCGGGCGGTTAGCAGGACAGCGGTAGTCGTCGTCCGCGCCAGGTGCGAAGAGGACCTGCAAGTCTAGCCAGCAAGCTGACGCTGTCCAGCCACTGTTGTGGAGCATCAGCAAGCCTCTTTATTCTACCACTCAATGGCCACATGCTGCTGTGCATGCCCTTTCTTTGTGCAGCGCGCCCAAGCAGATGCAGCGAATGGCAGCTCAACTGCCCGCTGCAGTGATGGTTGCTGCCGCTGCTGCCCTGACCTCGCCTCTGATGGCTGAGGCGGCCGTCACCCCCTCTCTGCGCAACTTTCTGTACTCCTTGCTGGCTGGCGGCAGCGTGCTGGGTGGCATTGCCTTTGCCATCACAGCGGTGTCAAACTTTGATCCTGTGAACCGTGAGGACTGAGGACTGCTAGTGGCCACTACTGGTCCGGCTCAAATGAAAGCCCTAGTGAGGGACAAGGGGGCTGGGATTAGACAGGTGTGTCTTGCAGATGCAGGCCTTGACTTTTGTACTAGCAGGTTTGTGAATTTGACATATGGAGCCGGTGTTGGGGGGGTCAATGGGATGGAGTGTGGATGGGAGTCAAGCTGTACACCACTGATTGTAAGGACAAGTCTGGTGTGGAGGCTGCTGCCTCTGTTGCACAAGCGATTGCTAATGCAGAGATGGCTCAGTGCAGTGCTTCATGTTAGGATGTCTTCGGCTGTTGCGTTGCATGCATGGCTACCTGCCTATAGCCTCATAGCTTGGGCCCAGCACTCCCCCCTGAGGCTGAGCAGGCAGCCAAGCCCACTCAGCCAACCAAGGGCAATGAGCAGGCAAAGGCAAAGGCTGCCAACGCCACCCCACGAGCACCGCAGCCCGGCAGGGACAGCAATGCAGTTCATCTGAGTGAGTGACTGGCGCCGATGGTACCCGGAGGCACAGTGGTGTGCCCTGTCTCTTGAGATGTCACCAGCTTGAGATGTCACAATTGGTGCATGTGTGTCACTCCAAGCTGTCGCAGCTGTCAAGCTGCCACAGCGCCCCTATTCCTCCAGCCGTGCAGCCCCCCCGTGCGCCCAGCCTGGAGCCAGCAGCGTGACCAGCCTGTGCGGGGCCTTATGTGGTGCCCGGTAATGGCCCCCCGCAAGCTCCCACAGCCCCCATGCATGCTGCAGCAGCCACACAGCCAGCTGCCTCAGAGCCTGGGCCCATCACTCCCCCGCCAGTCAATCACAGCAAGCGCACCAAGGCTGAGCAGGCAGCTGAGCCCACCCAGCCCACCGAGGGCAAGGCTGCCAAAGCCAAGCCGGCACCACAGCCAGGCAGGTGGCTAGACAGGGATTGCAGTGCAGCTCAGGCGTTCCCAACATGGGGTTGGTAATCTTCATGCAACTGCAACCCATCTACTCCATCATTTCATGTAACGTTTGCTGCGTCTGCTGCAATGCGATAACGCGCGTTTAATGTAAGACTGGAATTGCCATCGGAGTCATTCGATGCGGGCAGCCACATGTGACCCCGAATGTGTCCCAATCGCAGACCGTGGTTAACTACACCGGTAAGCTACGTCCTTGGCTATCCGTTAGCGATGCACGACATGTCGGTGGCGCACACCACCGAAGTCCGGCAAACATGGCTGCGCGAGCTTCCTGATGGTGCAGGCCGCTTGGCGAGGATGTGAAGAAACCCAAATTCGAGTGTGGCAGCGCTGTATCGCTATAATGGTGGGCGGCACAGTAGGGACTAGTCACCCCCTCCAGCTATGATCCGCTTTATGTTTTCAACCATTGAACAAACAGCCTGGCCTCACTCGAATTATTTGTAGCATACTCAATAACGCGTCCATGGCACTAAGCAACTCAATCATTGGGTCTGTAGGTGTCAAGATTGACCCCTTACAAGGTACACATGCTGATGGCTACAGGTGCATGAGGAGCCGACTGAGCTTGGCTGACCACTCCGCCACATGGCCACCACCAACATAGCCTAACCCACCATCTCCCAACCTCGTCTACCCAGCCCAGCCCCCAGTAGCCCCTCCTCCCAGCAGCCCAGCCTGCCATCAGCCTCCTCCCTCCTACCTCTCCTTCTCCTCGCCTCCTCCCCCCTACCTCTCCTTCACCCATCTCCCCCCTACCTCTCCTTCACCCATCTCTGTATCCTTCACCCCCCATCACCCTGACCACCCTAACCATGAAGAAGAGATTAAGCAAGGCAAAGAGCGCCCAGCTCAATGCACTAAACAAGTCGCCAAGGGCTGGCAATCTGCATTGCCCTAACAACATCAAGGCTGCAGCTTGTACGGCACAAGCGACAAACCGTGATCTGCAGGCTGAGGTGCAGCGGTTGAGGGATGTGGAGCAGTCCCTTACGGGCACAGTGGATGGGTTGCAGGGCGACCTAGACGACCTGCAGGCAGCACACCAAAGCCTGCAGGGTGAGCACACGGCTTTGCAGCAGGTGGCATCCAGAGCGGCAGCTACCAATCACTCCCTACGGGCTGCTCGACACCGCCTCCAGGGTCAGGTGCATATCTACCGGCACAAACACCGCCCCCACCGCTCCCCACTCACCTTCAAGCAGAGGCAGCAGCTGCTGGTTTTGGAGCAGCACCCCGTGTCAATGGAGGTGTTGAGGCGGTGTGCAGAGGCTGGCTACGGAAGGCTGAATAGCCATGGCCGGCCCATGGGCAGCATGGCAGAGCAGCTCAGCCCAGCCGGCCTCGCACCCTCACCAACAGACATCTTCATTCCAACTCAAGAGGGCCATGTGGGGAGGCCAGCAGCCAGGACTGCACCCTACAATGCTCACCACTGCTTGAGCACCGTCAGGTTGCATCTAGAGACCGGTGTCAGCCGCCGTGCCCTCTCCAAGTGCCGGCAATTCTTCGTCTCTGAGCAGTGCGTCCTCCCCAACCCACACCGGCCAGGCAAGACATCCACAGTTGGGCGTGAATTCCACATCGTGTCCACCTACATGCGGCGCAAGACCCTTGGTAAGATGCAAAGGGGAAGGCAGGGTGGCGTGGGTGGGAAGAGGCTGGGCGAGAGTGGAAGGAGGCATTGCAGCGCACCCAGCCAGCCAAGCCCCCGCCCTATGAGCTGGTGCCTGATGTTGCTGATCCTACTCCCCAGGAGGTCCACAACCTGAACATGGCTGTGTTGCAGAACATGAGCTCTCATGAGCGCGAGAGAGCCTTACAGAGAGTGACCGGGCGCTTGTCTACACGTCACATCAGCTTCCTCCACAGCAGGGCAGCAACAACAGCATCACATCAGCAGCAGGACGCCAACAGCTCAGCAGGAGCGTGGCAGCAGCAATCACAGCAAGGCTGCGGCATGGCAGCAGCGGGACAGCAGCAACAGGGCAGCAACAGCCGGCCATCACCTAGGCGGCAGCAGTCCGACAGCCCGCTGGTCATGAACTTCATATGGGGGGAACAAGGGACAGTGGATCACCTCTCTCTGCTCTGTGGCACGGTGCGTCTTTTGTTACGTTGCTTGGCTATGCTATGCTATGCTGCGCAATGGTGCTATCATGACCTTGCCATTACTTCACCCTCTTAGGTGTGGCACAAGGCAATGCTGAAGCCTCCCAGGCGTGGCAGGCAAGCTGCTGCCGGTCCCGTTGACGAGGCTGCATTGGAAACTGCACGAGGCAGTGTGGAGAAGCAATTGACATCAGCCGCTTTGAGCCTCACGGCCGACCTCGAGTCACGCTTCCCACCCTCAGAGCAGCTGTCAGCTTTTGCCCTGCTGACACCCAGCTATTGGTGGGACACCAAAGCGCCTAGTCAGGCTGATCAGAAAGCAAAGCTGCAGGCATTGACAGAGTGCTACGCTCAACCCAAGGCACTAGCAGCAGCCCCATTCTCCCATTCTCCACTCTCCCCGATGCTGGACAGCGCCAAGCTGTACCAGCAACTTGGGTCCTTCCAAGTAGCAGCACGGGGTGTGGCTCGTGCCATGAAAGCGCAACTGGAGGACATGCGCCGCAGAGCTGCCAAGCGCAAACCAGGCACAAGGCAGGAGCAGTCAGACAGCGACGACAGTCATGGCTCAGACAACGGAGGCTATGATGTCCAGGAGCAGCGCACCCCACTTCTGTCAGAGTTTTGGAAGAAGCTGCATGCCAGCATGGCCTCACAGCTCAGCGAGTTCTGCAAGGCGGCCACACTGCTGATTGTGACAGTCCCAGGCTCAGTGGAGGAGGAGCGCTCCTTTTCTGCCATGAACTTCATCAAGGACGAGAGGCGCAACAGCCTCAGTGCCAACCTGTCCAGCACTTTGCGTGTGTACCTTGACAAGACCTTCACCCTCAAGACGTTCCCCTACAAAGAGGCCATTGATTACTGGATGGCTGGGGCATCTGCCAGGGGCCGTTCCCTAGGGCACAGGGTCTAGGGCTACAGCCCAGCCTATTGCATGCTGACCCATTAGGGCTAGGGTGTGGGGCTAGGGTGTGGGGCTACAGGGCTAGGGTTAGGGCTGCATGCTAGGGTTAGGGCTAGGGTTAGGGTGCATGCTAGGGTTAGGGCTGCATGCTGACCCATTAGGGCTAGGGTGTGGGGCTACAGCCCAGCCCTGTTGCATGCTGACCCACTAGGGCTAGAGTGTGGGGCTACAGCCTAGCCTGTTGCATGCTGACCCACAAGGGCTGGGGTGTGGGGCTATGTGGGATATATTGCATATGTGGGATATATTACAAGGGAGTATGCGATTTATTTTAACTTATTTTGATTTATATTTAATAAACAATTAATTAGTTAATTAATATATATTAAAAGTAATAAAAAACTCCTGTTTTGATGTTTTTTATTACACTGAGTAATACGTCTTTGGCGAATCGCCCAGCACTGGTCAGCTCCGTGCTGAAGTGCGGCGTAAGGAGGATGCCGCAGCTGCAGCACAGCGATCAGCCAAGGCAGAGCGCCAGATCACAGATGCAGCGCACAAGGTCGGGAGGGTTGTGGTTAATGTGGGTGACCATGCGTGCCAAGAGCGGCTTGCAGCGGCCCATGCCCTTGCCTTGGGGGGGCATGATTTTAGCCACACAACTGTTGAGGAGGCAAAGAAGATGACAGGAAAGCAGCTTCAGACATACCTCCAGTTCCACAAGCAGGAGGTACACACCAGTTGGAGGGTACCCAAGCTACTGAGCCACGTGTGCACCCACATCCGTGAAAAGCTTGCCGCAGCTGCGCCCCCTCAGCAGCAACTGACACCTGCAGGCACCACCCCTGAGCTGGCTGTGCCTGCTGGTGCACCCCCTCAGCAGCAGCAACAGCTGGCAGCGGCAAGCACGTCACGTAAGCGTGAGGCACCTGCAGCTAACAGGTCGAGGGAAGCAAAGCAAGGTGAGACAACACCACGTACTGCACCTAGCACCTTCTTTAAGCGTGGTAGAGCAGCCGGTAATGCACTAGCGCCAGCAGCAGCTCCAAAAGCTAAGAATGATATCCAGCTGTCACGACTGCCGTCGTCTCGTCCACATGCCAAAAGCAAAACATGTTCCGACTGCTGCTGCGCGTTGCAGGTGCCACTCACAACAGTGTGGCGAAGCGTGCTAGAGCGGCGCGCCTCGCATGGGGCGAAATCGCATGAATTCAAATGTCGGTCTTTGGGCAGGCACTGAGCACCGCTGAGAGCGAAATAGTTTTGCTGTGTCTGCCATCTCGTAGCTATGAGTCTCCTCTGTTCAAAGCACTGTTTACATATATTTTTGACTGAGTGGTTGCGGAGATACGCGCTTCGTATCACAGGGGGGTGGTTTTCAGGTAGTTGGGAACGCCTGAGTGCAGCGCTAAACATGCAGCGCATTGGGGAGAGCAAGTGGCGCCCACTGGAGCTGTGCTACTGGCCAGACCAGGCAGCTCTGCCAGCCAAGGGCAAGGAGTACCCTGGCCTAGGCTACAAGCGGCTGCGAGACAAGCCTCCCAAGGCCCAGCAGTAGTAGCAGCAGCCTGCTGAGGCACAATAGTGTGTGCCCCCCTTTGTTTAGCTGTCATCAGCTTACAATTAGCGCATGTTGTCATGCCAAAGGGTTCTAATAGCCCTAACGGGTCAGGCATTACTGTAGGTGGTAGGCACTCATGCACCATGTCCATGTGTAGGGATCGTCCCGACCCATCTAACGTTAGACTAGATTAGACGGTTCTAACGTTAGATTGGCTTGTTAGATCTAATCTAACCATCTAATCTAACGTTAGATCTAAGTAGATGGGACGATCCCTATCCATGTGCATTGGGTATACTCCACACAGCCCATTAACACCATTTGAGGCGGACTACTATTGCCACTCGTATTCCCGCTAGTGGTTGCTAGTGGCCACTATTGGTCCGGCTGAAATGGAGGCCCTAGTGAGGGACAAGGGGGCTGCCAGAGCTTAGTCATTCTAATGTATCACTGAGTGGCAGCAGTGCCTTGCACAATATTGATATGAGTTAGGGACTCCTGGTCAATTGTCACTGACATCCGAAGCAAGTAAGAGAGGGTTGATGGGATGGGTGAGGGCTGTGGCGCACAAGTGACAAACAGGAGTAGCCATGAACCAACAACGCATGAGTAAAAGAAAAAAGGCTCTTTGTTTCAAGTGTTAGGACCGCCTTGCCTGCGCACACAGATGCCGCAGGAGAGTGTCGTGACCTTCGCTATGGACGCTATTGGACATGAGGCACCAAGATGAAAAAGAGCGAGGTCGAGCTCCGTTTCCCCTTCCGTTACCAACTAATCCCAAGGGCAGTTGGGTGCTTATCAAGTACCCCAGCACGATCTCTACCAACCCCATAGTGGGACGCCTAGTGGGACTGCATTGCCCAAGGCAGCCCACACTGATGCGGCGGGTATGCCCCTCCCAGCTCGGCTGAAGTGTCAGTCCTCATCCCCCAATGTGAACCGTGGCCTGCTACTGCTGTGCGCCCCCTCCACCCCGTGGCCCGTGGCCGCCTCAGCATCCGCCTTGGGCACCGCTTTGTATGCCCCCTTCTTCTGCACTGCTCCCCCAGAGGCCTCCCCGCTGCCCGCTGGTGTGCTGACAGGCAGCTGGCTAGCCGGGAGCCCCCCCACCACAAAATGGCCATTAGACGCATTAGCAGCTGCTTGGTGCCCAGCTGTGGTGGAGACACGGCCGTTGCCATTGGGGGCATGGCTAGCGCTCGGCACATGGCTGCTGGGTGGTGGGGTTGAGGGAGCAGGGGTGTTGCGCACGTCAGTGACCGTGAGCTCAGTGTCGAGGTCAGACACTCCCCTGGTGTCAGCGTCTGTGTCTGACAAGCCCACTTGCAGGTAGGGGCTGTCCCGTGCAGGTCTGAACACAGCAAGGCATGCAGGCAACACAGGACAGCACTTGGCGGCTGCAGGCAGGCTGTGCTTTGCATCAGGGAGCTAGGCGGAGCTGCTGCCACGCATGGCAGTGTTGTCCTGGAGCCCACATGACCCACACCTTCATCATTGCCAACAAGCAGGCCTGTGCCGGGCGCATGAGGCATGTTGGAGCCACAGCTTCTTCAGTGGCAGCAGGCAGGCAGGCAGGTGCTGGGCGCTCTATAGGGCCAGCGTTAAAGTGGGTCATGCTGGCAAGCGTGGTGCAAGGCTACTTTGTTCCATCAGCTCCTAACCACAACCTGCAGTATGTGGAGGATGTTGGCAAACATCTCTCCCACTACTCCCTATTGCACACAGCAGTGTTGCTGTTGCTGGTGGTGGTGATGATTTACACCGCTAACCTGCTAGCCTGGTGCGCTTGCCTCACAATGCGGACGGCTACAACGGTGTGGAACCACCATCACTTGCCTGAAGATGACCGCCAGCAGCGCCGTGAACGCGTACTTCACCACAAACTGGAGCACCACCAGGGTGTTCTGGACCACGCCGTTGAAGAAGGCCGGCAGGAGCACCACACCTGGGAGGTCACAGGCAGCCACTCAGGTGTGACTGTGTGACAGTCTTTGTCGACTGGCCACACTGCTAGCCTGGCAGGGCTGATGGGGCAGCCTGTCCAGCACAAACATCCTTGGTCGGGGCAGGTGGCAGGTGACTGCATTGCTGCAGCCCCTGGCCCTGTATGCACACCTCCACCCAACCTCGTTGGCTGCAGACTTCGCCACATGACCTACTCTTGACTTCTACCCCCGCCTCCACCTGAAGCCCTTGCCTGACCCCTCCCACCACCCTGCCCCAGCCCTGCGCCCCAGCTCTCACCCACCCCCTCCTGCCTCTGTCAGCAACCTCCCCACCCATGGTATCGGCCCTTGTCCCCCTCCACCCCCTGCCCACAGGAACCCTACACAGCCAGCCCAGCCCAGCCCAGCCCCCGCACTGGCCCCACGTACTGATGGAAGCCAGCAGGTAGCTGCACACGCCCCAGTAGAAGCGTGACAGCAGCCGCTTCCTCACGCTGTACTCCAGATGGTCCGCCACCGTCTCCTGCCCCTCCTCCTCCCCACCCTGCCCCTGCCCCTGCCCCTGTTCCAGGTCCAGGGTAATGGGCCCCCCGCTGCCGCTGCGCGTCAACCTGCTCTGCCTCCTCCTCTGCCCCTGCGCTCCCATCGCACTGGACTCCATGCCGTACAGCAGCCCCTGGCGCTGGCTGATGGTGCCCAGGCCCCGGTTGCCGTCACCCCTCGCCCCGCCTCGCTTGCCGCTGGGCCGGCTGCTGGCCGGGCTGCTGCCATCTGGGCTGCTGTCCACTGCTGGGCCGAGCCGCTGGGAGCGGCCCCTGGGCCCGGTGCGGGTGTCGTCATCGCTGTCGTCATCGCTGTCGTGTCTGCCCTGGCCACCGCGGGTCCTGCTCAGGTCCTCCTCCTCCGCAGGCTTAGCGTGCAGGGCCTGATAACGGGGGCAATGAGCAGGTGCGCTTGCTAGCCAACAATGCATGACGCCACCAGCCAAGGGCAGGCTGGGTCCAATACAGGCTGCACATGTGCGTCTGCTCGCCTCTGCCAGAGGGTGCGACTTTGACTATCCTCACAACAAACTAAGGTGCAGGGGCCAGGGTGAGGGTGAGGGTGAGGGTGAGGGTGAGGGTGAGGGTGAGGGTGAGGGTGAGGGTGAGGGTGAGGGTGAGGGTGAGGGTGAGGGTGAGGGTGAGGGTGAGGGTGAGGGTGAGGGTGAGGGTGAGGGTGAGGGTGAGGGTGAGGGTGAGGGTGAGGGTGAGGGTGAGGGTGAGGGTGAGGGTGAGGGTGAGGGTGAGGGTGAGGGTGATGAGGATGGCATGGCATGCCAGTCCGCCATGTCAAAGCACAGCCAGCAGCACCGCCCTCGCAGAAATGGTGTGAGGCAGTGCACTGGCCTAACAATACCCCACCATAGCGTGTGCCTGCAACACCTGGCCGACACCTTCCCTGGACATGACCCAACTCCTCCAGCCCGCCGACGACGATGATGATGGTGATGATGATGGTGATGATGGTGACGATGATGATGATGGTGATGATGGTGATGATGGTGATGATGGTAATGATGGTGATGATGATGATGATGGTGATGATGGTGGTGATGATAAGGATGAGGATGACAGTGACATCCCAGCTCCTCCACTCCGCCTGGGTTAGACCTAAGCGCAGGAGGAGGGCCTACAGTGCTGACACCCACATCTTGAGCGTCATCCAACGCCTTGATCTCAAGCTGTGTGCTGTCAAACACATAGACCCAGGCCAGCACAAAGCACATGATGTTGGCCAATGAGCCGAGGAACCTGAACACAAGGGTACAGACAGGGGCAGAACCAGCTGTGGCCGCAGTGGCGTGTGGGGCGGCTGCCGCCACCAGCAGCAGGCAGGGGCCAAGGCAAACAAGGACAGGGGCAGGCAGCGGAGATGTGACTCAGGATCCAGAGGACCGAGCAGCCATGTCGATAGGTAGGTTGCTGGCCTGCACCTAGCGTCAGCCACTAACATGGAGCTGCCCTGCAGAGCACATGGCTCAGGCTCCAGCCATATTGAATCTATGAGTATGAGTATGTGTGTTGCAGCAGCACCAAAAGGTGAATGCCATGCAATAATGACTGAGGCACTGAGTGCATTGCGTGCACCTCAGCCATGCCACTAGCTGCCTCCTGTGCTGCTGCTCCCCAGTGATAGAGCTCCTGCTGCTGCTGCTGCTGCTGCCACACCCTGTCCCTACTGTGCCCACTGCTGCTGCCGCTCCTGCTGCTGCCGCTGCTGCTGTTGCCGCTCCTGTTGTGGCAGCTCTTGCTACAGCTCCTGCTATTCCTGCTGCCGCTGGTGCTGTTGCCACACCCATTGTCCAGCACGCCTTGCCATGTCAATGGACATGCCCTGCCCATTATGGTTTCACGTAGACAAAGCTTGAGGTATGGCCTGTGGCGAGCAGGCCCTGGCACCTGCCTGCTGCTGCACATGCCCCTAGCTGCACTCACCACACTGCCTCCTCCCACCCTGACATCTCCACCAGCCTGTAGCGGTCCGCAGCGGCAGACAGAGGCTGGTTGTCAGCCACATACACAAACGTGAAGTCAGACGCCTACAGGGGCAGCACAGAAGGCAGCAGGCACGCCCTTCAGCATGTCATGACCTGTGCGGTGTCCCTTGACGAGGGACTGGGAGTGTGTATCATGCTGGATGTAGGGTGTTTCAACGATGGAATGTCGATGGCAAATGTACATGTCAGGGAGCATGTGGCGCCCACTGGAGCTGTGCTGGTGGCCAGACCAGGCAGCTCAACCAGCCAGGGGCAGGGAGTACCCGGAGCTGGGCTACATGCGGCTGCGATACCAGTCACCCAAGGCCCAGCAGCAGCAGCCTCTTGAGGCACAGTAGTGTGCCCTGTCTCTTGAGCTGTTATCAGCTTACACATGTTTGTCATGCCAACTCCAGGCTATAGCCCTGTCACACGGGTCAGGCAATAGTGTAGGTGGAAGGCGCCCATGCCATGTTTACGGGAACATCGCTCCATACAGACAAGGCACCACCCCTAATGACGGGATCTGGTTCTGCCTTTGTAGGCTGATAAGGGAGGTGCTGTCCAGGTGTGGTCCTTTACGGCGCAGCACAGTGACTCACCACACCCGCCACAAACACCACTAGCGGGATGAGCATGACCTTGGCCATCTGCCCGCTGAGATCGCCTCGAGTGATGCTGCACACCACATGCAGCACGGCATCGCACCCAACACACCTTACTGCCCTTGCACACAGCATCACTGCTAAAGGTAATGCCATGGCTGTCAGTGTGGACAGCGTGGCGGTGCTGAGCCGCAGCTGAACCGCAGCTGAGCCACATGGGATGTCAACACAAGGGTGCATGTTAGGCGTGTGATGGTGGTCGATTAAGTGTGAGCATGTGGCGATATAGCGGCTTGAATACAGGCTGGTAGTGAGCCTGGCACCCATCCCCCTGCTGCCATCACTGTGCCATTGCTGTCCTCGCGAGCTCCAGCCCATCTTGCACGCACCAGTAGCCAGAAGAGAGGGCTAGCAACAGCACTAGGAAGGAGGCAGAAGAAGCATGCCAGAAGAACACATAGACCAGGTAGACTCTAGTTGGCGTCCGGCCTGGATGCTAGCAGCAGGGTGCCAGTCATTTAGTAGCTGGCTAGCAGGTTGCTGCTCTGCTTTCATCTTGCTTTCTGCTGAGCCAGGTTCACGCCTCGTTGGCACTGACCTCGAGTAGCTGCGACGCTGTATGCCAACCCACACGACTCGCACACGCATGTTAGCGTGAGGTAAACGAGCAGCATGAAGAACAGGGGCCAGCGCTGAAGTGCCCGCCAGGTACCGGTGATCCATTGAAATAGGCCGAAACCCCCTTGGGCTACGAACAGGAGCCAAAACAAGGCCGATGTCACAGCCTCGTATCCAAGATCGAAGTTCGCCTCAGGGGCTAGCACAAAAGCTGTCGTTGTATTATCGGTCCCGGAGTACAGACCACTCCCCGAGTAATCCCCAAAGGCTGCCATAGGGGCGGGAGGAGCTACTCGTCCCTACGCGTGTCACCCAGTAAATTATACACAGTTAAACCTGTCATTACACCCAGCACAGTCTTCTGATAAGTGCATAGGATGCCCTGCACCCGCAGACCAAGTGCCTCAAGGCCCTGCAGAATGCTTCTGCTGCTCTTGATGCACCGTGCTCCATGCTCTATGTCGCCGCCGTGATTACAAAGATTGGTGGTACACGCAATACAACCCCGAACAAAGTTGGCTACAGTGCACCTCAGCCTGCGTTGCAGCTACAGGAAGCATCCATTGTTGGTACTAGGTGGCCGTGCTCTCTTCTCAAAACGCATTGCCAGGTGTGCGTCCTTCCATTGTGATCAAATGCACCCCAAGTCCATGCATCCCTCCCACCTTACCCCCTGCATCCTTGCCTTACTGCAGCCACAGCATTGATAACATCACATCCCATCCTCCGCTGCATATCATCACTATTACCATTGCATATGCTTAGCCACAAGCAGGGTGCCTGGCCTTATTCTTTGCGTTGTGCCTGCAGATGCTTAGCCATCAGGACGCATGGCTCCTGCCAAAACTGTTCCTCAAACCTGCTGGTGCCTGACCATGAGCCAGTAACTAATGACGTCATCAAGTACCTACTTCAAGCTTGTCAATGCCGAAAGAGCTGCCCTCGTATGTCACATGCTTAGCTGCACCACCGACCTTGTCCGTCCCCTCGCTGGCCCCGCCCCACACATCGTCTCTCTTAATGCCAGGCGACCAGCTGACCAGGCTAAAAGCTACCATTCATCCTGAGCAAACCAGCACCTCCTCCCTCACAAAGGACTGCTACGAAAGCAGAAGCTGCCACTCCTCGTTAGGCCGCGGCAATGCAGAGGCACAGCCTGACAGCTACCATTGAGTATGTAAACCAGCACCTCCTCCCTTGCTGCTCTGCACTTGGCACTGCGCCGCCCCTGCCCGCCTCACACAGCGCCAGCACCACGCCACGCCATGCTGGGCTGGCATGCACCCAAGTGTTAATGGTCTGGTGACCTGGTGCATGCAGTGCCTGAGCTGTGCGCAGCAAGCAATTACCCTGGGTCCTTGCCCCATGGCAAACCTGGTTCTTTGTCAACCCCTGGCACCTGCTAGCCTAAGGTGACAGCGGACCACGCCGCGCATTGTGAGGGGCCACGCCGGCACCAGTGTCATGCATGGCATCGGAGCCCACTCTCCCACCAGAGCTGACGTGCAGCAGCTTTAGCGCAGGGCTTGGAGCAGCCCCTGCACCAGGGAAAGCTGAGGCAGCAGGCCAACAGCACCACATTGCCTCCTCCTTTTGGCAACAGCTCCAACAGCAGCAGCTGGGGACTACAACCACCCTTCCCTAGCCTCCCGCCGGGCTCTGTCCACTGAGACTAGGGCTCTGCCGTGCTAACCCAATAGCTCTTGGCCACCAGCCTCATTCACAGTCACCATGAGGGCGCCAGAGGGTGGCGCTGAGCGGGTCCCCAGGCGCCAGGCGATGCAGGTCCACGCTCCGCCGAGCCGTCCCCGCCAGCCCCAGCTTCGACCTAGTAGCAGGTGAGATGCCGTCCCCTCTTGTCACACCCTCAGGGTATCCCCTCCTCCCTGGCCCCATGTCCATGGACATGCGCTGCACCCCTCCCCGTCGCCCGGTGTGTTGCAGCGCAACCAGCAAGGCCTCCACCGACACCCTCCTCCCCTCCTCCCAGGGTTCCCTCACCCCAGAGTGGCCGTGCCCACTGCTGCCGTGGCTCTGCACACCCCGGCCTGCCACTGCCCGCCTGGCCGGGGAGGTGGGGCTGGCCTGTGAGCTCCCAGCCCCGCTGCCTAGCTCCATGGACTTGCGCTGACTCACACCCCAGGCCAGCCTCCCAGAGGGCTCTCGGGGGACGAGGCTGTGCAGAGCAGCTAGCAGCAGGCCGGCACGGGCCGACACGCCCTCACTGGCGGCACTGGGGTCCCTGCAGCGGAAGCTGCCACTCCTCCTCGGGCCAGGGGAATGCAGAGCGTGAGGGGTGTAGGAGGAGGTTGGGGTGGAGGACGGAGGGGAGGTGGGGGGGGTCGCGAGCAGCTTGGAGCCGTGTGGGCGGATGGAGAGGGGCACCGGGTTGCTCAGGGTGCCTGCTAAGGGGGAGGAGAGGCTCTGACCCTGGCGCTGGCCTTGGGAACATGAGTGGGGGAGCTGGGCTGAAGCCGACACCAGGGCCTTTGGAGGGAGCTCGGCAGGGGCAGCGTCAAGGCCAGTGACAGGGAGTGCCCTAAGGTGAGTCTTGGGGCCAGGCGGGCCGGGCTGTGGGCCTGTGCCAGGTCCCTGGTCTGCCACTGCCAGGGCAGGCCTCCTGTGTAGCTCCTTGTCCTTCTCACAAGCTGCCTCACCATACACAAGCTGTACAGTGCTGGCCCCTACACCAGCCCCTGCCTCTGGCCTTACATCTACCTCTGCCTCTGGCTGCACCACAGTGTTCGCATCGTGGCCTGGTCCTCCGCTGGCGCTGCATGCTGCAGGGAAGTCGGCAGTGGGGTGTGGTCCAGAGGGACAGTGACCCCCACGAAGCAGGCGACAGCTGTCACTTGCCACGTTTGACACTTCTTTACTGCCGATCGCTGCCTGGACGTCAGCGCGTGGGGAGAGGGGGTCCAGGCGGATCAGGCTACCCGAAGTGAGTGAAGAGGCAGGGGCTGACTGGGGGCTGCCAGGGTCGTCACTGAGCATTGCATGGTGTTGGCAGGTGGTGGCTGAGTGGTGGGAGGTGGGAGATGATGGGAGGTGGGGTTTGTGAGGAGGGTGGGGCTCCATGGCGCTGAGGAACTGCAGAGAGGGTGTGTGGGCGTCTGTGCAGGAGGGAGGCCAAGTGGTTGACACTTTGGACAGAGACTGGGACTGGGATAGAGTGGGGTGGCAGCCTGGCCGAGGGGGGCAGCTGGAGCTGGTCTGTGATTGGCGGTTGAGAGGAGAGCAGGTGACCGTCGCTACACGCAATGGGGTAGAGTGGGTCAGGAAGCTGACCATATTGTTGTGCCCGTGCAGGTGGACACAGATGGGCTTGTGGAGGATGCTACCAGAGCAAGACCCTGCGCGATGGCACATAGTGGAAGCTGGTGAGGCTGATAAGTGAAAGAGGGTCAGCTTACATTAGTGCATGCAGTTCATGCCAACTCTACACACTAGCCCTAACGGGTCAAGCAATACTGTAGGTGGTAGGCACTCATGCACCATGTCCATGTGTATTGGGTATACTCCACACAGCCCATTAACACCATTTGAGTCGGGCCACTATTGCCCACCAGTATTCCCGCTAATGGCTCAAACGGAGGCCCTAGTGAGGGACAAGGGGGCTGTGAAGTGGAAGTGGAAGATGGTGTAGAGGGAGCTGTCACATCAGCGAGCTGCCGTACTGCCTAGCAGTGCGTATGCTGACCTCTTCACCTAATCCTCTGGCACACCCACCCGTTGTTGTCCAATTGGAGTTCTCATCTTTCAAGGGCTGAGGCAGAGGCTCGGAGGTTACTGTAGAAGCTGCCGCTTTCGCGCAGGGCTGGGTGGACGCGCATCTTAACGCAGAGTCATCGCAAGGATTAGGGCTTGCACGGAAGCAAGCTCGCAAGAACATTAACCAGCTTTCCCGAGTTCTTCGTGCTGCGTGTGCTGTTTGAGTGCGCATCCCAAAAGTATAATATCAAGATCTATGCATGGTAGGTTAATCGCTCGTGCTCGTTATGGAGGCACATCCAGCAGACAGGCAGAGCTAGAGCTTTGAAGGTGTAGGGGCGTGATGTTGTGTGTGTTATCGTACGTTAGCGTTTCAACTCGACATACGCTAAGCATTCAGCGTGTGCTGAATCACGCCCCTTGCTGATTTCTGCAGTGTCAAAAGGGCTGTAAGGCTAAACAGCTGCCAAACGTTGAAGCCCTAGTGCAGCAGCAGCAGCGGCCCAAACAAGGGCCAGGTGAAGCAGGCCAGTGGCCTTAACAGTCAGACCCTCCCAACTCTCATGAAAAGAGGGTGTGTCCTTTACACGAGGTTTATTTCTCGCTCCGGTTGCCGATTGAGCATCGAAGCACACCACTGTGTAGAGGACTCGCTTGGCTACACGGAATGACCGTCCTAAGCTGTATCGAATGTGTACATGATGCATAGTCTAGGCGTGAACCCGGCATACATTTTGTGGGCAGATATCACCATGCACGCCTTCTCCACCCTCGACCTTGATAATGTTGCCGTAAACAAGCTTAAGCAAGTATATGTGCAATCGCGATTTGTGTTGCGATGGCCGAAATCGCGAGTTTGAAACCTAAGAAGCTGAAATGCTTCTTTAAGGCACCCACAACACTGCTGGTTCTGCGATTATCACATTCACCTATGCATGTTATACACACAACACGGTCATCATAAGTAACATCACAAGCACCATAACAAGCAACACAACTGGGCTGGGCTGGGCTGGGCTGGGCTGCGCTGGGCTGGGCTGGGCTGGGCTGGGCTGGGCTGGGCTGGGCTGGGCTGGGCTGGGCTGGGCTGGGCTGGGCTGGGCTGGGCTGGGCTGGGCTGGGCTGGGCTGGGCTGGGCTGGGCTGGGCTGGGCTGGGCTGGGCTGGGCTGGGCTGGGCTGGGCTGGGCTGGGCTGGGCTGGGCTGGGCTGGGCTGGGCTGGGCTGGGCTGGGCTGGGCTGGGCTGGGCTGGGCTGGGCTGGGCTGGGCTGGGCTGGGCTGGGCTGGGCTGGGCTGGGCTGGGCTGGGCTGGGCTGGGCTGGGCTGGGCTGGGCTGGGCTGGGCTGGGCTGGGCTGGGCTGGGCTGGGCTGGGCTGGGCTGGGCTGGGCTGGGCTGGGCTGGGCTGGGCTGGGCTGGGCTGGGCTGGGCTGGGCTGGGCTGGGCTGGGCTGGGCTGGGCTGGGCTGGGCTGGGCTGGGCTGGGCTGGGCTGGGCTGGGCTGGGCTGGGCTGGGCTGGGCTGGGCTGGGCTGGGCTGGGCTGGGCTGGGCTGGGCTGGGCTGGGCTGGGCTGGGCTGGGCTGGGCTGGGCTGGGCTGGGCTGGGCTGGGCTGGGCTGGGCTGGGCTGGGCTGGGCTGGGCTGGGCTGGGCTGGGCTGGGCTGGGCTGGGCTGGGCTGGGCTGGGCTGGGCTGGGCTGGGCTGGGCTGGGCTGGGCTGGGCTGGGCTGGGCTGGGCTGGGCTGGGCTGGGCTGGGCTGGGCTGGGCTGGGCTGGGCTGGGCTGGGCTGGGCTGGGCTGGGCTGGGCTGGGCTGGGCTGGGCTGGGCTGGGCTGGGCTGGGCTGGGCTGGGCTGGGCTGGGCTGGGCTGGGCTGGGCTGGGCTGGGCTGGGCTGGGCTGGGCTGGGCTGGGCTGGGCTGGGCTGGGCTGGGCTGGGCTGGGCTGGGCTGGGCTGGGCTGGGCTGGGCTGGGCTGGGCTGGGCTGGGCTGGGCTGGGCTGGGCTGGGCTGGGCTGGGCTGGGCTGGGCTGGGCTGGGCTGGGCTGGGCTGGGCTGGGCTGGGCTGGGCTGGGCTGGGCTGGGCTGGGCTGGGCTGGGCTGGGCTGGGCTGGGCTGGGCTGGGCTGGGCTGGGCTGGGCTGGGCTGGGCTGGGCTGGGCTGGGCTGGGCTGGGCTGGGCTGGGCTGGGCTGGGCTGGGCTGGGCTGGGCTGGGCTGGGCTGGGCTGGGCTGGGCTGGGCTGGGCTGGGCTGGGCTGGGCTGGGCTGGGCTGGGCTGGGCTGGGCTGGGCTGGGCTGGGCTGGGCTGGGCTGGGCTGGGCTGGGCTGGGCTGGGCTGGGCTGGGCTGGGCTGGGCTGGGCTGGGCTGGGCTGGGCTGGGCTGGGCTGGGCTGGGCTGGGCTGGGCTGGGCTGGGCTCACTCCTACAAATTAATCCCTGCGTCCGTCCCTGCGTGTTTCCAACCTTGTCCGATCGGGCTGAAATTTTAATAGATGGTAGTTTGCAAAAAATAAAACATGTTTTGCAAGAAAATTATTTTGAAAAAATCAACAGCTGTTGCGCTGTGGCCCGCAACCTATCCCTGCACTCATCCCTGCACTCTAGCCACAGGGCCACAGCGCAGCCGCCTTTTATTTTTTTAAAATAATTAATCAGAGAAAATATGTTTTATTTTCTGCAAACTACCATCTATCAAAATTTCAGCCCGATCGGACAAGGTCGATCAACACGCAGGGACGGACGCAGGGATTAATTTGTAGGAGTGCTGGGCTGGGCTGGGCTGGGCTGGGCTGGGCTGGGCTGGGCTGGGCTGGGCTGGGCTGGGCTGGGCTGGGCTGGGCTGGGCTGGGCTGGGCTGGGCTGGGCTGGGCTGGGCTGGGCTGGGCTGGGCTGGGCTGGGCTGGGCTGGGCTGGGCTGGGCTGGGCTGGGCTGGGCTGGGCTGGGCTGGGCTGGGCTGGGCTGGGCTGGGCTGGGCTGGGCTGGGCTGGGCTGGGCTGGGCTGGGCTGGGCTGGGCTGGGCTGGGCTGGGCTGGGCTGGGCTGGGCTGGGCTGGGCTGGGCTGGGCTGGGCTGGGCTGGGCTGGGCTGGGCTGGGCTGGGCTGGGCTGGGCTGGGCTGGGCTGGGCTGGGCTGGGCTGGGCTGGGCTGGGCTGGGCTGGGCTGGGCTGGGCTGGGCTGGGCTGGGCTGGGCTGGGCTGGGCTGGGCTGGGCTGGGCTGGGCTGGGCTGGGCTGGGCTGGGCTGGGCTGGGCTGGGCTGGGCTGGGCTGGGCTGGGCTGGGCTGGGCTGGGCTGGGCTGGGCTGGGCTGGGCTGGGCTGGGCTGGGCTGGGCTGGGCTGGGCTGGGCTGGGCTGGGCTGGGCTGGGCTGGGCTGGGCTGGGCTGGGCTGGGCTGGGCTGGGCTGGGCTGGGCTGGGCTGGGCTGGGCTGGGCTGGGCTGGGCTGGGCTGGGCTGGGCTGGGCTGGGCTGGGCTGGGCTGGGCTGGGCTGGGCTGGGCTGGGCTGGGCTGGGCTGGGCTGGGCTGGGCTGGGCTGGGCTGGGCTGGGCTGGGCTGGGCTGGGCTGGGCTGGGCTGGGCTGGGCTGGGCTGGGCTGGGCTGGGCTGGGCTGGGCTGGGCTGGGCTGGGCTGGGCTGGGCTGGGCTGGGCTGGGCTGGGCTGGGCTGGGCTGGGCTGGGCTGGGCTGGGCTGGGCTGGGCTGGGCTGGGCTGGGCTGGGCTGGGCTGGGCTGGGCTGGGCTGGGCTGGGCTGGGCTGGGCTGGGCTGGGCTGGGCTGGGCTGGGCTGGGCTGGGCTGGGCTGGGCTGGGCTGGGCTGGGCTGGGCTGGGCTGGGCTGGGCTGGGCTGGGCTGGGCTGGGCTGGGCTGGGCTGGGCTGGGCTGGGCTGGGCTGGGCTGGGCTGGGCTGGGCTGGGCTGGGCTGGGCTGGGCTGGGCTGGGCTGGGCTGGGCTGGGCTGGGCTGGGCTGGGCTGGGCTGGGCTGGGCTGGGCTGGGCTGGGCTGGGCTGGGCTGGGCTGGGCTGGGCTGGGCTGGGCTGGGCTGGGCTGGGCTGGGCTGGGCTGGGCTGGGCTGGGCTGGGCTGGGCTGGGCTGGGCTGGGCTGGGCTGGGCTGGGCTGGGCTGGGCTGGGCTGGGCTGGGCTGGGCTGGGCTGGGCTGGGCTGGGCTGGGCTGGGCTGGGCTGGGCTGGGCTGGGCTGGGCTGGGCTGGGCTGGGCTGGGCTGGGCTGGGCTGGGCTGGGCTGGGCTGGGCTGGGCTGGGCTGGGCTGGGCTGGGCTGGGCTGGGCTGGGCTGGGCTGGGCTGGGCTGGGCTGGGCTGGGCTGGGCTGGGCTGGGCTGGGCTGGGCTGGGCTGGGCTGGGCTGGGCTGGGCTGGGCTGGGCTGGGCTGGGCTGGGCTGGGCTGGGCTGGGCTGGGCTGGGCTGGGCTGGGCTGGGCTGGGCTGGGCTGGGCTGGGCTGGGCTGGGCTGGGCTGGGCTGGGCTGGGCTGGGCTGGGCTGGGCTGGGCTGGGCTGGGCTGGGCTGGGCTGGGCTGGGCTGGGCTGGGCTGGGCTGGGCTGGGCTGGGCTGGGCTGGGCTGGGCTGGGCTGGGCTGGGCTGGGCTGGGCTGGGCTGGGCTGGGCTGGGCTGGGCTGGGCTGGGCTGGGCTGGGCTGGGCTGGGCTGGGCTGGGCTGGGCTGGGCTGGGCTGGGCTGGGCTGGGCTGGGCTGGGCTGGGCTGGGCTGGGCTGGGCTGGGCTGGGCTGGGCTGGGCTGGGCTGGGCTGGGCTGGGCTGGGCTGGGCTGGGCTGGGCTGGGCTGGGCTGGGCTGGGCTGGGCTGGGCTGGCTGGGCTGGGCTGGGCTGGGCTGGGCTGGGCTGGGCTGGGCTGGGCTGGGCTGGGCTGGGCTGGGCTGGGCTGGGCTGGGCTGGGCTGGGCTGGGCTGGGCTGGGCTGGGCTGGGCTGGGCTGGGCTGGGCTGGGCTGGGCTGGGCTGGGCTGGGCTGGGCTGGGCTGGGCTGGGCTGGGCTGGGCTGGGCTGGGCTGGGCTGGGCTGGGCTGGGCTGGGCTGGGCTGGGCTGGGCTGGGCTGGGCTGGGCTGGGCTGGGCTGGGCTGGGCTGGGCTGGGCTGGGCTGGGCTGGGCTGGGCTGGGCTGGGCTGGGCTGGGCTGGGCTGGGCTGGGCTGGGCTGGGCTGGGCTGGGCTGGGCTGGGCTGGGCTGGGCTGGGCTGGGCTGGGCTGGGCTGGGCTGGGCTGGGCTGGGCTGGGCTGGGCTGGGCTGGGCTGGGCTGGGCTGGGCTGGGCTGGGCTGGGCTGGGCTGGGCTGGGCTGGGCTGGGCTGGGCTGGGCTGGGCTGGGCTGGGCTGGGCTGGGCTGGGCTGGGCTGGGCTGGGCTGGGCTGGGCTGGGCTGGGCTGGGCTGGGCTGGGCTGGGCTGGGCTGGGCTGGGCTGGGCTGGGCTGGGCTGGGCTGGGCTGGGCTGGGCTGGGCTGGGCTGGGCTGGGCTGGGCTGGGCTGGGCTGGGCTGGGCTGGGCTGGGCTGGGCTGGGCTGGGCTGGGCTGGGCTGGGCTGGGCTGGGCTGGGCTGGGCTGGGCTGGGCTGGGCTGGGCTGGGCTGGGCTGGGCTGGGCTGGGCTGGGCTGGGCTGGGCTGGGCTGGGCTGGGCTGGGCTGGGCTGGGCTGGGCTGGGCTGGGCTGGGCTGGGCTGGGCTGGGCTGGGCTGGGCTGGGCTGGGCTGGGCTGGGCTGGGCTGGGCTGGGCTGGGCTGGGCTGGGCTGGGCTGGGCTGGGCTGGGCTGGGCTGGGCTGGGCTGGGCTGGGCTGGGCTGGGCTGGGCTGGGCTGGGCTGGGCTGGGCTGGGCTGGGCTGGGCTGGGCTGGGCTGGGCTGGGCTGGGCTGGGCTGGGCTGGGCTGGGCTGGGCTGGGCTGGGCTGGGCTGGGCTGGGCTGGGCTGGGCTGGGCTGGGCTGGGCTGGGCTGGGCTGGGCTGGGCTGGGCTGGGCTGGGCTGGGCTGGGCTGGGCTGGGCTGGGCTGGGCTGGGCTGGGCTGGGCTGGGCTGGGCTGGGCTGGGCTGGGCTGGGCTGGGCTGGGCTGGGCTGGGCTGGGCTGGGCTGGGCTGGGCTGGGCTGGGCTGGGCTGGGCTGGGCTGGGCTGGGCTGGGCTGGGCTGGGCTGGGCTGGGCTGGGCTGGGCTGGGCTGGGCTGGGCTGGGCTGGGCTGGGCTGGGCTGGGCTGGGCTGGGCTGGGCTGGGCTGGGCTGGGCTGGGCTGGGCTGGGCTGGGCTGGGCTGGGCTGGGCTGGGCTGGGCTGGGCTGGGCTGGGCTGGGCTGGGCTGGGCTGGGCTGGGCTGGGCTGGGCTGGGCTGGGCTGGGCTGGGCTGGGCTGGGCTGGGCTGGGCTGGGCTGGGCTGGGCTGGGCTGGGCTGGGCTGGGCTGGGCTGGGCTGGGCTGGGCTGGGCTGGGCTGGGCTGGGCTGGGCTGGGCTGGGCTGGGCTGGGCTGGGCTGGGCTGGGCTGGGCTGGGCTGGGCTGGGCTGGGCTGGGCTGGGCTGGGCTGGGCTGGGCTGGGCTGGGCTGGGCTGGGCTGGGCTGGGCTGGGCTGGGCTGGGCTGGGCTGGGCTGGGCTGGGCTGGGCTGGGCTGGGCTGGGCTGGGCTGGGCTGGGCTGGGCTGGGCTGGGCTGGGCTGGGCTGGGCTGGGCTGGGCTGGGCTGGGCTGGGCTGGGCTGGGCTGGGCTGGGCTGGGCTGGGCTGGGCTGGGCTGGGCTGGGCTGGGCTGGGCTGGGCTGGGCTGGGCTGGGCTGGGCTGGGCTGGGCTGGGCTGGGCTGGGCTGGGCTGGGCTGGGCTGGGCTGGGCTGGGCTGGGCTGGGCTGGGCTGGGCTGGGCTGGGCTGGGCTGGGCTGGGCTGGGCTGGGCTGGGCTGGGCTGGGCTGGGCTGGGCTGGGCTGGGCTGGGCTGGGCTGGGCTGGGCTGGGCTGGGCTGGGCTGGGCTGGGCTGGGCTGGGCTGGGCTGGGCTGGGCTGGGCTGGGCTGGGCTGGGCTGGGCTGGGCTGGGCTGGGCTGGGCTGGGCTGGGCTGGGCTGGGCTGGGCTGGGCTGGGCTGGGCTGGGCTGGGCTGGGCTGGGCTGGG
>JASKMD010000017.1:3947804-3972020 GCA_030144725.1 Haematococcus lacustris
GCACTGCTTGCACTGACCCAAAAATTGAAGCAGGCCAAGACAGGCACCCTCGCCTACGCTGGTCTGCGGAGTGGTTGGCGACTGGGTGGCAGGCGGCCATCTCACCAAGCAAAGTGACGCATGGACCAAGACGTGGTGCGATGCTCTTCCCAAACAGCCTGGCTGCAAAGCCAGAGCGCCTTGCCAGCACCACCAGTATTGCCACAAGGAGGAGCACACCGCACACCGTTACGGGCACGACAATAGGCGCTGCATGGCAGGCAACATTGTGACATGCAACAGGAGGGTAGCCAGCAGGCTGCACATTACTGGGTGAACATAAGAATGCGCAGGACGTGATCAGAGGTGAGTGCGCAGTATTGGTGCGAGTAGGTTTGGAGATGGTGGACTGGCCAACTGCTCATGGAAAGTGGTGGACTGGCCAGCTGCTCCCTGCTGTTTTATGTTGCACCACCATCTGCCTCTACCGTCCTCTCAAACTGAAACCCCTTGTTGGCCAGCTGGCCTGTGCTGAAACACTTGTCTTGGCTGGCTTATGGTCAGTGTTCTTTTGGAGTGTCCTTTAGAAGTGTCCTTTGGAGGCTTGCCCTTTGGAGGTGCCCTTAGGAGGTGCGAGAGTGAGTGACATCGCCTCTCTATAAGTAGGTATCAGCAGGTGTTAGTAGATACGAGCCTAGTGGCGCAATGCCTCCGAGGAAGCGGCCCAGTGCCGCGGAGCAAGAGCCACTACCGATTGAAAGCCCGCGAAAACAAGGTTCGTCGTAGTCGTGGTGTGGTCCGCTGCAACTGTGCAGTCCGGTAAGCTCCGCGCTGCTCTCATCGCTTCTGTTCATGCCAGCGTAGGTCCTACCACCCCTCCAGGCAAGCAACGCGAGGAGCGAAGGGCTGAATGGAAAACCCAGCGACGACAGGTACGCACGGGGGCGCATACCACCTTGTATGCCCCCGCACTGTTTGTGTCCCCGCACTGTTTGTGTCCCCGCATCGTGTGCCGGCCTGTCAAAATGATGATTGTAATTGGCTGCAGGTCATCAAAGTCCCGAGTGGGAGGTGGTGGGTTGGTATGAAGTGAGCATGAATATGTCAGCCACCCTGTGTGTGCCTTGTGTGCATGGCTGCAGTTGGAGGAGGACATGGCAGAGGTATCCATGCAGCGCCATGGGCATGCCAAGCAGCTGGTTGTCTTCTTTGGCGCAGCTAGCATTGGCACGAGGGGAGGTTGGGTGCTGATGCGGTGCTGCGGGCCTGCTGCAAGGTGGTGTGCAGGACCAGGGGGACAGACCAGCGGCGGGGTAGGGTGGTGCTAGTGGATGAGCACCGCACTTCCCGGGTCAGCTCAGCGGTGAATGGCCAGCAGCCATGTGAGAGGCAGCTGAACAAGCGCAGGCCCACCAGGCCTGCAGGCTGGAAGCCCCCAGCAGGGCAGGTGGAACCCCGCCTGCTGCGTCCAGCCTGGAGCCAGCAGCGTGACCAGCCAGTGCGGGGCATGATGTGGTGCCCAGTAGTGGCCCCACGCAAGCCTCCACAGGCCCCACGCAGCAGCCAGCCAGCCACACCGGCAGCAGCCTCAGAGCCTGGGCCCAACACTCCCTCGCCAGCCAAGCGTAGCAAGCGCACCAAGGCTGAGCCAGAGGCAGCTGAGCCTACCCAGCCCACCAAGGGCAAAGGCAAGGGCAAGGGCAAGGCTGCCAAAGCCACAGCCAGGCAGGTGGGTAGACAGGGACTGCAATGCAGCGCTGAACATGCAGCGTATTGGGGAGAGCAAGTGGCGCCCGCTGGAGCTGTGCTACTGGCCAGAGCAGGGGAAGCTGCCAGCCAAGGGCAAGGAGTACCCTGGCCTGGGCTACAAGCGAGTGCGAGACAAGCCACCCTAGGCCCAGGAGCAGCAGCCTGCTATGGCACAGTAATGTGTGCCCCCCCCCATTTGAAGCTGTCATCAGCTTACGCTTAGTGCATGTTTTGTCATGCCAACTCTATGCATCGCCCTGTCAAAGGGTCCAGGCAATAGTGTAGGTGGTAGGCGACCGTGACCATGCGTATGCCATGTATAGGTCATGTGCATGCCATGCGATGGGAACTCCACACAGACAAAACACCGTTTTGTAGTGGTTCACAATCAGTGTGTTCGACTGCAATGAAGGCTCAAGGTTGAGGGCCAAGGTGCTGTTTTATGCTGCTTACTACTTAATAGCGTCCAAGCAGCCATTGAATTGAAATCTAAACATAACCAGGTGCTGGTAGCTCTCAGACTAACTGGCATCGGCTTCAGATGGGTGGGTGACCTCGGCTGTCACTGGTGATGAGATTGTATGAAAACCAATGACGTGAGGAGCTGCTGAGATACAGACATGCAGGCTAATCATAGCTGACCAACAAGGCAGTGTCAGGCCAGAAGTGGTGTGGTGCGGAGCGCACCATGGGCAACTACGTAACACCAGCCCCAATGCGGCACGTGGCTGGACTTCACTAAATTTAATGAGGAGGTCATGGTAGTGCTGTGGTATGTCCTGGCAGGGATTGTCAGCCTCAGTGTTGCTGGGGCAGATCCACCCTTTGCCCCTTCCTTCTCAGCACTTTCCTACCTCTTCAGTCTTTTGATAAGCAGCGAACAGGGCCAGCACTGACCTGTGAGGTCTAGGCTGTTGGATGCAGGTCGGGGAGGTGGTGGCGGGGCAGGTGGCGGCAGTGGCAGCTTGGTGTTGAGGCCTGCCAGGTACCCGGCTTGCACCTGTGGCAGGACATTGCACCAGTATTGCCACGAGGATCGCACATGACACCACTACTGGCACGACAATACGGGCACCTGTGGCAGGACACTACCCAGGAGGTTGCGGGCAGCTGTGCTGTGTGCCGGCAGCTTTAGCAGTGGCAGCAGGCTCCCACCCTCCCATGGGATGCTGCTCAGCTCAGCCCAGCTAAGAAGGCTGAGCAGGATGCCAAGCCCCCTCAATGCCATAGGCCGCAGGCAAGGCCATCAAGCCCCCCCTCCAGCACTACAGCCGGGCCAGTGGGTGGACCAGGACTGCAATGTAGCATTGGCCAAGCAGCGCCTTCTGGAGTCGTGCTGGTGGTCAGACCTGCTAGGCCAAAGGAGTACCATGAGCTGGCCTACATACTGTCGGCTGCACACTCCCCAGGCCCCCAAGACCCAACAGCAGCAGCCCAGGGCACAGTCGCATGCAGTAACTATCCCATCGAGCTTGCCTGTCAGCTAGTTACAGTACACAACCACATTAAGAGTCTTGCGCTGGCCGTTAGTCCATGTCTGACAGGCTGCCCAGGGTGCCAATGAACATGCCCTGTGGCTATATGGTGCCCCGATAACAAGTAGTGTGTGGACTTGGCATTTAATTGAATAGCTGGAAAGCACTATGGCAGGCAGCCACGACCATTGCGCCTGAGCTGGTCATGTGCGCTGGTCAAGTACTCACCTGCATTCTTCCTCCATCTTTGGCGAGCTGCGCATCAAACTGTGCGTTTATCCAGACCATGACGTCAGCAGCAGTGCTCCCATTCTGAAACATGGCCAGCCCAGTACTGAAAGCTTCCCTGCAAAGCACAGCATGCATGCAACAAACAAGTAGCCATAGATTTCCCTATGCAACTCGCATTCTGACTACAGTCCGCCCTCTCGTGCTAGGTCCAATGCCACATACCACATGCCAGCGCAATGGTCACGCAGGCTGGCTTATTAGCTGCTGCACGCAAAAACCGAAGGAAGGGTACCACCCGGCCGGGCACGGCATAGCCAGAGTGGTCCTAGTGCTGCACTGTCATGCACTGCCATGCACTGTCATGCACTGTTGTTATTCATAGTTTGATCATTGTGTGCGATGTCAATGCGCTCATTCAACTTGGTGGGGAGTGAGAATGAAGACTGGCAAACCCAGCAAATTGGATATAATATACGTTTTGTAGGTAAGGCACCTGTTTTGGGCTATGAATCCACACCTGAGTAAGCGAGCATGAGGGTACAAAGGAGTCTCTGTGTGTGAGACAAACCCGTGTGTGTACACTAAATCTGCTCCCTTTTCCCCCATATAATCCCAGATGCAAGCAGCAAGCACCTCTCGCGGTAAGTGCTACAAGAGCCCAGTAACTGACAACGCTATACACCAAACCACGCATTGACCAGTTTTGACCCAACAGAAGGTTGCCTGCACTCACATCCTCCTGTCCATAACACTCACCGGTATAGGCGGCCATTAGTGATACGGATGTCCAGCGCCCCATTCGGGTGGGTCAAGCTTTTGTCCATGTTGTCAAGAAATGTCTGCAGGCATGCACAGCAGCGCCCTAAACGCGTGCCACAGCTTCCAGTCGCAGGCACATCACTGCCTTGGAGTGTACTGCCTCAAAGTGTAATGTCTCAGATTGTACTGCCTCAGAGTGTAATGCCTCAGAGTGTACTGCCACTCACCACGACATCAGGAGGGTGATAGCCGGCCGCCTGCCACCTGGCCAAAGCGCTCGGTGCTGAGGACAGGTGTTGGGTAAGGAAGGGGCCGACAGGAGAGTTGCCAATAACATGCTGCACAATGCAGCATAGACAGCACACAACACCAGTCTTGCATCGTGAAAACCGTGAAAAGAGGTCATGAGGAAATGGTGAAAGGAGTTCACGAAAGGAGGTCGTGCAAACGTGATGAAAAAGGAAAAACACATCGTCATTAGTTGCAACACCCACCACCATGGAGCGGTTCAGTTGTGCGATGAAGGAGAAGAAGTTGAAGGTGGCTTGCTTGTACCCAGCACCCTGGTGGGCGTTGATCATCCCTGCATAGCCACTGGGGCACAATGCGTTGTAGGGCAGGGGGTTCAATGCGGAGGAGGCAAGGGAATGGCAAGGCAAGGGCAAGGGAGGCAGCATTTTAGCACCTGAGAAGCCAGCGATGCCAAAGTTGGGTGCTGTGTTGACCAGCGATGTCTCCCCTGTGAACTGGTTGCGTTGCAAGGTTGCGTGTGGGCAGGTGGTTGTGGTGCAGGCTTCCAGCTTGCCTGCAGGTGACTTGCGGGCAAGGACTTAGGAGCAAGCACTCATACCGATGTCATACACGGCCAAGAGCACATGATCTCTTGCCTGCCAATGCTTGTCACGTTTAAGCATGGCCGGGCAACTGACGATGATGATGGCTAACACACCTGCTATACAGTCAGGGTGTTGGTCGTCCTTGCACTCTGTTATTCCACAGTCTGCTTGTCCCTACAAGGCTAAAGGCTGAAGAGGCGTTCCGTTGTACGCCATTTTACGCCACTGTACGCCATTTGTGACGCGCTCCGCTGCACCGCACTGTAAGCAGTCTCTACAGCAGCCTCCGCTGAGGTCTCCTCTCTCAGGACCTAACCAGTAGCTAACTAGTAGCTAAGGACGTGTCATCAAATGCAACGGTTGTCAAAGGACGGACAGCGCACAGTGTGACAACGGACGGTATAAAAAGGCTCCGTTTGCCTCACTTAGGTCTCTTACTCGGCGCAGGCAATTGTTGCCAGCGCCGAGTACTGGCTAGACCCCAAGCTTTCGTACCGGTGTGGCGCAATGCTGAACAAGCACCCAACTTTGGCATCGCACACACAGCAGCCCCTTGTGTTGCTTGTGTTCGCCCCGCACCGAAATCACTGCATGTGCTTGTGCTTTTGTTCGCAGTGCACAAGATGGGACATGTCCCGTAATACGGCATCTCTTGCTAGGGCACGGCATCTCTTGCCAGGCCCTTTGCCTCTGAAAGGCCCCGCTCACAATCCGCACATCTTGCCCTTGTTGCCCCGCACACAGCCTGCACATCTTGCCCTTGTTGCCCCGCTCACATCGTGACACATTGGCCTAATCGAGGACAGGTTATGTGTTCTTAGGTAGGATAGTATCCACGTCTATCATGCCTACGTCAACATATGCCTACGTCAACATATGTCGTGGCCCTATGTGCTTGCAGGTATCGCCGAGCATCAGCAATTAATAAACCTCGTAGCCATAATGGAGCTTCCTAGTGGAGCTCCCTCCCTACCCGAGCCCTAGAGCATTGGCGCACTCTAGGGCTGTTTGCTAGTTCACTAGTGTTTGCTAGTGCAATGGGCTGGTAGCCTTCTAAGCGTTAAGCTGTTAGTTTTGGTGAGGTGCCCAGTGGTGTGAGGTTTGCCCACGAACGTGCCATCGATGTGGGGGTTGTAGTCATTAAGGGTGCGACCGAGGATGCTACAACGTGTTTGTAGTAGTTCAGTGAGATTACCCACAGTTCAACATGGTGTTCATTGTTGGACAAGTTTTGTTCGTCTGAGGAGCAAGCACTGGTTTGACATGCTGGCTTGTAACTAGCAACGGTCGTTGTGCAAGTGCTGGGTGAAGTGCTGTTGCAATGCTGCTCAGCATAGCAACGCATGCCAAGGCAGGTCTAGGGCACATCACCAGTGGCTTGTGTTGACCACAGCAGGTGTTGACCACTTGTGCACACTGCACACACAGCCCCGCACCCACCTGTGCTACGGTTGAGGATGGTTGGGGAGCCAGGCAGCTGTGCAAACCCAATCTTGCCATGCCACGGGTTTGCAGGGAGGCCCAGCAGCTTGTCCAGCAACTGAATACCTTTGAACTGCTCGTCCCATTTGATGGTCATCAGACCTGTGCCGAGCAAGTGAGCCTGTTTGCCAGCCTTGCATCCACCACAACAAGGGGGAAACGAGGGCTAGGAATAACACCTGGTGTGGTCAATACATGGTCAGGCAGGCATACATGGCCTGATGATGTTGGGGGAGAGTGGGCTTGGGAGGCTGGGCAGAGCTGGGAGTGTAGGGTCAAGGCTGCGTAACCCCAAGACGCTGCATGATTGCCTTGCTCTTGCCCACGGCTTAAGAACCTCAGCCTGCTATCATACAGTACTTGACTCATGGCAGGCCTGTATAGTGCTGCCAGGTTTGTGGACATGCGATTGGACTGGGATTTTCAGCTGTCAAGGGTACCCAGGTAGGGTGTCATATTGGGGGAGGGAGGATTACCTAAACGCACATGCCCTGCTGGGTATAGAGGTGTATTGGGTTACACTCACAGCTGCCCTGCAGGAAGGGCATGTGGGCCAGCATGCACTGGGCCCCGCGAGGAAGCGGCACTGTGTAGCTTAACAGCTCCTTGTACAGGGATAGCGCCTTGAGCATGGCCTGCACACAGCACCAACAGCTTTGTCACACCTGATCACATTTGGGACAAAGGCATGGACCGTGCTGGTGCCAATCGCCGTGCCCCAATTTATGTTTGTATGGCCAATCTGGCCAAGCGCCCTTCAGGGGGTGAGGCAACAGTACATGGATAGGCACCACAGCCTCAGGGACAGTGCCACGGACACAATGGATCCTGGGGCTGAGCTGACATGAGCCTGAACAATCACTGCTGGTGTCAAGGTGCGGCCACTGGCCCCGGCACCGCAGCTACCACAGCCTGCATCACTGTTGCTGCTCCTGCTGCTCCTTACTCTCACAGGGGCCCTCATAGATATAGCAAAAACCATCAAAAAGGGAGAATCACCCACAGCCCAACAGCCTGCAGGAGCTTCCTTGCTGCTATCGCTGCTATTGCTGTTGCTGTCCACTTCCCCAGCAAGCGCTGCTCCCGCCCCGCCCCTGCTGCTGCCCCCGCAGCCATATGTGGTTTTTTAGAAAATAGGCGTACCACCGAACAATGGCACCAGTGTATTGGATCGCCCTACCTCGTTGTTGACCAGTGGGGTCATGGAGACAGGGTCAAACATCCAGCCAGATTTAGTCCCCTGCAGCGTGCAGCCATCCAGCAAGCAAGCCAGGTATGACTGCATCAGTACAACAGGATGGCCTGAAGGATTGGCGCAGGCTCTGGACCCAGGCCCTTGTGCCTGGGTGTCTGCCCGCCCTGGCACGATCCAGGCTGTGGCTGCTTGCGCCTGCTTGGTAGCCCGAGCTGCTGTAGAAGTCGAAACCTATCTTTTGTATCCCTTCTGACGCTGGAGGTGATGCAGAGAAGTGCAGTTGTGAAGAGAAGTTGTGAAAAGTGGGTGGTGGCTAAATGTCGTGAAAAGAGGTTTTGAAGACGTGAAAACGAAATACGTGCAAACCCTGATCATGTGAGATACGTCTGTCCTGCTCCTGTATTCGACAAAGCGCAATGAAACGCAAAAAGGGCACAGGTAAGCTTTAGCAGAGAACAGCAAGGCAGAGACAAGTAAAAGAGACCGAGAACTCCAGGCCCAAAACCAGCAGCCTGCAGCACAGCGATGTGTACACTAGGCAATGCTTTAGCCATGGCTTACATGAGAGCATGTGTTTCATGTCAGTTTCTGTTGCCCCATATTCAACAGTGGGTATCAACAGCCTGCAATACCAGATACGGACCTGTGAGGGCCACCATGCAGATGCATATTGTATCAACAGATTACAGGTTACGTAGCCGCCTTTAGTAGGGGAGATATGCGCTGTGCCTGCTAGATTGGATTGGATGGACACAATGTGCACATGGAGGTTATCCTGTCACCCGATGCACATCATGCTGGCTGTGGAGGTAAGCTCTCACCAGGGCTTGTATCATGGGCGTCAGCAGCTGTGAAAACACCACTGTGTCTTCCAAGCAGTTGATGACCTGCCAGCAGATAGAGTAGTCC
Organism: Haematococcus lacustris; assembly: GCA_030144725.1. Classification (NCBI taxonomy): domain Eukaryota; kingdom Viridiplantae; phylum Chlorophyta; class Chlorophyceae; order Chlamydomonadales; family Haematococcaceae; genus Haematococcus; species Haematococcus lacustris. The sequence goes on from JASKMD010000017.1 coordinate 3,956,420, forward strand.
GGGACGCCATCTGTAGCGAGCACGATGGTAACTATGACACTGAGAATGGGAAATGAGGAGGAGGAAGGTCTGAGACAAGAGAAGCTCCCCCCTCTGGAGCTGGCGCTGTCCATGCAATGATGGAGTTGCGCACCAGCATTGAAGTCTGAACCATTCATGGCGCGAGCGATAGTGAGAAACTCGTCCCAGGTGCTGGGTGGACTGAGGTTGGCCATTGCAAACACATCCTTGCGGTAGTAGAGGGTGCTGACCTGCCGGCCACAGGAGCAGCACAAACCAGAGGGATTTCATGCATACATGGACCTGACGGTAGCTGGGATGAATGATGTGCTCTCACTAGTCACTACGCAGTCAGCATGGTGATGTAGGGTGTGACAGGCTCAAGGGTGCTCAGGCCTGCTTACAATTTCAACCACTTGTAACCACTTCCAACCAGCAAACCAGGTGTGTGAGCAAACCAGGGTGAAACCACATGATGGCAGTGCGTGGGACTGCTGCGGCAGCTGCTGAAGCTGGAGCCAGGGCAGGTGTTTGTGACCCTCACTGCACACCTTGCCAGCCAGAGGCATACCCGTGACTGTCCCGTTATACACAGAGCTGACCTGGCGGAAGTACCTGCAGGAGGGTGGCAGCGGGGCAGAACAGCGCACTCAGTGCCTCGCACCCTCTTGGCTGCACTGTACAGCTCACCCCTGGCTGCCACTACTAGGAACGTGAGCTGGAGCCGCACCTGATGAAGTCAGGCCAGTTCAAACTGGCATCTGCTGCAATGTAGGTGTCCAGGGGTTCCACCATTCCGGCTTGTACCATGTCCACTGTCATCACGGGGTCCAGGATCCTGCTCACACATCAGCCTTGCCAGGGCTCAGGCCTCCTGCTCACATCTGTCACCACCTGCTAGAATGCTCCTAACTTGCCCAACGCCTGTAGCACTTGCATTACCCCCCCTGCCAGTTAGGCTGAGCACATCCTTGTCAGTCTTCAGCCAACAGGTGTCAGGGTGTTTGTCCAATGGAGCTGGTAGTGTCTCAGGAATGGTGCTTGCGCAGACAGGTGTTCCCAGCTGGTCACACAGCTGTGCAACGTCTGGCTGGAGGTCGTCAGTTGCGCACCCATACTGGGCTGGTCACACTGTTGTTGCTGCCACCTCCCCAGCCAAGGCTGCCCCTCCTCCCCGCCCATGCTGCTGCCCCTGCAGCTTTAGGTGGATCTGTGTGGACCCAGGGCGCACTGAGCTAAGCTTGTGTAGCAGGCAGGCAGGCAGACAGGTCCCTGATCACGCCTTTGCATTGCCCACTGGGCTGATGAGGGTGGTGCTGCTCACACGGCTGCAGCTCAGTCATTCAATCCGTGAAAGTCAGCCGTGAAAACTCAAGTTGCTCGAGACAATCGCAGCCGTCTTAAAGCACATCGCGCAGTGAAGAAGCGGAAGGGCACTGCTAAGCAAAAGCAGCGGCCGGCAAAGAAATCTAGTAACAGAGGTACGTTGACGTGTCCCTAGCTCCATCATGCATTGTTGGGATTAATTGCATGCATGGCGCCCCACACATGTGTCTCGTGCATGGGTGGATATGCGCTTGTGGCTGCCTTGGTTACATGTGCGCTGACATCAGCAGGTGACTGCCTCACCATCCATCGTAGGATCGCTGGCCATTAGAAGCTGTGTCCAACACCAGGCCCGGCAGGTCAGGGATCTCTGCGTAGTCCACAATCAAGGAATAACCTGGGCAGGGCATGCAGCAAGCCACAAGCATGTAAGAAACGACAATGCAACGGGGACGAGTGGTTGTGCACCTAGTGGCATGGGGTGCCTGGAAGCAGAGGCTTAGATTGAGGAGGCTACAATTGCACGAACTGAAATAGGCAACACTAACCCATGCAGCAAGAGCCTGAGCAGCTGTGCAGCTGATAGGACCGCAGAGTACTGCCTGCCCTAGGCAAGGAGTAACAGCAGGGCCACAGGCTGGTCGATGACAGGCTGCTCAGGGCCCGGCAGCGGCTGCACTAGGCAGCAGAGGTTTGTAGGGGCATTGATGGCTGGGCCCAGAATTGGCCATCATAGCTGATTAGACGACATCAGGACTCACACATGTTCAGGTACTCCTTGCCTAGGGCACTGTGCATTGACAGGGATACAGGCAGGGGGGTGTGCCATGGGGTCAAGGGTGACTACCCACAAGATGAAGGAAGAATACCCACAGGTCAACACCCTGGCAGGATCTCTCATGCATGAAGAGGGGTGTAGATGCTTGATAGCTCGTACCTGTGATGTTGGTCCACTGCGACACCAGGCCTGGCAAGATGTTTAGATTTTGAATTGGAGACAAGATACGGAGAGGCTGCAAGGTGGGGTACGTGGCAGCAATGAGCATGGAAACCAAGTGATGTATTGGAGCAAACATCGCTCTGCACCCACTCTCAATGACTGGGATGGGATACCCAGGCAGCCATACAAAAGCCTTGTTAGGTTGTTGTACTCCACTGCACCAAGAGATGGGACATTCGCTATCCTGCAAGGTGCATATGTACGGCCCTGACGTACAGTATGTAAGAGATGGCCATCGAAGTCTCAGGTCTTAGTGCAGGGGGTAAATGCACTTGTGGGAATGCACATGGCTGGTCAGCATGTGGACGCTCGCCAGCACTCACCTGAGGCCATCAAGAGACTTGCCAAGCAGAGCGAGACAGCTGCTGTCGGCGACGGGCTCCGTGCAGTTGTCTGCTAGTACGGACATCCTGGCAGTGAGCATACCAAGCAGCACCAGAGCCGCTGTCCGGCGCATACTTGAGGAAGCGAAGCCGGACTACGGCTGCTCCACAAAATCCGAGCCATGGTCCGCGTTCAAACATACCGTAACTGTTTCAATTCTTTACTACACCTTAACACCGATGGCACGTACCCTGCTTAACTTAACAGCTTCATGTGGCTAACAGCCTGTGCAAAGTGCTAGGGGCTATGCATTGTTGCGGGCCCGGCCATCAATGCCCCGCCGGTGCTCTGCAGGCCGTTGCAGCTGCTGCCTGCCCTTGGGCAGCCGGTCATTGACCAGCTTGAAGCCTTGTCGGTACTCCTTGCCAATGGGGGGCAGGGCCTCCCGGTCCTTCCAGCTGCACAGCTCCAGGGGGCGCTGCATGCTCTCCCCACTGCGCTGAAAGTTCAGGCATCCGTTGGTGTCCCGGTCCAGCCACCTGCCTCATGGGGGGCCCTGGGGTGGTGGGACTGGGCCAGGTGCAGCGGGCGGCTGGGCTTGCGCAGGGGGAGGTGGGGGCTCCAGGGCAGGGGGACCTGGGCTGGGTGCCTGAGACAGTTTTCCTGGAAATCACGCAAACAACCTTCCTCGAGAACAATGCTCTCTGAAATATGCATGCACGCATGCTCAGCTTTCTCAGGTTTGCTGCCAGGGTTCGTAGCTCAGTGTCAGGGCTGATGGTGCTGCATGAGTTGGGGCAGCTGCCCCTCCAGCTTTACTGGTTTAGGGCTGCCTGCAAGTTCTGGAACACTGCCAAACTATCCCACAGTGACCTGTTAATGAGGGTCATTAAGGCAGATGTGGAATTAGGGAGGACTTGCCAGGCCAGCTGGAGTGCTCAGTTCCAGCTGGCCGCCAGAGAGCTGATGGGGGATGAGTTTACCCTGAGCCCGGACATGGTCCTAGGCACCAAGGCTATGGAAGTCAAGTGGCTCGAGAGGTGGGGGAGGCGTTGGGTTGGGTTTGAGGGAGACCCTAGACTGCCTGAGACGGTGCATCGGGAGAGATGCTCGTATGCTGCATGGTTCAAGCATGGGGACGGCATTGGCATCAATCACATGGCACCACACCTACTGAACAGACAGCTCTCTACAGAAGTTCGCACGAGCTTGACTAGGTTCAGGTTAGGCAACAGCGGTCTGGGGGTGGAGAAGGCTCGGTTTGAGGGGGTAACTTTCATTGATCGCACATGCACCAGATGCACAGAGGGGGTAGTGGATGACGCCATGCATTTCATCTTTGAGTGCACTGCCACGAGTTCCATCAGGGAGCAGCCGGAGTTTGCCATGACTTTACAGAACAATAATGAGAACTTGCATGACTTCATGTTGAGCCCGTGTGCACCTTTGTTTGTGCACCTTGCTATGAAATGCGTTACAGAAAGTCCCGAACCCCTAGAGGGGGAGGGCGGCCTAGCAGCCTAACGGCTGACGGCTTAAGCGGTGTAAGCCACATCATCATCTGAAATATGCAGCACAAGAGTACGGTGCACAAAACCTGCACACTTGTAGTTCAAGCACTTGTAGCCCGCCTCGCAGCTATCCCATGCTACCACTACGACGCCAACATGGTGGACCACGTCGGCAAGCAGCTGGAGACCGCACTTAGCAACATGACATTATTTTGGTGTTCCATGAGGGTTGTAGGGATTTAAACTTGTTCTGTCTGCTTTCCCATACGGTGTCAGCTAGAAATGGCAGACATTTTATTTTTGTGTCCTTATGTAAAGCTAGGGGTCCTTCTTAGATCATCATGTAGTAAAGAGTTTTCCTATCAGGCTATGAATTCAGTAGAGAGCAGCCTGGAAGATTAGTCCCGCACATGCGTCCTGAGCCACCCCTCGTAGTATTTACGTGGCCCTGGCCCCCCATATAGCAGCAGCTGGTCAATGGCAGTGGAGACGTTTGTGGCAGCGGGGGCTTCATGGAGTGCCAGCCTGTAGCTGGAGACCGGTGGAGGAGGGAGGCACACCGGTCACACTCGCGGCCAGTGTGTCCACTCAGCGTGCCGGGCATACGGCGTCAGGCGTATACATAGCAATCGAGCTCATCGACGGTATCGTCCAATGCGACCGCAGACTGATCTTGCGTTGCGCTTTGGCGCTCTGGGTCGCTGGCATCCGGCAGCGTCGCCAAGGCGGCACAAGGACGCACCAGCTGAAGCTCACCCTGCGTCTCAGGGCATACAGCAAATATCGCGAACTAACACGGGCACCAGCGCGCTGTCCAGGCTCCTTGCCATCCTGCCTCAGCCTTCCCTAAAAACCCTCTGGGCAGCTGCAGCTTAGCTTCCACTGCCCTGGAGCCCTCCTGCCGGCCTCACCTGGCAGCGGGCATGACAAAGGCTTGGATACCAAGCCAGGTTGCCCTCAGCACACACCGGCTGCCACGCCATGTCACTGCAGCCGCACCCTGCTCTCCAGGTCATTGTTGCTCCAGCATCCGTCTCAGCAACAGGGCCAGGGGGCTGTAGTGGGGCAGGGTCGAGACCGGGGGTCAAGGCTGGGTCTTGGGCAGGTGTGGGTGTGGGTGTGGTGCCGCCTGGTGCTTTGAGGCTGGGCTGACTGAGCTGGGTCACCAGGGCGCTGGCTCTCTGCCCAGCTTGCACACTGGAGGCGGTAAAGACCCAGCTGCTGCTGCTGCTGCTGCTGCTGCTGCTGCTGCTGCTGCTGCTGCTGCTGCTGCTGCTGGGCTTAGGGCTGGGGGTCGGGCTACTGCTGCTTGCCTCCCCAACACCTGCCCCAGCACTACCATCCTCCCTAGCTGCTGCAGGCCTCTGCATGGAGCCTAGCCACATGTCCCTCAACTTTACGCTCCCTGGGGGTGGGGCAGCTGGAGAGGGAGCTGTGGCTGGCCATGCTGCTGCTGCTGCTGCTGCTGCTGCTGCTGCTGCCCTAGAGCCCGGTTTGGTGTTGCCGACCTGCACGCTCAAGGTGCTCTGGCCTGTGCTGAGGGGCAAGCTCAGTGGGCAGTCCTGCAGCAGTTGCGCTAAGCCCTGGGTGGTGGGGCAGGAGGAGGTGAGTTGGGTGACAGCTGCCAGGCTGGCCGCCCCCCCTGAAGCTAGCAGGGCAGTTGCCAAGGGCTGCGTGCACACCTGAAGCAGGGCAGCAACTGTGGCCACATCCATGGCATTGGCGGCTGGTAGTAAGGAGAAGGAGGAGGAGGAGGAGGAGGGGTGGGGGGAGGAGGGGGAGGGGGAGGAGGGGAAGGGGGGTTGGGAGGTGGAGGGATGGGAAGAGGGAATATGAATTTGGGTATTGATGCTGCTGGCCATGGCACCATTGAGGGTGACACCAGCTAGGCCGCCTTGCATCCTGCTGCCAAGCGCTGGTTGCTCCTGCACCGTGGAGTTGCTGGCTGTAGGGTTGGGGGTGGGAGGGTTAGGGCGGGTGTAGGGGGGCCCCCCTGGACTGGGGCTGTCGAGGGTGGGGGCTGGAGCATGCAGGGAGGTGGCTGCAGCCACAACAGCCTGCGCCAGGAAGCACAGTGCTGGGGAGCAGCTATCCAGCTGGAACGGCACTAGTCCGTCTCCTGCAACATGATGACCAGCATCAACAGCAGCACATCATCACCATCGTTATACATTACTGTTGATAAGAGGAGGGAGGGAAGGAAGGGGAGGGTGGAGGAGGGAGGTGGAGGAGGGAGGTGGAGGAGGGAGGCGGAGGAGGGGGGCGGGAGGGAGGGGAGGGAGGGGAGGGAGGGGGTGGAGGGGAGGTGGAGGCTCTTGCTTGTCAAGCTGAGGCACTGACCCAGGCTTTGCAGTAGATGCAGGGTGCTGAAGGGGCAGTTTCCGCCACGCAGCACCTGCATCCAGGGCTGAGGTCCTGGACCCGCAGCAGGCCCCAGGTCTTGCCCAGCTGCTAGGCTGGAGCCTGACCCAGCCTGGATGTCATTGCCTGCTGCTCTCAACATGGCTGCTGCTGCCTCTGCCACTTGTGCTGCAGCCGCAGCCACAGGCCGCACGCCAGGTGCTGCCCCTGGTACCCCCACCGCTGCTCCCACAGCCTGCAGCATAGTGGCCGCTTGTGCTGCTTCTGCTTCTGCTGCTGCTGCTGCTGCTGCTGCTGCTGCTGCTGCTGCTGCTCTTGCCGCGCCTGCTGCTGTTGCTGCTGTTGCTGCTGTTGCTACGGCTGCTGACGTCGCCGCTGCTGCTGTCCCTGCAGCTTTAGGTGGGCCCTTGGGAACCCAGGACACGTTGAGCTCAGCAGCTGCAGCAGGCAGGTCCACGGGGCTCAGGGCGGGGCTGGGCAGGGGGGCGCCAGAGATCACAGCCGCCCAGGTCAGCAAGCCGGGCGTTGCAGGGGGGCCAGCAACAACCAAAGCTGCACCTCCGCCGCCACCCCGTGCACCTCTGTCATCACTGCCATGCTCTGCCGCCTCCTCCTCAAGGAATGGCTCATACAGGACTTCGTAATAGTCTGGCTCTGGGCCAGACTCCCACCCCCCTCCAGGTGCAAGGGCCGCCCGGGGGGGTGCACCAAAGGCAGCTGGGGGCGGGGCCCAGGTGGCGGCTGGCCCCTCCTTACTGGGCATGGCCCACTCTGCCGGGCCTGGGCTGCCAGTCGGGGGTGAGAGGAGGTTGGCAGAGCTGGCTGGGGCCTCTGGGCTGCTGCTGCTGTGTAGGTCGCTGCCTGGGTGGGTGGGTGGGAGGGGCCCTGACTTGGTGGGAGGGAGCTGAGTGGAGAGTGGGGTGAGGGTGGAAGAGGGGCTGGTGGCAGGGCTGGTGGGCAGGCCTCGATGGTTCAACAGCTGGGCTATGGCAGCAGCAGCAGCAGCAGAGGCTGACGAGGAGGCAGAGGGGTGGGGTGGGTGCAGCATGAGCGTTGGGGGAGTGTTGAGTAGGGTGTGGCTGGGTTGGGTAGGAGCCATGCCAGTGGCTGGAGGGGCTGGTGAGGGCGGGTCAGGCAGAGGGGTGAGCAGGGTGATGCAGAGCACCAGGGAGGTGAGCTCCACGCCCTGCACAGTGCAAGCGCGGGTCACACATGGTCAGCTCGTGTGACCCCCCCCCTGGTGCAGTGAGGGGCGCACAGTAGGCATCCAGCCATGGATGTTGGCATACGGAGGGCATGGCGGTGGGGAGCTTGTTTGAAGGTGGAGACTGGGAGGTGGTGGAGCGTGGCAAGGAGCATGCTGCTGCCTCAGGACTATTGCCTGTCTGCTGGGTTCAGGCTGGGTGTGATGGTGGGTTCAGAGTAATAGTGAAGGTGGGTGAAGGGTGGTGGTAACGGTGAGAGTGGTATTTTAGGTGGTGGTGAAGATGAAAGTGAAGGTGAGGCTGAGTTAAAACTAGGGTTGTTGAGCAGGGTCCTGGGAATGGAGGCGGGCCTGGGAGCTAAGGTGGTGGGGAGCTGGCTGGTGGGGACTTCATCTAGTACCAGCCTGCGTGCAGTGTGTCATGCCCATGGTGCTGGGGTTGCCCAAGCTGGAGGCTGGCCACTAGGCTGGCCACTAGGCCCTGGAGATGCTGAGTGGTGTTCATCAGCAGGGGCCACAGAGATGGTTGTGGAGGGGTGTCACAACACATGGCTCAGCCCAGGTATGGCAGCTGGCAGTGAGCAGGTGCTGACCTGCTGCAGCTAGCCCAGGACTGCAAGAACGGGTGGCCTGGAAGTAGGGGCAGGTGGGCAGCAGCTGCAGCACTGGGACTGGGATCCGTGAGCATGCCATGCAATGTACGGTAAATGTGCTGCCCCATGCACCCCCTTCGGGTCATTCAACACCAAGGACTCCCGTCAAGGCTACCCAGGGCAAGAGGCCAGACGTGCAGATAGCCGAACCTGAACCTGCACCCATCGTCCAGTGTGCTGCAGGCTATGGAGCTGGCTTAGTAGCTATGTTTCCAGCCTAAGTGCTGGCCCACAGGAGCAGCAGCAGCACCACCATCACGTGGCGTTCGCCTGTTGGCGTTGCTGCATGCTGCAGGCATGCTCAACTGTTTGAGCCCAGGCACTATGAGGGGCCATGGGTCCCCACACACATGCTGGCCCTGGCACTCCCCTCTGCAGTGTACTGTCCAAGGTACCTGCTGGCTCTAGGCAGGACCCGGAGGCAAGATGTTGGGCCTCACCTCCCCAGCGTCAGCCCCTACTGCCTGCCTGATCCCGCATTGCTACATGCACAGCTGGCTCTGCATGCAGCGCATCAGTGGTGGCAGCATGGTCGCCATACCAGCCCTCACCCCTGCCTCCCTCTCCGCCTGCCTGCTCACCAGCCCCCACCTGTCCTCTCTGCCACCTGCCCTCCCTCACCTGGCAACCTGCTTGGCATGCGTCAGGGAACTGAGCCAGGCTGGAGGGGTGGCACAGGGGCTGGGCCGCAGGGTCTGTGGGAGGGCAGGCACACAGTGCACGCCAGCGCACCCCCTGACCTTCATCCCCCTCCACCACCTCCCCTGTGCCCCCTACCCTGCTGCCCTGACCGAACCTTGACCCTGGAGACATGTCGCGCATGCTGCTGCTGCTCCCTGGCTTACTGCCCACAATGGAGGTGCTGGCGTCGTCCCTCTTGGTTGCGCTGCTGAAGCTGCTGCTCGTGGCAGTGCAGCTGCTGGCTGCTGCGCTGTCCCAGGGGCAGGCCGCCAGCTGGGCTGCTGCCTGGGCCAAGTCCCCTGGTAATGCCTGCCAGGCTTGCAATACTACTGGCAGGCATGCAGTCAGCACTTGGGTTGCGGTAAGAGTTAGTGGAGAGTGAGCCGGAGAAGGACTGGGGTAGGATCCAGGTGGCTGAGGTGGCACAGCAGCAGGCGCAGAAAGAGAGTTGAAAGCAGTGACTGGCTGCGAGCCAATCACTGCGGCGGTAAGAGGCCTCAACGCGGAAAGCAGCTCGCACTGGCACTCGGCGCAGCTGATGCTGTGTGCGAAGGGCGGCGGCAGGCCCAGCCCTGCAGGTGTGTGTGGCACATGCTAGTCGCTCCCAGCCCGGCGCCGGGACCGGCAGCGGCCAAACCAAGACTTCTGTACCCACCACACGCTTTCGCCGCGGCTACAAGCGATGGAGCTGTCAGAGCAGCCCGGTTGGCATAACAACCGCGAGCGAGGTCGCTGTGCTTTTGTGACGAGTCAGTCGGTGTTGCTGCCACTGCGCACATGAGAAGCACTGCTGCTACAGCGCGAAGCCAGAAGCGCATAGCATGGCGCAGGCTGCCGCGCGCTGCTAACTTGCGAAGCAGCGGGCCATAGCAGTGGCTACAGCGCCGTTGTTCGGGATATGCTAGCTGGGTTGGCAGGAACGCGAAGAACTACGCGAAGAGTAAATCTACTTGTTACTCCATGCAACGCAATTTGAAGCCGTGCAGATAGATCACACCGTTAAATTTCTCCGCGGGGTTGAGAAATTGCTACCCTGTGGGAGTGAGAATATGCCCCGACCCCTTCCCCAGGGGCGGGGCGGGGCGGGGCGGGGCGGGGCGGGGCGGGGCGGGGCGGGGCGGGGCGGGGCGGGGCGGGGCGGGGCGGGGCGGGGCGGGGCGGGGCGGGGCGGGGCGGGGCGGGGCGGGGCGGGGCGGGGCGGGGCGGGGCGGGGCGGGGCGGGGCGGGGCGGGGCGGGGCGGGGCGGGGCGGGGCGGGGCGGGGCGGGGCGGGGCGGGGCGGGGCGGGGCGGGGCGGGGCGGGGCGGGGCGGGGCGGGGTGCACGCCTTGACGTTTGAACCGCTCAGCACTACCAGGGATCGTCTACCGATGACATTGCTATACCTCCCACACCCCTGCAGGTTCTATATGCGAGACGCTAGTCTAGTCCCCCTAGTGCTCACCAGCTGTTTCAAATGGGGCGTTGGACAAGTGGCAGCTCTGGCCCCACAGACAGTCATTGAGGCATCCAGGAGCTGACACTGGCAGCCAGACACACTTTACAGCCTTTACAGCCTTTACAGTTACAGCCTTTACAGTTACGGACCTTACGCCTTTGTGCACACAATGGGTGGTGATGCATCGCGGATCGCGACTGCCACCTGGGTGCCTCCTCCTGCCTGTCGCCCACTAGTGCCAGCTTCAGGCTGGCACATAATGAAGTGCAAGGCAGGGAGCCCCAGGAGTTAAGCGAGACTCTTGGCTTGCTACACAGCGGAAATGAATAAGCGGATCTTTTCACCCAATCATATGGTGCACGGCTCAGATAGATCACACCGTTAAATTTCTCCGCGGGGTTGAGAAATTGCTACCCTGTGGGAGTGAGAATATGCCCCGACCCCTTCCCCAGGCGTTCTGCCGCACCCACCTCGTCGGCTTAGTGTGGGATGTGCGGCATCCGCACCAATGCGCCTCAAACGGGCAGATGGCAAAGATGTGACCTCTCACTGCGTTGAACCCCGCGTTGAACATGGTAAGCTTGTGGGCCCCTCGCTGAGCCCCTGCTGAGCTATCTGCGGCTGCTCCCCCCCACAGGGGACCTTCCAACCGTCCAACCGCAGCCCATTCGCTCATCGGCACCACCTCTCTGCAAGCACGCCTGCACCTTCCGCTACAGCTCTGCGGACAAGACGGCTGCGCAGCAGGGTAAAGCATGCCCACGGTAATCCTCTCCAGCAGCCTCAGCACCGGCAGCTCCTATCAGCACCAGGCAAGGCACAGCAAGCGCAGTGGGCAAAGCAGCTGCTGGGCCAACGCTACGTCCGGAGCTGCTAAGGATGGACTGCGGTCTCAGCGGCCAACGCAGCTCGCGCAGTAAGAAACGGTCGCTCCACCCAGGTATGAACTGCGCTGTGCCCTCAGTTGCTAGTATACCCGCACATGCTGTTGCTTGCTGCTGTTGTTGCACCTCACCAGCTCAAGTGCTCAATGCACAGCTATGCGCTGCATTGCTTCACTCCTATGTGTGGCATCGTCAAGGTTGTGGTGCTCGTCCACAGGTGTGGCCACACAGAAGCGTACCACCCGTGAGTAGACATTGCCTTACAAGGGGCAAGGGCATGTTGGCATCACAGCAGGAGCATGCGGTAAGCACAGCTGGCCCACAAGGGTCAGGGGCAAGTATGAAGCGCAGCCGGGGCAGGTGCAGCAGGGGTAGGCAGGCAGCATTGCAGGAGTACGCAGGCACAACAGCAGGGGCAGGCGCAGGCGTATCATGGGTATGCAGGCTGCATGCAGCTTGGGTAGGCAGGCGGTGGAGGGGCAGCGGCAGCCAGGCAGGACAACAGTATACACTCAGATCTGCGAGCGGCAATCACAGCAGGGATAGACCATCAGAAGAAGGCATGCTTTGCCTATCGATAGGGAAGGATGTGTTCATGCTTGTGCCTACTGGTGCTTGTGCAGATGCCCGCCCAGGGCGCATGATGTGATGGCGGCAGCAGTGGGGGAGGCGGTGCTAGCAGCAGCAGCAATGGCGGCAGCAGAGGCGACAGCGACATCAACAGGCATCGACAGCGGCAGTGGCGGCAACAGGGGCATCAGTTGCGTTGCCCCTCCCCTCCCTGCCTTGCCCTGCCCCACCCCCTCCTAGCCTTGCCCCACCCCCTCCCAGCCTTGCGTTGCCCCTCCCCTCCCTGCGCAGCCCTGCCCCACCCTCTCCCAGCCCTGCCCCACCCCCTCCCAGCCCTGCCCCACCCCGTCCCAGCCCTGCCCCACCCCATCCCAGCCCTGCCCCACCCCATCCCAACCTTACGTTGCCCCTCCCAGCCCTGACCAGCCCTGCCCCACCCCCTCCCAGCTCTGCCCCACCCCATCCCAGCCCTGCCCCACCCCCTCCCAGCCCTGCCCCACCCCATCCCAACCTTGCGTTGCCCCTCCCCTAACTGCCCAGCCCTGCCCCATCCCAGCCCTGCCCTGCCCCACCCCACCCCAGCCTTGCGTTGCCCCTCCCTGCCCTGCCCTGCCCTGCCCTGCCCTGCCCTGCCCTGCCCTGCCCTGCCCTGCCCTGCCCTGCCCTGCCCTGCCCTGCCCTGCCCTGCCCTGCCCTGCCCTGCCCTGCCCTGCCCTGCCCTGCCTGCCTTGCCCTGCCCTGCCCTGCCCTGCCCTGCCTGCCTGCCTTGCCCTGCCCAGCCCTGCCCTGTTTGTAGGTGTGCTGCAGTGCATGAGCAGCAGCAGGCTGCAGTGCATGAGCAGCAGCAGCAGGTTGTAGTGCATGAGCAGTGCATGGACAACAGCAGCTGGCTGTAGGTGTGTGGCAGTGCAGTCTTGAGTTGCAATCAGCAGCAACTTTGAGCCCATTTAAGAAGAATGTTGCATGGTACAAAAGCTTCCAAAAGGCTGTCCTGAGATTCCGTTCAGTTCCATGCCACACAACGTGATTTGTAAGCTGTGAATGGTCAAAATGTAATGAAGAAAACGGTGGTGGTCACGTCTTCTTCTCAAATGATCCTTACGGCCCTTGTTTGGACAACACCACCACGTGGTGATGCGTGTGGACTACACACCCCCTTTGCATGTATGATAGGTGGCTTACACCGCTTAAACCGTCAGCTTAAACCGTTAGGCTGCTTGGCCGCCCTCCCCCTCTAGGGGTTCGGACTTTCTGTAACGCTCTTCAAAGCAATGTGCACAAACAAAGGTGCACATGGGCTTAATATGAAGTCATGCAAGTTCCCACGTGTATGCATCACGGTCATGCTTAGCTAGTGCAGGCCTGGCAGTGATACACACCCAATGTGTCACAGCTAGCTGGACTTCGGATGGTACCTATAGTGGATGCTCACCAGATCCAGCCACATGCTAGGGTGTGGTGCGCCACATGCCCCTTGTATGGACAACACCATCACGCGGTGATGCGCTAATGTTGCAAACCTAGTAGCCACCTGCTACATACCCCCCTTCGCATGTATGCATCACGGTCATGCCTAGCAAGTGCAGGCCTGACAGTGATCCAGCCACATGCTAGGGTGTGGTGCGTGTTATGCCCCTTGTATGGACAACAACACACAGCTAGGTCCTGGAGACGCATCCATAACAATGTAGTGTGTGCCTGTGGTCGGTGCATCACTAGGGGTATCAGGCTTGCAGCTGCAAACCATGCTATCACTTGCGTCTCGTGAGTAGTGCACTACATGAAGGCTTAGTAAGGCACGTTATGCTAGCAAGGGCAAGAACACGAGAACGGTGCGAAGATGGGTTATCCGTACAAGCGGGCCATCCATGCACTAACCGGTTGTCAGCTTTACACAAAACATCCTACCCTCCCACTATTACATTAGAAGACTAGGTATCATTGAGACTTTAAGGCTTTGTGTCATACGCTTGCATCAACATGATGTTGCATACTCAACATGATCTTACAGGAGCCGAAGTTATGATGCATGGCAAGGACATGACACACATCACCCCAATCCTTTCAATGTCATTCACTAAGCCAAGCAGCCCAATGTCTCGTCATCATCTGCGGGTGCTACTGTCCTCACAGCAAGGAAGTCAAGAAGCCCAAGACATACATAGCGCAATTGTTTTCACTTGTCCCACAGCGGAAGGAAGAAGGAAGGGGCCAAGGGGTAGGAGGCCAGTAGGGCTGAGCCGGGCTGGGCTGGGCAGAGGCTGTGTTGTGGCGGGTAAGGGGAAATGGTAGAAAGGAAGGGGAGAGGAGGTGCCCATCAGACCTGCAACCAAGGGGCATGCACATGAGGGAGGAGGTTAGGCTGGGTATTGGGTGTCAGCCACTTGCGAGCAGGCGGTTAGCTAGAAAGAGTTGAAGAGAAGAGGAGATGGAGATGACGAATGAGAAGGGGCAGGGAGAAGAGGGAGAAGAGGGCTACTACTAGCGCCGGCTCCAGGCTGCCCGCTCCAGGCTACCCGCTGGGATGGGGGGAAGTAGACGGGTTGTGGACTTGGAGGTGGTGGTGGTTGGACAGCAAAGGGAAGGAGCAAGAGGCCAAGAGGCAGGAGGCCAGCTGGGCTGGACTGGGTGTCAGCCACTTGCCAGCAAGCGGTTAGCCAGTTCTATAAGGGGTTAGGGAGAAGAGGGAGAAGGGGGAGAAGAGAGGGCGGGCAGGAGAGGAAGAAGAGGAATGAGATTGGGCAGGGAGAAGAGGGACAAAAGGGGGCTTCCTCCTGGCTGCTGGATAGGATAGGGAGGGGACCACCATGTCCGAGGGGAGGTGAGGGGGAGTGGGTAGGGTTTGGGGGAAGGGACCGAGGGTCGCTGTGTGACTGTTACACCTGCAGTAGGCAGGCTGGCACCCAAACAACGCCTGGCTGCCGCTCCTGACTGTGCTGTGCTGGGAATGCTGGAAGTGGCATGCATTGGCATAGACACACAGATAGGCACACATGATGGGACACACAGATCGGAACACGCAGGCACAAGCACAGGCTAGCACGAGACATTTCTAGGGGATTGCTGACATTGCTGACTTGTATCGAACACTTCCGCTGCTGCTGCCGCCGCTGCCGCCACTGCCGCCGCTGCTGCCGCTGCTGCCGCTGCTGCCGCTGTTGCCGCCACTGCCGCTGTCGACGCCTGTTGATGTCGCCCAGCCCAGCCCAGCCCAGCCCAGCCCAGCCCAGCCCAGCCCAGCCCAGCCCAGCCCCCAGCCCCAGCCAGCCCAGCCCAGCCCAGCCCAGCCCAGCCCAGCCCCAGCCCAGCCCAGCCCAGCCCAGCCCAGCCAGCCCAGCCCAGCCCAGCCCAGCCCAGCCCAGCCCAGCCCAGCCCAGCCCAGCCCAGCCCCAGCCCAGCCCAGCCAGCAGCCCAGCCCAGCCCAGCCCAGCCCAGCCCAGCCCAGCCCAGCCCAGCCCAGCCCAGCCCAGCCCAGCCCAGCCCAGCTTACCTCGGGGCGGGGCGGGGCGGGGCGGGCGGGGCGGGGCGGGGCGGGGCGGGGCGGGGCGGGGCGGGGCGGGGCGGGGCGGGGCGGGGCGGGGCGGGGCGGGGCGGGGCGGGGCGGGGCGGGGCGGGGCGGGGCGGGGCGGGGCGGGGCGGGGCGGGGCGGGG
>JASKMD010000017.1:3972520-4032520 GCA_030144725.1 Haematococcus lacustris
CAGTGGGAGCTGCTGGTGGGGGGTGGCGGGCAGCAAGGCGGGCGCTGGGTGGGCGCAGTGTGGGTGGCGCTGGGGCAGGCTCAGGCTCAGGCTCAGGCTCTGGCGCAGGCTCAGGGTCTGGCTCAGCCTCAGGAGCCCAGTCCATGTCCATTGCTGCTGGCTGAGCAGGGACACGCAGGGGGAGTGTGGGTAGGGGTGCAGCATCAGGGGCACGGGGAGGCTGCACGGCTGGAGGTGTTGGGGCGCTGGGGTACCCCGGGGTGGAGTAGCCCACTAGGCACGTCAGAAAGATCCGCAACACATACAAAGACGCGATGACTCGGAGCTGAGAATGGATGCCGGCCCTCAGCTGAAGTGAGCCATCAGCTTTCGCTTCGTTTTCTTGCAGCCGCGCAGCACGGCGCCACCCGGGACCTTGATCACCTGCAGCCAGGCGCAATTGACAATTTGACAGGCCGGCACTCAATGCGGGGACACTAATAGTGCGGGGACACAAACAGTGCAGGGGCATACAAGTCGGGGGTGCGCACCTGTCGGCGCTGGGTTTTCCATTCAGCCCTTCGCTCCTCGCGTTGTTTGCCTGGAGTCGTGCTAGGACCTGCGCTGGCATGAACAGAAGCGATGTGAGCAGCGCGGAGCTCATTGGACTGCACAGTTGCAGCGGACCACACCACGACTACGACGAACCTTGTTTTCGCGGGCTTTCAATCGGTAGCGGCTCTTGCTCCGCGGCACTGGGCCGCTTCCTCGGAGGCATTGCGCCACTAGCCTCATATCTACTAACACCTGCTGATACCTACTTATAGAGAGGCGATATCACTCACTCTCGCACCTCCAAAGGACACTTCCAAAGGACACTCCCAAAGGGCACGTCCAAAGGGCCCCTCCTAAGGGCACCTCCAAGGGCACCTCCAAAGGGCGCACACACTCCAAGGGCACCTCCAAAGCATCCCTGCAGCATCCCTGTTCAGCACCCACACTTCCCGCTTTATGGCTGCATGTATCAGGCGCTACTGTTGATGTTATTGGTGCATAGTCTGCCACTGAGGGTGACGCCTTCATCATGGCTTTCCACACAGCCTCTGACGCCCTGCACTGGGCGCGTGACTTCCAGCAGGGCCTGCTGCACCTGGCCTGGCCCGAGCAGCTGCTGCAGCTTGAGGCAGGAGCACCGGTCTGGGCGGTGCCAGGGGTGAGGCTGGCCAGTCAGCCAGCAAAGCTATAGCCTGTGTAGCCTGTGGAAGGGGCCCGCTTGGGTTGGCCGTTACAATGGGATGCTTCTTGGGTGAACTTGCTTCTACCTGCTGGTAACCATTAACGCTATGGCTGACTAGGCTGTGCTGGATGTTTGTGTCAGCCCTGATATGGCAGTAGGCAAAGGGTGGGTGGCAGGGACCCTTCAAACACCAACCACGATGGGACTGCATGGTCTGGTGCTTCGTTGCAGGCAAACCAAGACACTCTGATGCTGAAGCAGTATTCCATTGCCAACTTTGACACAACTTTGGGGTCAGGAACTAACCTGCCCATGGTGGACTTCTCCAACGATCCTAACAGGTCAGCACCAGCAAGGCCCAAGGGCCCAGGCAGGCGTTCCGTCCAAGCTTGCTGAACCGCCTAGGTTACTCATTACCTAAAACGCAGCCAGCCCAAGCTAAATGGCCAGATGCCCGCAGAGAAGGAGGTGAAGCACCTCCCTCACCAGTTGTACAGTGGGCAACAAGTATCGACGCAAAGGCAGAGTCAGGTCCTCTCACCAGTGGTGGTGTTTTGTCTGTATGGGGTATTGATTTTCCCATGCACATGGCATGGGCGCCTACCACCTACACTGCTGCCTTGACCCCTGTGACAGGGCTATAGTTTAGAATCGGCATGATAGACGTGCACTAATTGTAAGCTGCTGACAGCTCAAGAGAGGGGGCGCACTACTGTGCCACAGTAGGCTGATGCTGCTAGGCTATGGGTGGCCGGTTTTGCATCCGTTTGTAGCCCAGACCTGGGTACTCCTTGCTCTTTGCTGGCAGAGCTGGCAGGTCTTGTCACCAGCACAGCTCCAGCGGGCGCCACTTGCCCTCCCAAATGTGCTGCATGTTCAGTGCTGCAATGCAGTCCCTGTCTACCCACTTGTGTTGACGCTTGCTTTTGTGCCTCGTGCACATGGCAACTGCAGGCAAGAGTCACATCCTTGGAAGCTGGCTGTCGCTGCGCGCACCTTCTACGCCCGTCAGTGGATTGCGGTACCAGCTCAGGCTGGCAGCAGGGCATGCCTGGTGTTCAGGTATGAGCAGCTGGCAGCAGGGCATGTCTGGTGTCCGGGTCAGGTGCTGGCGCCTAGTCCTCAGTTTGGACTGCATTATACAGCACCTTGGCCCTCAACCTTGAGCCTTCATTGCAGTCGAACACACTAATTGTGAACCACTACAAAACGGTGTTTTGTCTGTGTGGAGTTCCCATCGCATGGCATGCACATGACCTATACATGGCATACGCATGGTCACGGTCGCCTACCACCTACACTATTGCCTGGACCCTTTGACAGGGCGATGCATAGAGTTGGCATGACAAAACATGCAATAAGCGTAAGCTGATGACAGCTTCAAATGGGGGGGGGCACACATTACTGTGCCACAGCAGGCTGCTGCTCCTGGGCCTAGGGTGGCTTGTCTCGCACTCGCTTGTAGCCCAGGCCAGGGTACTCCTTGCCCTTGGCTGGCAGCGCTCCCTGGTCTGGCCAGTAGCACAGCTCCAGTGGCCGCCACCTGCTCTCCCCAATGCGCTGCATGTTCAATGCTGCATTGCAGTCCCTGTCCAGCCACCTGCCTGGCTGTGGTGCTGGCTTGGCTTTGGCAGCCTTGCCCTTGCCCTTGCCCTTATAGAGAGGCGATGTCACTCACTCTCGCACCTCCTAAGGGCACCTCCAAAGGGCAAGCCTCCAAAGGACACTTCTAAAGGACACTCCAAAAGAACACTGACCATAAGCCAGCCAAGACAAGTGTTTCAGCACAGGCCAGCTGGCCAACAAGGGGTTTCAGTTTGAGAGGACGGTAGAGGCAGATGGTGTTAGTGTGCAGTAGTAGTTGTTACACTAAGGAGGCTCACTATGGCAGACTGGGCTGACTAAGGAGGCTACACGGCTGTACTGCATTATACAGCATGGTCCATTGCACCTACATCACAGCTTGTGTTGGCTGCTGCTGGTGCCACACAGGGGCCTAAGAGTGCGTGTGGGCCTGCACTCCGGTGTAAACGAGGCTGCTGACGCCGTGTTCAACAAAACTACTGGCCGCATGCAGTACGGCGGACGGCCCCTGGCCATGGCGAAGGCGGTGGGCGATGTGGGGCAGGGTGGCATGGTGCTGCTTAGCCAGGCTGCGTTCGAGCAGCTGCCTGTGTCCAAGCTGGCCAGCTTTGGTCTGCTGCTCAACATGGGCGACTACGTGTTCACCAAGGACGAGTCACTACCAGCCACACCCATCTACCAGGCCTTTGGGCGGGGCTTGGAGCAGCGCACCGCCTTCCTGCAGGGTCCCCTGCGGGCTTCACAGCAGCTGCAGGCCGGGGTGCTAGACGCCCCGCTGGGTGACGTGTCCATCGCCTTTGCCAACATGGTGGGTGTGGCCACCCTCATGGCCTGGGACAAGACCCTGGCCTCCACCGCACTGGACCTGTACCACATCCATGCCATCAATGCACTGCAAGCCGTACCCCAGCTGCTGCGGAAGCTACCCGGAAATGATGGCGACGCACCTGCCCTGCTGCCAGCTGGCTCCGCTGACTTGGGCTACCTGGTTGAGCTGAGCGGGGGGTTGTGCCTGGCCGCCTTCCTTTCCCCATCTGCCGCTTTGCTGTGGGCGCTCCAGCTGTGGGCTGACCTGCTAGGGGCCCCCTGGCAGGAGGAGCTGCTGGCTCATGTGCTGTGCGAAGAGGTGGCTGTGGCACAGACGCTGGAGTTGCTGCCAGAAGATCAATCGTTCACTGCAAATACTGGGTTTGAGGTGGCAGGCAGGAAGCCTCCAAGCAAGTCGTCCAGCTGCAGGAGCTTGAGCTCTGGACCTCGGCCTCTCAGGCTGCTGCCATCAACAAATGGTGAGTTTTGTGGAGTTTGTAGTGGTGGTTGACAGTACTGCCATGGTGCACATGAAAGCTGACAAGAACGCACAGACCAGACCTGGGCTACACCTAGACACCCTGACGTACTTAGTCCACATGCAATGCAGATGTTGTAGCCGTGTCCACCCTCAGCCTTCCATGCTGCTTGGAAGCCCACACACTGGCACTTCACTCAAACCACATGTCAAGCATTGCAACTGAATACTCATGCCTGCTCGCGTTGACTGCTTGCCACGTCTGACCCTTGTACAGAAGTGATGTCGGTGCTGTTCCGCGGCCCCCGACTGAAGGTAGGCGTGGATGTGGGTCGCGTCCACGCTGACGTCAATCCTGTGACTGGGCGCATGACATACAGGTGCGTGATTGGACCGCTCGAGTCTACACTCAACACCTTTGATGCAGTAATGCTATGCTTGTTTGTCTTGTGCCCTTTCACCACTGGCCCTGTCTTGTGCCCTTTCACCACTGGCCCATGGCTCGGCCACCTTGGCTTGTTGCATGACTGCAATGCCCACTGTGCTGCTGGTGTGCAGGGGGCGCGTCATGAACCGTGCTGCCCGCATTGCTGACAAGGCACACAGTGGCAGCGTGTGGTGCTCCCATGCCGCCTGGGATTGGTGCTGCCAGGCCTGTCCAGAACTGATGCAACAGCTTGACGTCAAAGGCCACAGCATGGGTCAACACAGCCTGAAGGGGGTGACAGAGTCCATGCACCTGGTACGAGTCAATGCTGGCCAATCCAACCCCAGCCTGCTGAGGGGCAGGCTTGAGGGCATGCTGCGGCCAGGGGCTGACGTGCAGCACCTGGTGCCAAGCCTGAACCCCTGCCCTTCGTCTGGCCGTGTCAGCAGAAGAAGTGTAGACCATGCCGCCAGCTGTGACAGGCTGTCGACTTCATCAAATGCCTACTCAGGACAGTTGGAGGAGTCCCGGAGGGCCTTGCAAGCGCTGCAGCAGCGGGCCGCCGTTGCCGCTACACGCGCCACGCGCTCCTCAAGGAGGGGGGATGATGCAGCCGCAGAGCCGGCATCAAGTACTGCGCGCGTGTTGGAGATTGGGCTGAAACGTATGTCTGCTGCTATGAAGAGCGAAGGGCGCAGGACGCCCACCCCCTGCGACCTGCCCAAGGCTGGTCACCGGCCAAGGCAGCTGACGACCCCGGGTGACCTGCCCGCAGCCCCCCTGCAGTCTATGGCTAGCCTGATGCAGCTGCCGGAACCTAGCTTTCGTATCCCTGCCGCCCCTGAAGGTGATGCCCACGCCAGTGTCTCCCAGCGTGCACCGGCACAGCTGGAAGGCACGGATGCTTAGCTGCGCCGCCACGTCAGCAAGGCACCCTGGTCGGCTAGGCTCCATCCTCTGAAACGCCTGACACAGTTCACAATAAGAAGGGAACCAGCTGGACAGCTGGACCAGCTGGACAGTGGCAACACAGCTGGAGGAGCAGAGCAGCTTGGGCGGTATGGTAGGTGGGAGGTGCATTGTGTTGCAACATGGTGCACTTTACACCCGCACGCACTGAAAAACACATAAACCCAAATCGACACACACCAGAGGGGTTATTAGAAGGTGGTCAGAGGATGTGGGACCACACTAATGCATTCATGTACGCCCAGGTATTCCTCATGACCGGTGTTGGTAGCCATGTGCGTTAAGAGCAGCTTAAGGGATGTAGTGCTGCTGGTGATCCCTGGGTCGTGCATATGATTAAGGGCATGCATACTGGGTCATGCATGCAGGGTGCTGCCTCTCACACTAAGGTCATGGTTGGGCCTGCAACATATGTGTGGGAGGTCTTGCACAGTAGCTAAAGGTGCTAAGAGTGTGTGCAGCAGGGAGCAGCATGTGGTTCAGATTTAGCATTACGTGGATGGCAGCTGTTTTGCTATCTTGGTGGCCTAGTGGCCTGGTGACTTCAAGTGCCAATGTGCCATACCATGGCATGTCATGTGGCACCGTAGTGGTCATCATGAGACCAATATGGGATATGACGTAGGTTTTGGTAGGCGCAGTGCTGCAAGGTTGTGCAAACATCATGGTGTGTGGTCCGAATGTTTCAGGCTAAAGCATGTGGGTGCTGAAGAGGTTTATAGTTCAAGTCTGGTATTGCAAGGCTGAAGTCAGGCGCCCCCAACATTCAAAAATGGGCAGTAAACCGACCCCTGGTAGTAGGATGGCTGTAACTCTGCACTCGCTGCGCCAAATTTAATGCTAGCTGGCTCAGTATGTAGCCAACCCAGCCAGCTACCTTTCACCCATCCAGAATAATTATCCAGTTAGTAGGCCGTGCACAGCAAAGCATCAAAGTTAGTAATTCAAATTTGAGCCGGTTCGGGGCATGCAGTCATCGCTGCGACCACCCGCGCCGCTTAGGTTGCTCTACACGAGCATGCGCATCGGCAGATGCAGTCGGATCGGAAAACGGTTGCGGGAATGTGGCTCGAAGGCGGTTGGCAGGTGGTTGGGGGAGGTGGCCGGTACAGCCTTTGTTGCGCACTTTACAACCTGAGTTGGCGCTGGGGGGCTGTCTAACTAAGTCTCGTGGATCACCCCTTGCGCTTTGCAGCTGTCTTGGGCAGCCCCTCAGAAGGTGTGGTACGCTTGCGTAGCGTGAAGCCAGGAGCCGGCGTTGCTGCACCTAGCTCACTACCTTGAGCCGGAGCAGCCTGCCCTTGGGTGGCGATTGCAGCTAGAGCCAGCTGATACATGTGCCGTAAATCAGGTGATGCAATAGGCCCCTGAGGCGACGCAATGGGGGGTGCCAGCATCTGCCCCTCTAGGGCTGTGCCCCACGAGCTCCGGCCCTGCTGCTGGGGTGGCTGATGTGGGGGGGGCTGTTGGGGCAGGGGGGGTTGTGGAGGCGGCACACCTGGCACCTGGCGGCAAACTTGGCTGCACCCTGCTGCCGCTGCTGCTGCTGCCACCCGCTGCTGGCTTGCATGGTCCCCCACATTCACCACAACCCCCCCTACACAGCAAGCAGCTGCTGTGGCTTTGCGTGCGGCTCTGGCTGGTGCACTGGCTGAGGCTGCAGCCACCTCCTCCAGCCGCACCGCAGTGCGAAGCTTAGGCATCTGTAGCGTGAAGTCATGCACATCAACGCTGTTGAGGGTGGTCCTCAGCGTGTGCAGGGACATGTGCTCCAGCAGCGCAGGCAGCTCCATGAAGCGACCAGCTCCATGCTTCAGCAGCTGTAGCAAGGACTCCACCGGGGCATTGGAGGTGGGACATGCCAGAAAGTACACCTCGAGGTGGAGGCGCAACCTGGTGCTGCATGGGCTGCCCTCAGCCATGGCCTGGATGTCCTGTGAGAACTGGTGCCACGTGGAGTGGGGGTCCCACACGCCCAGGTCAGTCTGCCCGTCATTCATGAGCAGGGCGACACACTTCACCACCTTGGCGGCTACCTCCTTGCACGACTGCGGGTCTGACCCCCCAAGCGCAGCCATGAGGTGTGGCATGTCCAGCTGCCGTTTGCAGTGCTGTGTGTAGTACTCCTCCATGGCTGCACAGTGCTGCTGCAAGTAGGTGGCCAGCTGTTGCTTCTGATGCTCCCGGGGCTGATGCGAGGTATGCCGCTGTCCTGGTGCGGGTGGGTCAGGAGATGGGCAGGGCTGCTGGGCTGCAGTGCCAGACGGGATGCCATAGCCACCCTCAGCACACCGCTGCAGCACCTCTGGTGACACCTGGTGCCGCATCAGGATGTTCATTAGCTGCCGCTGATGCCGGGTGAGCCGGGGGCCGCTTACACGGCAGCGGCGGACGTTGCGTAGCGCAAGGGACAGCCGGCGCTTGTCTTGCTGCAGCATCTGGATTGCATGGGTGCGCTCCTCAGCCAGCTGCTCCAAGGACTCATTCTCACCCTGCAGCTCCTGTTTTGTAGCCTGCAACTGCTCCATGTCTGCCTGCACTTGCTGCAAAGTTGCCCCTGCATCACTGAGCTGCTGGTGGAGCCGCGCAATCTCCGCTCGCAACCCCATAGCCTCATGTTGTGCCTTGTTCCTTTGGGCTTTCAAGCCATTGGGGCTGCATAAAAACCCTGCCTTGGGTGAGGTATTCAACTCTTGCAAGTGTTGGCGCATCTTCTTGCTGGGCCTTTTACCCCCCATTGTGGTGGCTAGGGCTGGGAGGAGGCTGGGGGGGGAAGGGGAGGGGGTGGGAAGGGGAGGGGAGGGCTTTGTGGTTGTGGACTGGGAGGGGGTGGACTTGGAGGGCTAGGCTGGGAGGGGTGGGCTGGGAGGGGTGGGCTAGGAGGGGTGGGCTGGGAGGGGTGGGCTGGGAGGGGTGGGCTAGGAGGGGTGGGCTGGGAGGGGTGGGCTAGGAGGGGTGGGCTGGGAGGGGTGGGCTGGGAGGGGTGGGCTAGGAGGGGTGGGCTGGGAGGGGTGGGCTGGGAGGGGTGGGCTAGGAGGGGTGGGCTGGGAGGGGTAGGCTGGGAGGGGGTGGGCAGGCTCAATAAGGTGTGCTCCTGCAATGAAGGGTAGAGGAGGGGTTGGGCTGGGAGGGAATGGGTTGGGAGGGGTGGGCTCCTGCAATGAGGTGGGCTCCTGCAATGATGGGTGGAGGGGGGGCGGGCATGGTGGGTCGATGCATGCCGTGGCCTTGAATCTGCCTAGTGAACATGATGTAACTTCAAAGCTGTCAAACAGATAGAGGCCTAAGCTGTTTATCGTGCGATTTGTTTCAATAGCTGCGCCAATGAGTCAAGAACAAACAAAGTGTGTGGCTTTTCCTGTGGGTGCAGCGGGTGCAACACAGTGGAGGACACAGTGGAGGAGGGGGGGTGTAACCCGGTGATACCTTAGCGTGCGCCGACCCAAATGATGTATTCGGCGAGGAGCGAACACAGTTTAATGTTTCAATTACCCCGTTTAGGCGCCCTGCGCGCCCGGCAGGCATCGCGTTGGGTGTTGGCCGGACATTCCATTTGTGCACAACCAGCTCACTACGCTAGGTAGATGGGTCCACAGCGATGTGGCTCACCGTGCCAAGGAGACCCGTCTCGCCGATGTGATTTGTTCGCGGGCACATGTGGCAGTACGCGAGCAAAGACTCCAATGGCTAGCGCTGATGGTCAGATAACGCGGACTAAGCCGCCAATGCCAATGTGATAAACGCTATCGCAAACGGTGCAGTATTGAGGGGGTAATCGCATGCATATTACCAACCCCATGTTGGGGGCGCCTGAGCTGAAGTTCCTTTCGTGACCTGTTTTGACAGGCCATATGTGCCATGGACCATGGTGGGATGATCATCACTCCATGAATCTCTCGGAAACCCAAGTTGCTTGAAAAGGCCACCGTCCGTCTTCAATGCGCATCGCGTGATGGCTAAGACGAAGTGGGAGGGCAGCGAGAAGCAGAAGAAGGACTCGGGAAAGAAACGGAAAGGTTTGTGTCCCTAGCCGACTGTGCGCTACGTGAGTTACGCGATGTGCAATAACCCGTCGCTCCTGTTGGTTCCATCGCAGCGTCTCGCTCGCCTCAAGGAAAGCAACGACAGGAGCGCCGGGATGGCTGGAACACGAGCAGACGTCAGGTGCCTTGTGTGTCCCCGCACTGTTTGTGTCCCCTCATTGTGTCCCCTCAATTGCGCTTGGCTGCAGGTGATGAAGGTCCCGGGTGGCGCCGTGCTGCGCGGGTGCAAGAAGACGAAGCGCAAGCTACTGGCGCACTTCTAGCTGAGGGCTGAGGTGGACAGCCAGCTCCGCGTCATCGCCTCGTTGTTTGTGCTCCGGATATTTCTGGCATGCCTGGTGGGCTACCCCTCCCCGGGGTACCGCAGCGCCCTCACACCTCCAGCAGTGCAGCCCCCCCCTACCCCCACTCCCCCCACGTGCCCCTGCCCAGCTGCCCCTGCCCAGCATGTCAGCATGGAGTAGGACTGTGAATTCGACTCCGATTCAGGCTGTGACTCTGAGCCGGAGTCACAATCTGACTCTGAGCCAGAGCCAGAGCCTCAGCCAGTCACGCAGCCCACCCCAAGGCGTTGTAGCGCCCGTCTGGCCGCCCTTGCACCTGCAGCACCCACAGGGCTTCCCCTGCCCCTTGACTGCGAGGACCCCGTCATGCTGAGGCAGCTCAAGGAGTTGTGTGAGTTCTACGCCAACCTCAACTTCCTGACAGTCTACAACCAGCTGCAGCGGCGGCTTGTGTGCCCAAGGCAGCACCGCCACCCCATGCTCAAGCCCGTCTGTGAGGACCCCAGCAACCAGGCATTGCTGGCCAAGCTGCAGGAGCTGGGCAGCATTGATCTGAGGGGTGACAACAACACCATTGGAGCGCATTCATGCGGTGGCCATGCATGGTGGTGTATCTGACCTGTACCTGGACCTGGACCTGGATCCAGACCTGACCCTGACCCTGACCCTGACCCTGACCCTGACCCTGACCCTGACCCTGACCCTGACCCTGATCCTGACCCTGACCCTGACCCTGACCCTGACCCTGACCCTGACCCTGACCGTGACCCTGACCCTGACCCTGACCCTGACCCTGACCCTGACCCTGACCCTGTAGAGCGCTTTGTCAAGCTGTACGCCAAGGCAGCCAGGGCCTGGCTAGGCTGGAGCGGCGAGGAGGCTCAACTCTTCATCAAGATGGCGTGTGGGTATGGCATCAACGCCCAAAGCTCAGAGCTTCAGGCTGCCACCCTGGACAAGACGCATGTGGCTGACCTGATCAAGGAGGCCAGCAAGCACCGCCGCCTGTTGGGCATGAAGCAGCAAGGGTCCCTTCAGGACACCCTGCCCCTGCCCTGCCGCATGCGACATGCGGTGCATGTGTGCCGGTGCCTGGAGCAGTGGCAGCAGCCCCCCACCCCACCTGTGCTAGGGCAGCCCAAGCGCGGCAAGCGTAGGGCTGGGCCCCGGACCCTGACCTGCCCACCCCCTTTCACCCTCACCCCCATGGCCCATGTGGGGATCCACTTCATCAAGGTGGACAGCAGGGTGCTGCATGGGGTGTGCAAGCAGCTGGGTCTGACCAATGAGACCAATGCAGCCTTCACCTCAGAGCCAGCACTGAGCCACCGCTGGGCTAGGTGGTTGAACATGGGCAAGCTTCGAAACCAGGAGTTTGCTTTCGAGAGGACTGTGGACACTGACGGTGTCAGCGTGTGCGTGCACTACACACGCCCTCCCCCCTCCTCCTGCCCCACCCCTGCGGCCAGCAGCAGCAGCCGCCGAAGTGCAGCAGCAGCAGCGGCCCATGCCGTGGGACTCCCACACATAGGCAAGGGCATAGCCGAGACACCTGACTTTGTGTTTGATCCAGCAATGCAGGTTGGGGTGGGCATCGACCCCGGCGTCACCCAGACAGTCAGTGCAGCCTGAAGGGTGTGGGACGAGAGGTCCGGCCAGCTGGTAACAGACCAGCTCCGCTGGTGGAAGCTGACCAAGGGCGATGTGAAGCAGGCCAGTGGCCTGAACAACTCCCGCCGTGACACCGAGCCGTGGCTAGCACCCATCAAGCCCCAACTCCAGCACCTGGCAGCAGCCAGCTCAGCCGGCACCTCCCTGGAGGCCAACCTGAACCACATCACTGTCGCCCTGGCCACCTAGGACGTGGTGTGGGAGGTGTACCTGGATCCCAAGTGGGCAAGGCAGCGGCTGAGGCTGTATGGAGGCCAGGACCGGGCGTTGGAGCAGTTCTTCAAGACGGTGAGGGTGGGTGGGTGGGAGGGAGGGCAAGGGACTGAGAGGTGGTCGGAGGTGTATATGGGAGGTAGGGTAAGGAACTGGGAGGTGATGGGTTGGGCATGAAATGAATGAGTACTTGACTATGCCATGCCTAACCCAGTGCCACCATGTCAGCCACCATGTGTGTGCCTTGTGTGCATGCCTGCAGTCGGACAAAGACATGGCGGAGGTGTCCATGGAGCGCCATGGGCATACCAAGCAGCTGGTGGTCTTCTTTGGCGCTGCTAGGATTGGCACCGGGGGAGGCTGGGGTGCTGATGCGGTGTTGCGTGCCTGCTGCAAGGTGGTGTGCAGGCCCAGGGGCACAGACCAGCTGCGTGGCAGGGTAGTGCTTGTGGATGAGGACCGCACCACCCGGGTCAGCTCAGCATTAAATGGCCAGCAGCCCTGTGAGGAGGAGCTGGACCATGAGCAGCCCACCAGGCCTGCAGGCTGGAAGCCCCCAGCAGGGCAGGTGGACCTGCGCCTGCTGCGTCCAGCCTGGAGCCAGCAGCGTGACCTGCCAGTGCGGGGCCTGATGTGGTGCCCAGTAGTGGCCCCCCGCAAGCCCCCACAGCCCCCATGCAGCAGCCAGGCAGCCATACAGCCAGCAGCCTCAGAGCCTGGGCCCAGCACTCCCTCGCCAGCCAATCGCAGCAAGCGCACCGAGGCTGAGCAGGCAGCTGAGCCCACCCAGCCCGCCAAGGGCAAAGGCAAGGGCAAGGGCAAGGCTGCCAAAGCCAAGCCAGCGGCACAGCCAGGCAGGTGGCTGGACAGGGACTGCAATGCAGCTCTGAACATGCAGCGGATTGGGGAGAGCAGGTGGCGGCCGCTGGAGCTATGCTACTGGCCAGACCAGGGAGCTCTGCCAGCCAAGGGCAAAGAGTACCCAGGCCTTGCAGACACAGCCAGCACCGAGCCATTTCAGTTTGAGAAGGACTGTGAAGACAGGCCAACAAAACTTGTTCAACAAGGAACGGCATGTTGGACTGTGGGTAATCTCACTCAGCTACTCCAATCGGGCGGCCCCGACATGGGGGTGGTAATGTTCATGCAAATACTCTCTCAAATCTGCACCGTTTTCGATACCGTTTATCACATTGGTATCTGCAAAGCAATGCGCGTCATTTGACCATCAGCGCAAGCCATTGGAGTCTTTGCTCGCGTACTGCCACATGTGCCCGCGAACAAATAACAGCGGCGAGACGGGTATCCTTGGGACGGTGAGCCACATCCCTGTGGCGCCATCTATCTGGCGCAGTGAGCGGGTTGTGCACACATGGAATGTCCGGCAAACACCCATCGCGATGCCTGCCGGGCGTGCAGGGCACCTAGACGGGGTGAATGAAACATATAATCGTACTCGCTTCCGCCGAATACACCATATGGGTCGGCGCACACTAAGGTATCACCGGGTTACACCCCCCCTCCTCCACTGTGTCCTCCACTGTGTTGCACCCGCTGCACCCACAGAAAAATGGCTACGAAATGTTTGTTCTTGACCCCTTGGCGCATTTACTAGAACAAACCGCACGTTAAACAGCCCAGGCCTCTATCAGTTTGACATCTTCAAAGTTGCATCATGTTCTCCAAGCAGAACTAGGGCCACGGGGCTGTGGGGTGGCAGTTGAGCTATGAAACTTTGCACGCAGGTGGATGGCATGTAGGGGAGTATAACTCTCAGAGGAGACGAGTCCAGATTCGGTCATGGTGTGGTGTTGGTTGACTGACTGCATGGCCCTGGCCCTGAAATTGGCTAAGGGAGTTGGGGGTCACAGGCCAAAGTGAGCTTATGGCTTATCTGAGTATGAGCGTTTGTTACAATGTCCTAGATGAGCTTAGCCTAGTAAGTAGCATGTTGTAAGTCCAAATGGTCGAGCTGTGGCATTGCCCTCCAGGTATGGGGGGGAGGTGGGCTCATTGCCACATCCTCGCTACCGCTTTCCGATCCGACTGCTGCCGCCGACGCGCATGCTCATGTAGAGCAGCCCACGCGACGCGGGCGGTTGAAGCGACGACTGCATGCTCCGCAATGGCTCAAATTTGAATCACCAACTTTGATGCTTT
The DNA here is from genome assembly GCA_030144725.1 of Haematococcus lacustris. Lineage (NCBI taxonomy): Eukaryota > Viridiplantae > Chlorophyta > Chlorophyceae > Chlamydomonadales > Haematococcaceae > Haematococcus > Haematococcus lacustris. The sequence goes on from JASKMD010000017.1 coordinate 3,986,373, forward strand.
GTTGTGCACGGCCTACTCGGTGTATGTTTATTCTGGATGGGGAAAAGGTAGCTGGCCGGGCTGGCTACATTGTGAGCCAAGTATCATGATATTTGGCGTAGTGAGTGCAGAATTACAGCCGTCCTACTACCAGGGGTCGGTTTCCTGTCATTTTTTGAATGTTGGGGCCGCCTGAACTCCAAACAAGTTGTAGCAACCTCGGTCGCACCCTTGATGACTACAGCCCCCACCCCGGTGGCACTCGTTCCTGGGGCTAATCCCCCTTGACCACTGGGCACCTCACCAAAACTAACAGCTTGACGCTTAGTAGGCTACCAGCCCGTTGCACTAGCAAACACCAGTGAACTAGCAAACAGCCCTAGAGTGCGCCATTGCTCTAGGGCTCGGGTAGAGAAGGAGCTCCACTAGGAAGCTCTATTATTGCTACGGAATTTATTAATCGCTGATGCCTGCGATTAATACCTGCAAACGCATAGGTACACGACATATGCTGACGTAGGCATATGCTGACGTAGGCATGACAGACGTGGATACTGTCCTACCTAAGAACACATAACCTGTCCTCGATTAGGCCAATGTGCCACGACCGGCGGGCTGATTAGGAAGGTGCTGGCTGGGTCACCACAGAAGGTGATGATGATGACTTTACAGTATGCCTTTTCACACCTGCACCTGGCACACCTACCCCTTGCTGCCCCATTGGCCCCCCTGCCCCCTCGCAGTGACATAGAACTGGCAGCTGGGAGGTCGTGTCATCCCTGGCGCCCCACCCTTGCTGACCTCCAGGTTTGGCTGCCCCACCCCCTCGATGCAGCAGCAGCCCCATGGACCTGATGCCTTGCCTGGCCTTGCCTGCTGAGCTGGCCTTGCCTGGGCTACAAGCGGCTGCGAGACAAGCCTCCTAGGGCCATGCAGCGAGTTGAGCTGTCATCAGCTTACAATCAGTGCATGTTTTTATACCAATTCTACACATTAGAGACCTGCAGGGGAGTCCTCAGCGGAGACCTCAGCGGCGGAGTCATCAGCGGAGACAGCTTACAGTGCGACGAGACGAGTTTGCTTTCGAGAGGACGGTGAAGACAGACGGTGTCAGCGTGTGTGTGCACTACACACGCCCCCTCCCCCAAGACAGGCCAACAAAACTCATTCAACAAGGAACAACATGTTGGCCTGTGGGTAATCTCACTCCGCTACAATCATATTGAAGCATCCTCGGTCGCACCCTTGATGACTGCCAACCCCACGAAGATGGCACTTTCCCGGGACAGACCACTGGGCTCCCCATCAAAACTAACAGCGTAATTGCTTAAAGGCTAACAGCCTGGCGAAACAAACCTACCCTAACCATCCCTCGAGTCGCCAGAGCTCTTGGGCTGGGCTTTGAGAGCACTGACGCGCTCTGTGGACACGGGAATTTAATTAATCGCCCCCAGCCGGCGATACCTGCGGGCACAAAGGGCACGGGGACATTAGGGTGGAGTGCGGGAGTGTGGGCTATGTGCTACGTGCGGGGCAACCAGGGCAACTTGAACTATGCGGGCTATGTGCGGGACTTGTTTACCTGTGTGCGTTGTGCGCTGTGTGCTATGTGCGGGACAATGGCATATGCGGGGCAACAAGGGCAAGGATTGCGGGCTATGTGCGGGGCACCAAGGTGCTTACCTTTCAGAGAGGTGCCGTGTGTACGTGCCGTGTGTCAGGATTCATGCGCTGTCACGACTTGGCGCGTCGATCTGCGGACTCAAGCACAAGCAATAGTTAATTGCGGGGCTGCTGGACTGCGGTGCTAGTGCTGGTGCGGTGCTGGTGTTGCTTGTGCTGTGGCGGAGCTCACCTTCAATGGGCTCCTTCCGCACCGCATAGCGATGGTTCCAGCGTGGCCCACACCGGGGCTGACAGCTTGGGGTCCGCGCGGTAATCAGAGCAGGCCGCCACGCCTGCTCCAAGTAAGATGGCAATCTGTGGCAAACGGAGCTTTTCATGCTGTCCGCTGTCACACTGTGCGCGTGTCCGTCCTTTGACAGGCGTTGCATTTGAGGACACGTCCTTAGCTGCTAGTTAGGTCCTGACAGTTGAGACCTGCAGGGGAGACCTCAGCGGAGACCGCAGACCTCAGCGGAGACCTCAGCGGAGTCGTCAGCGGAGACAGCTTACAGTGCGACGAGACGAGTTTGCTTTCGAGAGGACTGTGAAGACAGACGGTGTCAGCGTGTGTGTGCACTACACACGCCCCCTCCCCCCTCCTCCTGCCCCACCCCCAGCAGCAGGCCCCTACAGCAGCAACAGCAGCCGAGCAGCAGCACCAAGTGCAGCAGCAGCAACCGCCCATGTGCTGGGACAACCCGGAATGGCAAGGCCCTAGCTAAGCCTCGTGACTTTGTGTTTGATCCAGCAATGCAGAGTGGGGTGGGCATCGACCCCGGCGTCACCCAAGCAGTCAGTGCAGCCTCAGGGGTGTGGGACCAAGAGTCAGGCCAGCCGGTAGCAGACCAGCTCCGCCGTTAGAAGCTGAGCAAGGGCCAGGTGAAGCAGGCCAGCGGCCTGAACAATGCCCCGCCGCACCACCCAGCGGTAGCTGGCTCCGATCCAGCCCCACCTCCAGCACCTAGCAGCAGCCAGCTCAGCCGGCACTTCCCTGATCGCCAACCTGAAGCACATCACCGTCACCCTGGCCACCTGGGATGCGGTGTGGGAGGTGTACCTGGACCCCAAGTGGGCACGGCAACGGCTGAGGCTGTGGGTGGTGGGTGGCATGAAGGGAGATATGGTTGTGTCATGCCTAACCTGGTGCCACCATGTCAGCCACCATGTGTGTCTTGTGTGCATGCCCGTCAGACACACTCACTATACCTGCCTCCCACAACCTGCCTTGCACAAGCTCATGAGCATCCGCCCAGTAGGTAACTGCAAATTCTTACTAGGCTTCTGGGTCAGGGTCAGGGTCAGGGTCAGGGTCAGGGTCAGGGTCAGGGTCAGGGTCAGGGTCAGGGTCAGGGTCAGGGTCAGGGTCAGGGTCAGGGTCAGGGTCAGGGTCAGGGTCAGGGTCAGGGTCAGGGTCAGGGTCAGGGTCAGGGTAAGGGTCAGGTCTGGATCCATGTCCATGTCCAGGTCAGATACACCACCATGCATGGCCACCGCCAGCTGCATTTAATGCGCTCCGATGGTGTTGTTGTCATCCCTCAGATCAATGCTGCCCAGCTCCTGCAGCTTGGCCAGCAATGCCTGGTTGCTGGGGTCCTCACAGACGGGCTTGAGCATGGGGTGGCGGTGCTGCCTTGGGCACACAAGCCGCCGCTGCAGCTGGTTGTAGACTGTCAGGAAGTTGAGGTTGGCGTATAACTCACACAACTCCTTGAGCTGCCTCAGCATGACGGGGTCCTCGCAGTCAAGGGGCAGGGGAAGCCCTGTGGGTGCTGCAGGTGCAAGGGCGGCCAGACGGGCGCTACAACGCCTTGGGGTGGGCTGCGTGACTGGCTGAGGCTCTGACTCTGACTCAAAGTCAGATTGTGACTCCGGCTCAGAGTCACAGTCTGAATCGGAGTCGAATTCACAGTCCCACTCCATGCTGACATGCTGGGCAGGGGCAGCTGGGCAGGGGCACGTGGGGGGAGTGGGGGTAGGGGGGGGCTGCACTGCTGGAGGTGTGAGGGCGCTGCGGTACCCCGGGGAGGGGTAGCCCACCAGGCATGCCAGAAATATCCGGAGCACAAACAACGAGGCGATGACGCGGAGCTGGCTGTGCACCTCAGCCCTCAGCTAGAAGTGCGCCAGTAGCTTGCGCTTCGTCTTCTTGTTGTAGACTGAGAAGTTTTTGTGGGTTCTTGGTCTCAGACTTACCTGTGCTTGCAGCTGCCCCAGGTAATACTCTACTTACAACTACTAACAGCTCTAGAGCAGGTATTGCAGGCATGAAAGACGTGGATACTATCCTTACCCAGACAGACCTGGCAGACGAACAAAACTTGTCCAACAAGGAACGACATGTTTGCCTGTGGGTATTTTTACTCAGCTACTCCAAACAAGTTGAGGCATCCTCGGATGCACCCTTGATGACTACCACCAGGGTGCTGGGTACAAGCAAGCTACCTTCAACTTTGACATTGACATCGCACACAATGAGCAAACTGGTATTAACAACAGTGCATGACAGTGCATGACAGTGCATGACAATGCAGCCCTGGGACCACTATCCCTGCACAGTCCCTGCCACTAATGACGATGTACTTTCCTTTTTTAGACAGACCTGGCAGACCGGCTCAGGCTTGTCTTATATTGATGGTGCAGCCACTGCCTGACCTTGGGCAGCCGGTCTTTGACCAGCTTGCGGCAAGCTTAGTGGCTTACCGGCTGCACACGGTGCTGAAGAAACCGGGCGCTTGCATTTCTTATTCGGGGATTCTCAGGGACATCTCAGGGACTCAGCATTACAATCCAAGTGGAGTGGCCATGCTGGGGTATTCAGGTCACCATCCAGCCGGAGTGACGGCGACCATGCGCCGTCCAAGGAAAGGTGAGGCGAAAGTGAGGTCCAGAACAGGGACATACTGGCAGCATCACATACGATTTAATGTAAGGATAAGCAGACTGTGGGACAAGCAGAGTAGCATCGTGTGAATTTGGAAGAGTTGACATCACCAAACCAGCTCTGCCCACCACTCCTTCTCACTCAACAATGATCTAGGTATCTTGGGACTTGCCTGTGCTTGCAGCTGCCCCAGGGTGTGTAAAGCATGTAACACCATAGTTACACTCAAACCAAGTCCCACCCAGACACACAGTTCATTTTCACATTGATCCAGCCTCATCAAACCCAGACCACCTTCACTCCCAAGGGATGTGGAAGCTGGCAAACCCTGCCAACTAGGCAGCGGTTGCCAGACTTACTAACCAGTCTGACCCACCAGTCTCATTGAGCCACAGCTGCACAACATTCAACGAGTCGGTATGCGCTGTCCACACGCCTAGTTAGCCCTTAGCACAGAATGTACAATCTAGCCATGACACTTATCCATGTGCTGCCAGCTTATGATACCTGCTCAAATCTGCTGATGCAAAACTGCTGAACCTTGAAGCTGTGCGTGTATATGGCATATGCATCACTCCACATTCAAGATCTGACGCAAGTGAGCATCCAGCTTGATGGTAATTGCTATGTGGCTATCCATGCTATGCGCATTCCCACCCATTCATCGCATCCTTGCACTGATACGCCCAAATCCCCCTTGCCCATGCTTATGTAGACAACTGCCACCCCACATGCCTGCTTATTAGATCAACTTAATGGGCTTAAAGCCTGGGAAAGTCCAGCCCATTTCTTCCTGGAACAACAGCCCAAGCGCACCGTAGATGCAGGCCAGGCCGTTGATGAAGCCCATGTAGCCTGCCGCAACCCTGCAAAGGCAGCGGCCAGGGTCATGGTCAGGGGGTGCTGGGGCGGGAGCGGAGCTGCAGCTGGTTGGGTGAGAGGTAGGGCTGCCACCATCCCTGGCCCGGGTGCAGGCTGCACAGGCTGCAGCTGGGCCCGGCCTGGCTGCCTACCTGCAGCGTGGGTTGTAGTTGCCGCCTGCCAGCAGGAAGAACGCGATCCACAGCGTGGCAAAGATGACCTGACAGCAGCAGCGCAGACATGCATGTCATTCACACTGGTGAGTGCCAGGTCTTGGCACCCGTGCCCTGCCCAAGCTCAGCAGCTGAGCATGCGTGCACGAGTGGACGTCACCTGCTTGAGAGGAGCTGTGCACAGCCTACAGCACTGTGTGGCTCAGCAGTCCCTCACACCCACCAGTTTAGACAGAGCTGCCTTCTGGACACACTGGTCAAGACAGTCCGCTAAGGTCAGCTAGGGTCAGAGCACAGCACCCAGTCAGCCAGGCACCATTTCAAGACAATCACTCAATGACAGGCTGTGTTTGAGTACAGTGAGAGGGTGTCATGAGGAACAACCCTAGGGCAGCCATCATGCAGTGGCAGTGTGGTGTGAAGGATTAGGCATGCCGGACTGTCACACATTGTTGCCAAAAGTGGTCAACACATGGAAAGCTAGGCAGGCGTGTTGTTGCTCTCCCTCACCACAAGGCCCATGTTCTTGCGCAGGGCTATGATGAAGTAGCAGAAAGTGAGGAAGCCCCACAGGCAGCACCACAGCGTGTCGCCAGTCAGGGCCACGTCCGCCACTGCTGGCACGCTGCGGTTCACCTCCAGCAGGAGCCACAGGAAGCGACCGAGCCAGAAGCAGCCGTAGCTAGCGAATGTGGTGCCAGCAAAGGTTGCGCCCCTGATCAGCTGCAGGCAGGCAAGGCGTGCAGATCAGCCACATAGGTGTGTGGCTGCTGCCTCACTGTCTTCTGTAAGTGCCAGACTGGTCAGCTGGCCCTGGGGCGTGACCAGCAGCAGCTCAGGGACCAGGAGTGCTGTCTTCCTAGTGTGGGCGACAAGCACCCAGGGCAGGAGGGCCAGATGGGCAGCAGGGACAGGTCTGACCTCTAGGATGCCGGCGATCAGCTGCCCAATGCCACCCATGGCCATAGAGTAGGACAGCACAGTAGGCAGGAAACCCTGCAAGGGGCACAGCCACACACCGCCTTGAGCGTTCAAGCTTCACGGTCAGAGTGGAGGGTGGAAGCGTTGCGACAGCAGAAGCACTGCAGCCCTGGGCAGTGCTAGCGTCAGGGGATGCACGCACCGGGTTGGTCCACTTGGTGACTATGAAGAAGATGAGGCAGGTAGTGATCCCTGCCAGGGTCACAGCAGGGTTCAGCAGTTGCACAAGCTAACTCAGGTGAAGGGAAGGCAGAGGACGTCAGCACCCTCCCTCACACCTTGGCAGAGCAGGCCAAATGGGCCGGGGTTGCCCCTGACGCCGCTGGGGCTTGGCAATGGAGGGGTGGCAACAGCTGGCTGGTAGTGCTTCATGCGACCAGCTTCCATGTCCTCTGCACCATGTGGCAGCACAAAAGGAGTGGGACAGCAGCGGAACCGGGAGGGGGGTCGTCCACGACCTCGCCTGGCTTTTGGGTGGGCCGGGCCCGGTGAGTCACCGGCTGCCACCGCTGTGACCATCCCGCTGCCACGATCAGAGCTGAATGCACCCCGCCGCTGGCGCAGTACACCTGGCCAGCATCGATCACGCACCAGAGACAGAAACCATCGAGCCCACTGACTTCTCAGGCGATGGTAGAGCCATGGCGTGGGTGCCGTTGCTGCCTGCAGGTACAGCTGACATTCGGAGGTCGCAAAGTTGTGCGTGGCCAGGTCGCGTTGTTCGAGTGTTTGCTGACGGTGTGACCTAGCCGGTGACCGGAGTCCAGGGCACACGTAGCTTGCGCTGCGGAAGCAAGAGTGCAGTGTGCAGCAGGAGAGGCGCAGACGACTTCTACAACAAGTTTGAACGGCGGCCATGGCACGCTGCCTCGGCGGGGCCAGGGAGTAGCGCAACGTATCATGTATGTAGTCGATAGTTTACTGATGGCGCCGTTTACAAAAGATGCGATGTGAAGGAGGGCGTCCACCGGGCTGTTCAGGCCCCAACCACCGCTCGTTGGAAGAGGCTGACACAGCTTTGAGGGCAGACTAGCATTGACGCTACAAGGCAATGAATAGAAAGCCAGATGAGCAGTCTGTGCAGGAAGCAGAGGGAACAACTGTGGTGTCACGTCAGGCCGAGGCGAACACACATTCTATATGCAGGCAGGTGAAGTTGTACCCTGCAGTTGTAGGCATCAAACCCGCCACTCAGCTTAAAACGCTACCTTCACTGAAGGGGCCACCACCGGGGTGATGTGGGCCAGCGCCACTCGTGCAGAATGAGGTGATGGGGCACACTGTGGGGGCACCTGTACCCCTGGTGGGCCCAGTAGCAGGAGTATACAGGAGCACGCTGGATGGTGTGTGTACACTAAGGCCGCCTACAGGTTGGGTGGGGATTGGGGTGGTAGTGAGGTATGCGGTGGTTGTGGGGTCAGCAGGTCTTGCAGGTGGTGGGTTGGTGGGGGGCTTGCTCCCATCTTGAGTACCTTGTGTGCATGGCATGCCATGCAGCTGCTGCAGGAGGCTGCGACCCTCTTCACGGAGCTCCACAGCTGTGTCAAGCAGGTTGTGGTTTCCTTTGGCAGCGCCGGGTTGGGTACGTGGGGTGGGTTGGGCGACAAGGCGGTGCTGCAGGCCTGCTGCAAGGAGGTGGAGAGGCCCATCGGCTCGGGTGGTCCACGGGTGGGGACAATCAAGCAGCCCACCATGGAGCTGTGCTAGCTGCCTGGCCTCATGGCACTGCGTCATCCAGGCAACAAGGCATACGGGCGAGCAATATCTTGCCCCACTCCTGGGATTGAGGGTGTAGCTGTCAGTCTACACGTCTACAGTCTAGAGCACTCCACCCACCTAGTCAAACCGCCCTCACCCTCAAGCTAGCCAATAGCTGCCCCTCCCCTCCCCATATCACCCCACCCCTACCCTCCCTAGGTAACTGCTTTCCCTCTCCAGCTTGCCTGCCCGCCTTGTTGCCTACCTCCCACATCCTGGTGGCGGGGTGGATGGCTGCAGCCTGCATGCCCAGCAGAGTAGCCTGGGACAGCAGCTAGGAGCCAGCACGCAGCACCACCTCAGCTTGCCTTCAGGCACCACCACACCCAGCTGCACTTGGGGTGAGGCCCTGGCAGGTGCCATGGATTCACCAGATCGTAGGCCACATTGCATCTTCCGGTCACTATGCCAAGGTATGTCAAGGTATCTCAACAGATGTGACCACTGATTGCGGGGTTTTGATACACGGGTACAATGTTGGTACAATGTTTATACTTTTCTATACTTTTGCTACACTTCGCATGTTGTTTACATACATTCCCTTTTTTTGCCGGGGTTCTGGTTTTGCACCCTTTTGCTTGGCAGTGTCCTTCCACTTCTTCATTGTGCAATGTGCTTTGAGACGGCTGCAATTGTCTCAAGCAATTGGAGTTTTCACGGTTGCATTTCATGGATTGATTGGTTCAGCTATAGATGTGTGAGCAGCACCATCCTCATCAGCCCAGTGGGCAATGCAAAGACGTGATCATGGACCTGTCTGCCTGCCTGCCTGCGACACAAGCTAAGCTCAAAAAGTGCTAACCCACACAATTGTACCCAAAGCATCCACCTTAGCACACCAAGCACTGCCATACACCTTCCACCATCACCACCTCCCAGGCCGTGACTCCACCTGTGTGATGTGTCATTTCCGCCAGCTTTTGCATGTATCTGTCACAGAACAATGCAGTGCAGCTTGGACGGTCGTGGGACATGTAGCCACACCACAAGCCCCCCGCCCCATGATACAGGAGTCCAGCACCTGCTACCAACCAATACACCATCCCCACCTCTCCTTGTAATGCTTCAACTCATTGTTTACAACCATGCTTGTCCCAGCACAACAAGCACTGCCGTGCAGCACAAGGCCTACGTTTGTTACCATAGCACAAAACAGCTTCTCACCATGGACCTAATCAACCAACCCTACATTGCTCACGCTCGCATTTCATCCTGCAGATTCTGTACACATTACTTCGCAATCATGGCCAGCTCAGGCAGGTAGCACCTTCATCGCATAGAGTTCACAAGGCAAAACTGTTGTAGGCAGCACTGTGCACCAAAACCTGGCCTGCTGCGCACAGTAAAACGGCAGCGGTCCATTCTGTAGCTTGTCACATGGCTACCGCTTAGGTCGACTGGCTGGTCACACGTAGCTGGTGGGGCGCAGGCCAGGCAGGGCCCAGCCCAGCTCTTCCTGGTACAGCATGGCAATGGCAGCATAGATGGCTGAGGAGCCGCAGAAGAAGCCCACGTAGCCCGCCGCCAACTTGCAGGCATCACTGTAGTTCGCCCCCGCCAGCAGAATGAATGTCAAGGTCAGGGTGGAGAACACGACCTGCACACGCAAGAAGCAGCAGCGGCACACCATCATGCCTGGGTCACAATGCTCCATGCAATCTGTCAGCGCATGGGTGGGCGTGCAGAATGTTGCTGCCAAGGCTGAGCAGCAGCATGGTTGGCAATGCAGTCCAGCCAGCGCATGGCGTAGCCGAGCAATCAGCATGAACCCCCATGCCCTCCCCCATGCCCCACCTGCAGGCAGGTGTTCTTGCGCAGCGTAACCACGAAGAAGCACGCCGTGAACACAGCCCACAGACAGCACCACAGCGTGTCACCAGTCAAGCCCACAAGGACGACTGGTGCCACAGTCTTCTGGGTCTCCAGCAGCTTCCACAGGAACCAGCCCAGCCAGAAGCAGCCGTAGCAGGAGAAGGCAGTGCCGGCAAAGGTAGCGCCACGGATGAGCTGCAACCACATTCAGGGTCACCACAAACCATCTTGCGCACCAGCCACTACCCACAGCATGCAGCAAGGGATGGATTGCTAATCTGCCAGCCTGCAGGCAATCAGCTTGATCCACACAGAAGGCAAAACAGGTGTCCAGGCTGACAGCATGTGACCCCATCTCTCACAGCCACCACCCTCTCACCTCCAGGATGCCGGCGATGAGCTGGCCAGCACCGCCAAAGAACGCAGCATAGGCCACCACCACAGGCAAGAAGCCCTGCGCATGACACATGATGGAAAAGGTTAGTGCTGATGGACATGCCCAGCAACACAGCAGCAGCATAGCAGTGGCCATCACGTTTCAAAACCCCCAAGTAATGGCAGCGGCTAGACAGGCCAGCCCACCCACTCTGACCCTGAGCTCTGCACCCTCTTGCTGTGGGCCTGCCAGCTGCACTCACCCCTGGACTCCACTTGGTGGTGGTGAACATGAGCATGCAGGTGGTCATGCCGAAGCACAGCAGGCCGAAGGGCCCCGGGTTCGCTCGCACACCAGACGGCCGAGGAGCTGCTGGCGCCACCATCATCGCGTGGCCGTGCTCCACATCGTCTGCGGCGACAGGCACAGGGGCATGTGTCGCGATGCGGACATGTGTCAGGATGCTGACACGACCTCGGACAGTCTCGGAAACAGGCGCAAACTCGCGCAACAGCAGCAGCTCAAGTTGTTACCACAGCCAACCAGTGTGGAGGCAAAGACGGGATGGCGTGCCGCAACCTTGTCCAAATCCAGACATGCCGCCACCCAGCGCGACTATTTTGCGGGCTTTGTATAGCCGAGGACAACTTACCACTGACGGACGTCGCGCCGGCAGACCCCTTGTTGGCCATGTCTCACGTGAAGTGCGGCGAGGGATGCTAAACACCAGATGAAGCAAGCGATGGATGGGCGTTCGTGCACCACGGTCTGGGTTGCAGGGTCAGACTGTTCATCTCGTACTCTCCATGTGTGACCCCAATGCTTGCCACACATCATTATTGCATGATTAGTCAACACACATTTTGGCCACTAAACAGCACTTCAGAGCCAGAATGGTGCTTGCACTAGCACAGCATGCATACTGCTGCTCTCAGCACTTCAGTCCAGCACCCTATGGCTTACTCCTGACCACAAAAAGGTTCTAACCAAAAAAGGCCCATGTACGTTGCCTTACAGCCCAGCAACCATGCGCTATAGCTTGCTTGTCATCCTAGGAAGCAGAGCAAGGATGCTGACGTGGCCACAGGCTCATATCCGTGCTTGTATGCTGATGCCAGGACACCTGTGCCTCCTTGGGTTGCAGCTACATGTGAGGCAGCACCTGAGCCATGTTATTGCCAGCCCTGCATCAGCGGGGCAGCAGCAGGCCCCACATCAGCCAGGGGGTGTCCAGGGGTGGTTGAGTGCTGCGTGCCACACCTGTACAGGGGAGGGCCCAGAGGAGGGCTCAGGGCTGGGACCCAGCACTGCACAGTGCAGTCATGGGGAAAGCACCCAGTGCAGCGGCAGCAGCCTCCAGGCTAGTAGCCAGGGCTGCAGCCAATGCGCTAGGAAGATGCCGCAGCATGGCAATGTGGAGGTGGTGCACTTGTTGGCGTGCCCCGGCCCCCCTGCGGATCCTGGAGGCCACGCCCAGGTCATCAGGCTATCAGGCTGACACCACGGGCCGCTGCACCAAAGCACCACTACATCAGCTACTCCTCCAAAACCACTGCATCAGCTACTCCAGCTACTAAAGATACAGATTGCAACCACAAACTCATTCCTCACCGCAAGCATCTTGACACACGCTTTTACATTATCACATCATTTGTGCAAACTGTACACTTTGTCTCAAAATGCTGTTCTGCCAAGGCTCCCCACTCTACCATGCACGTTATCATGGAGCCCAGCTTTGCTACGCGGCAGACAAACACATGTTGCAACAAAGCCATGCACAGCAACCCGAACTCGCAGGCTGACTGCATGACCCTAGAGCGCAGCCCATGGCATCAGACCCTAACCCAACCCGAACCCTCACGCTAAGACCGCAATACCCACAAGTTTGCCTAACTGCCAACCACCCAAACAGATGACATTGATGTTGGAAACGATCATTGTGGAGCTGGCTTAAACTTCAGGCTTGGTATTGGCATTGGGCAGCCGCACACGCCACTGCTTGCTCGTTTGCCCGTATGCCTTGGTGCCTGGATGGGGCAATGCCCTGAGGCTGAGCTGACCCAGCTGGGCTCTCATTCATTGGCACCACCTTGCTCCTCAGCTGGCCATGACCCACGGGCCTCTCCACCTCCTTGCAGCAGGCCTGCAGGACCACCTTGGCGCCCCACCCACCACACGTACCAACCCCGGCGCTGCCGAAGGAAACCACAACCTGCTTGACACAGCTGTGGAGCTCCGTGAACAGGGTCACAGCCTCCTGCAGCAGCTACATGGCATGCCATGCACGCAAGGTAGGGGTGTCACAGCTGATCACAACATGGAGGTGCCTCAAGATGGGAGCAAGCCCCCCACCAACCCACCACCTGCAAGACCTGCTGACCCCACAACCGCCGCATTCCTCACTACCACCCCAATCCCCACCCAACCTGTAGGCGGCCTTAGTGTACACACACCATCCAGCGTGCTCCTGTATACTCCTGCTACTGGGCCCACCAGGGGTACAGGTGCCCCCACAGTGTGCCCCATCACCTCATTCTGCACGAGTGGCGCTGGCCCACATCACCCCGGTGGTGGCCCCTTCAGTGAAGGTAGCGTTTTAAGCTGAGTGGCGGGTTTGATGCCTACAACTGCAGGGTACAACTTCACCTGCCTGCATATAGAATGTGTGTTCGCCTCGGCCTGACGTGACACCACAGTTGTTCCCTCTGCTCCCTGCACAGACTGCTCATCTGGCTATCTATTCATTGCCTTGTAGCGTCAATGCTAGTCTGCCCTCACAGCTATGTTCAGCCTCTGCCAACGAGCGGTGGTTGGGGCCTGAACAGCCCGGTGGACGCCCTCCTTCACATCGCATCTTTTGTATACGGCGCCATTAGTACACTATCGACTACATACATGATACGTTGCGCTACTCCCTGGCCCCGCCGAGGCAGCGTGGGCCTGGCCGCCGTTCAAACTTGTTGTAGAAGTCGTCTGCGCCTCTCCTGCTGCACACTGCACTCTTGCTTCCGCAGCGCAAGCTACGTGTGCCCTGGACTCCGGTCACCGGCTAGGTCACACCGTCAGCAAACACTCGAACAACGCGACCTGGCCACGCACAACTTTGCGACCTCCGAATGTCAGCTGTACCTGCAGGCAGCAACGGCACCCGCGCCATGGCTCTACCATCGCCTGAGAAGTCAGCGGGCTCGATGGTTTCTGTCTCTGGTGCGTGATCGATGCTGGCCAGGTGTACTGCGTCAGCGGCGGGGTGCATTCAGCTCTGATCGTGGCAGCGGGATGGTCACAGCGGTGGCAGCCGGTGACTCACCGGGCCCGGCCCACCCAAAAGCCAGGCGAGGTCGTGGACGGCCCCCCTCCCGGTTGCGCTGCCGTCCCACCCCTTTTGTGCTGCCACATGGTGCAGAGGACATGGAAGCTGGTCGCATGAAGCACTACCAGCCAGCTGATGCCACCCCTCCATTGCCAAGCCCCAGCGGCGTCAGGGGCAACCCCGGCCCATTTGGCCTGCTCTGCCAAGGTGTGAGGGAGGGTGCTGACGTCCTCTGCCTTCCCTTCACCTGAGTTAGCTTGTGCAACTGCTGAACCCTGCTGTGACCCTGGCAGGGATCACTACCTGCCTCATCTTCTTCATAGTCACCAAGTGGACCAACCCGGTGCGTGCATCCCCTGACGCTAGCACTGCCCAGGGCTGCAGTGCTTCTGCTGTCGCAACGCTTCCACCCTCCACTCTGACCGTGAAGCTTGAACGCTCAAGGCGGTGTGTGGCTGTGCCCCTTGCAGGGTTTCCTGCCTACTGTGCTGTCCTACTCTATGGCCATGGGCGGCATTGGGCAGCTGATCGCCGGCATCCTAGAGGTCAGACCTGTCCCTGCTGCCCATCTGGCCCTCCTGCCCTGGGTGCTTGTCGCCCACACTAGGAAGACAGCACTCCTGGTCCCTGAGCTGCTGCTGGTCACGCCCCAGGGCCAGCTGACCAGTCTGGCACCTACAGAAGACAGTGAGGCAGCAGCCACACACCTATGTGGCTGATCTGCACGCCTTGCCTGCCTGCAGCTGATCAGGGGCGCAACCTTTGCTGGCACCACATTCGCTAGCTACGGCTGCTTCTGGCTCGGTCGCTTCCTGTGGCTCCTGCTGGAGGTGAACCGCAGCGTGCCAGCAGTGGCGGACGTGGCCCTGACTGGCGACACGCTGTGGTGCTGCCTGTGGGGCTTCCTCACTTTCTGCTACTTCATCATAGCCCTGCGCAAGAACATGGGCCTTGTGGTGAGGGAGAGCAACAACACGCCTGCCTAGCTTTCCATGTGTTGACCACTTTTGGCAACAATGTGTGACAGTCCGGCATGCCTAATCTTTCACACCACACTGCCACTGCATGGTGGCTGCCCTAGGGTTGTTCCTCATGACACCCTCTCACTGTACTCAAACAGAGCCTGTCATTGAGTGATTGTCTTGAAATGGTGCCTGGCTGCCTGGGTGCTGTGCTCTGACCCTAGCTGACCTTAGCGGCCTGTCCTGACCAGTGTGTCCAGAAGGCAGCTGTGTCTAAACTGGTGGGTGTGAGGGACTGCTGAGCCACACAGTGCTGCAGGCTGTGCACAGCTCCCCTCAAGCAGGTGACGTCCACTCTTGCACACATGCTCAGCTGCTGAGCTTGGGCAGGGCACGGGTGTCAAGACCTGGCACTCACCAGTGTGAATGACATGCATGTCTGCGCTGCTGCTGTCAGGTCATCTTTGCCACGCTGTGGATCGCGTTCTTCCTGCTGGCAGGCGGCAACTACAACCCACGCTGCAGGTAGGCAGCCAGGCCGGGCCCAGCTGCAGCCTGTGCAGCCTTTTACCCAGGCCAGCGATGGTGGCAGCCCTCCCTCTCACCCAACCAGCAGCAGCTCCGCTCCCGCCCCAGCACCCCCTGACCATGACCCTGGCCGCTGCCTTTGCAGGGTTGCGGCAGGCTACATGGGCTTCATCAACGGCCTGGCCTGCATCTACGGTGCGCTTGGGCTGCTGTTCCAGGAAGAAATGGGCTGGACTTTCCCTGGCATGCGACCGGTCAAGTTGATATGAGGGGCAGACACATTGGTGGGCTTCCACTCAGCTAGGCATCCACTCATCAACTTCCACATGCGCGGGTAGGAGGTGCCAATGAAGGCAAGCATTGACTCCTTAGGGAGGTACATGATTCGCGGGGCCCGTGCCCTGCTTTCATGCCTCCTCTCTGGCAGCGAGCCCTGTTGCCTGGTCAGAGGCTGGGCCCAGGGGCTGGGAGGAGGATAGTAGCCCACCAGGGGCAGGGCTGGCTCATCAGGGGCATGAGTGCAGAAGTGGGCTAGTGGCTTACCTTGGGCATTGGCTTATCTTTATGGGTTTTCATGTTTATCAGCCTTCAGGGGCATAGCTCAACAGTTGAGCAGTTTTGCATTAGGTTTACACCCCAGTGGCCATTTTGTGTAGTATGTTTTGTACCTTCATCAACTTATCGCACACAGTATTGCTTTGATGCCTTCAAGATCAGGTTTTGCAAGCTGCACAGGGTAGTAGGGCTGAGATGGGAAGGATGGGATGCCAGTTGTCAGTAGGATTTCGCACTGGGGGTGAGCTGTGCTGAACCGCGTTGGGTTGCAGGGTGTGCCTGCCTCTTTTTCTAACAGGTCTAAGGCAATGAATTGGGCTAACTCAGCAGTCAGGCTGAATTGAAATGGAGGCCCTAGTGTGGGACAAGTGGGTTGAACTATGTTGTGGGACTAGTGTGGGACAAGGTGTCCCCAATTATCAGAGAATCTACCCCTGGTAATCAGAATGACGCCACGTCTCAGCCACCTGGTTCCTATTTGTGTGTCGCACATCCCCGGATAAACGACTTTGTTATGCGGTGCAACCTGTAGCTATGCGGTGCAACCTGTATCACTTTATACTGCGTAGTGTGTTGCGTGCTATGGCGGCTCAAACCTTCACATTAAAATGCATGCATTGTTTGCTCATGCGGGCCTCGTCGCGAGAGACCGCCGCGCCCGACGTGGCGCAGGAGCACCTGCACACAGTGAGGGACAGTCGCCGCAGTCAAAACGATTCATATGGCATGTCAAACCGATGTAACAACGCAACTCCACCCATGCTCGGAAGTATACAAGGCTGCTGCGATGCTTAACCCCTTCGTGAGTAGTACCTACTACCCGGCCACTCTGCAAGGCCATACAAGGTGTATAAGCCATTGCTATGTTACCTTGCTCAGCAGGTTGGGTCCGATCCCTCACACCTGCCCTCCTATTGCGTGTCGAGCACGTGACCAGCTCCACTGTAGCCCCCTGTTGCTCAGCTAGGGGCGTGAGCAGCTCAAGGGATGCACCAGCACCAGCTGCCAGCTGCTGCCAGGGAGGTGAATTGCTTCGTGCACGTGGATTGCTTCGGCTTGTCGTACCTGATCTGCATGCACAAGTCATGATCATCATAGCTTGTCCTTGCCTGGGCCTTGCTAACCATGTGCCTACCACCACCACCTCTCAATCCGTACATTACCCCCGTTATCTGTACATCCCAGCCCCACCATCACCAGCCACCGAGCCACTGATCCCTATGTTTGCATGCAACATCACGTAGCAGTCATGCTCTCAGAGCCTGATCTGACCCATGCCCCCCTTGACCTCACTTGGGGATCTTGTCGTACGAGTTGCCTGGGCAGTAGGTCTTGTTAACCTTGTCCTTGCCAGCATTGCACACACGCACCACGTACTCCTCAACACTTTGGACACCCTGCAACTGGGTGAGCTGGTAGTCGGTGGTGATTAGGTTCAGGTCAGGCTGGCCCGCAGTCACTTTCTCCAGCAGGTTGAAGACCCCCGACATCTGCATCTTGTCAGCCTCAAGTTCATGAGCCGACTCAGCTCTTTTAACATGCCGTTGCCGGTCATGGGGCAGCTGCTGTGATCACATGCACGAAGACAATGACATGCTGAATGACACAATGACATGCACGATGACACAATGACATGCACAATTTACATAATGAGATCAGAAGGACATGCACAAACACAAGCAATATCAACAGTGACCTATTCACTCTTAGCGATGCGAGTTGTGTCAATGCCATCATACCTGAACACCAGTTGTGTCATGTTTGCGCTAAGCCTCCACACCGTGCTCCAGCGTGCCCTGTCTCTCTTCTCTCCCCCTCCATTCCAACCCCCCCACCATCATCCCCCCCACCTCCACCATCCCCGCCATTCCCCCCTCCCCTTCCATCCCCTCCATCCTCCTCATCACTATCCTCACTGTCTCCTCCTCCCCCTCTACCTCCTTCACCACCATCTCCATCTTCCCCACCTGAACTGCTCCCATCCCCGTCACCGTGTCCCCCTCCATTACGCTCAACTCCCTCCTCTCCTTCTCCCTCTCCCTCTCCTCCCCCTTGTTCATCTTCCTGTCCCTTTCTCAAACCCTCTTTCATCCCTCCCCTGACAGTCTGCTCCGTGCTCCCCCGCATCAAGAAACTGAGCTGTACAACAACTTGAGCTTCAACGCAAGGAGCAGGAGCTGGCAGACTTGGTGGCGCAGCTGCGGGCAGCTCCGCTACAGTAGGAGCAACAGTTAACCGAGCAACAGCAGCAGCTTCAGCACCAGCAGGCAGACCTTAGCAGGAGGGCAGGATCTGACTGAGCGGCAGCAGCAGCTGCAGCAGCTGCAGTCGGACCTTAGCCGGAGGGAGCATGATCTGACTGAGCGGCAGCAGCAGTTGCAGCAGCAGCATGCAGACCTGCATTTTAAGAAGCAGCAGCTAACTGAGCAGCGCCCGCTGACTAAGCAGCAAGCTCGTATCAAGACTTCGCAACACCAGCTTCACAGGTCCAGCACCAGATACAGGCAGACCTGCAGCACAGGGAGCAGCAGCTTGCTCACAACCCAGCGCATGCAGCGACTACAGCAACAACCGGCGCAAGGAGTAGGAGCTTGCTAATTTGGTGGCACAGCAGCGGGCAGCTCTGCCACAATGGGTGCAGCAGTGAACTGAGCTGCAGCACGAGCTGCAGCAGCTGCAGGCGGACCTTAGCCGTAGGGAGCAGGATCTGACAGAGCGGCAGCACCAGCAGCAGCAGCAGCAGGCAGACCTGCACTTCAGGGAGCGGCAGCAAGCTCGCATCCAGACGTTGCCACAGCAGCTTCACAGGTTGCAGCAAGAGCTCGAGGCCCAACAGGTGGCTGAAGTGCAACGCGAGGCAAGCAGCTGTGGTGGCTGGCAGCCAGCCGCGAAAACTTCAGCCACACGAGCCACAGCTCAGCAGGTGCAGTTTGCAGCCCCCACAGTGTTGACCAGCAACAGATTTGCCACGCTGCGAGTGGCCGACGAGCCAGAGCAGCAACCGCCCTCCCAACCTGCAAAGTGAGTGATGCCCCCACCATCCACCCCCACCATCCACCAGCAATTGTGTAACAACGGCCGTCATGCCTGCCTCCAGCCTCACAGCGTCAAGTGCAAGTGAACAACTGCGGCTGCTTGGTGCTGCCTCCTCTGCTGCTGCTGCTGTTGTTGCTGCGGCGTTGCTGTTGCTGCTGCTGCGCAGGTTGGATGAGCACCAAGCAGCCGCAACAGCAATTGCTCCGGCAGCTGTGGGTGTTGTGCTAAGAGCTGCAGTAGAGGCAGAAGGGTAGGGGCAACAGGGTGGGGGGGGGGACCGGGCAACAGGGGGCAACAGGGGGTCAACACGGGGCCACAGGGAGGGGGGGCCACATCATGCTTTGGCGCTATCTGGTGCTAGACAACGCTAGGCAGGACTGTATGCAGCATGCCTGAGGCTGATGGGCCTGAGGCGCATGCATGATGATGTGGTGGGGTGCAGGGCGATAGTGTTCACACCTGACAGGGAGCAGCCTCAATGGGCCATGGCTGCTTGTGCATGCAACACGTGCATGAGTGTGCCATGCCTGCCGTGCATGAAGCCTGACACCACCACCCCACTTGTGCCCATGCCCATGTTGCAAGACACTGTGAAGGAGGTGAGGGATGACGAAGAGTGTTATGCATTGTTAATGGAGTTCTATTCCGGTTTGATGCATGATGAGGTGTGCTTTGGCAAACTGACCAACACACACTGTACACGGTATTGCATGCACATGACGTGGAAGAGGCCAAAGGGACGTCGGGCATTGCGCCGTTTGGTGTTGAGGGAGCTGTGAAGTGAGCAGCTGGAGTTTGAGTGTGAGGCTAGCGGTTGATGAAAACGGCCTACAATGAACGGCAGCGTCGTAGTTGCCAACAATGTGACCGAGTGTAAGGTGCACGAGAGTCCACTTTTAAACAGCACAGACGGCTGACAAAGGAGGGCATCGCGTTTTATAATAGAGAGCACGTTGGAAAACCAATATCATTATACTCAGTTGTCAATCCATTATTCAACGTCCTGGATGGACAGCAACCGGCCGGGAAAAATGTCATTTTCATGGATTTTGGTATGGAGTGACGTGACACAAGTTGCACCCGGTTCTTGTGCAGGGACAGGACACAAGCAAAAATCGCACTATTAAACATGACACCCGACAAACATTCAAATAAAACGAACCCGTCCATGCCGCTGGGCCGCAGAGCGCCATAGCTGTTCGCTGATCACAGCCCCACTAAGCAGCGCATTTTCGGCACAGCGCGACCCGATCTCTCATCACCCCCGCCCGCCCCGGCACAGGTGCACATAAGCCCGAGCAGCCGCTAGACTCGCGCTGGTAAGCTGCACCGCCCTGCGCAAGAGCCGCTATAAAATTCTTAAAAACCGGTGATATATCATCAGGGGTGCAGCCAATGGCGGGGGTGACCTAGTGCACACTGAGCTCGGTCTTTACCTTGAGGGCGGGGGCGGGGGCGGGGGCGGGGGCGGGGGCGGGGGCGGGGGCGGGGGCGGGGGCGGGGGCGGGGGCGGGGGCGGGGGCGGGGGCGGGGGCGGGGGCGGGGGCGGGGGCGGGGGCGGGGGCGGGGGCGGGGGCGGGGGCGGGGGCGGGGGCGGGGGCGGGGGCGGGGGCGGGGGCGGGGGCGGGGGCGGGGGCGGGGGCGGGGGCGGGGGCGGGGGCGGGGGCGGGGGCGGGGGCGGGGGCGGGGGCGGGGGCGGGGGCGGGGGCGGGGGCGGGGGCGGGGGCGGGGGCGGGGGCGGGGGCGGGGGCGGGGGCGGGGGCGGGGGCGGGGGCGGGGGCGGGGGCGGGGGCGGGGGCGGGGGCGGGGGCGGGGGCGGGGGCGGGGGCGGGGGCGGGGGCGGGGGCGGGGGCGGGGGCGGGGGCGGGGGCGGGGGCGGGGGCGGGGGCGGGGGCGGGGGCGGGGGCGGGGGCGGGGGCGGGGGCGGGGGCGGGGGCGGGGGCGGGGGCGGGGGCGGGGGCGGGGGCGGGGGCGGGGGCGGGGGCGGGGGCGGGGGCGGGGGCGGGGGCGGGGGCGGGGGCGGGGGCGGGGGCGGGGGCGGGGGCGGGGGCGGGGGCGGGGGCGGGGGCGGGGGCGGGGGCGGGGGCGGGGGCGGGGGCGGGGGCGGGGGCGGGGGCGGGGGCGGGGGCGGGGGCGGGGGCGGGGGCGGGGGCGGGGGCGGGGGCGGGGGCGGGGGCGGGGGCGGGGGCGGGGGCGGGGGCGGGGGAGGGGGAGGGGGAGGGGGAGGGGGAGGGCTGCAAGGTAGGATAGGGAGGGGGCTGCATTGTAGCGGCGACAGACTGTGAGGTGGTGGTACAGGTGAAGGGTGTGACCATCAATCCTGCAGCAGCACAAGGGGCATGCTAGTGATTAAACAACTGCTCTGGCTCATCGGCGTCAGCCATGACCCCAGTGCACGATACACTGCCTAGAAACCCAGTACTGCCGGCCAATTGCCGCCTAACTGCCACCCGAAGCTCAGCGCACACGATTACGACCAGTGCGCGAGGGACATAGGGTCCCCGCAGGCGTCTTGCGTTGCAGGAACCGGCGTTGCAGGAACCGGCCGGGTCTATCATATGGTACAGCCCGGGACGCTCCTAAGGATGCTTCAATGTGATTGGAGCAGCGGAGCGAGATGACCCACAGTCAAACATGTTGTTCCATGTTGAATGAGTTTTGTTTGTCTGAGATCTTGACCTTGGGCAAGAAAATCCTGAGGCTTCACTGAAAATCGGCTGTCATGACTATCCTGTCAAAACGATGCCAGGCGCTTGGAGCACACCGTAGCGTATCAGTGAGGTGCACAGAGCAGAAGGCCGCTGAAACGGCCGCCGTCTCTATCCCGCAGTCACACATTAGTAAGGTGCAACTGCCTAACCATAACCTTTTTGCTCTTTTGCTGACTCGGTTCACGAAGGCACATATAAAGTTGAAGCCGCAGTGCGTGCTGTATTGTGACCTCTGCTTCCGAGTCGTCATTTCTTAGTACGAGAATGGATCCCGTGAACCGGCTTCAGGTGCTCAGTCGCCAGCTCACTGGTAAGGTAGCAAATCAGTCGATTACTCGCACTTGCACTCCCCGTAATATCTGATGTCGCGGTATCCCGACACCTGACCCGTTCGTGCTGTCCCGCAGCCGCGCAGCCCAGCTCTGGGTATAATCACATTCAAGATCGGGCCCCGCTTGTAGCCAGCAGGGAGGAATGGGACGCGCTCTATCAGGCGAGTTACCTGAGGATTGCTAAGGCAACTCGTGCTGCACACTGTCGCAGATGTAGCCGCCAACCTGTGCCTGTTTCGCAGGCGAGCATCGACAACCCCACCGCGTTTTGGGCAAAAATGGCCAGCAACTACTACTGGCAGACCAAGGTAAGCATGAGGCGCGCCACCGTGGCTGATGACACAGTTCCGGGCGCACGTGCGTCATGCCCGCAACTCCGCAAGCTGAACCCGGCTGCTTTCACGTGCACCGCAGTGGGTGGACAACCACACCAGCTACAACTTCAACCTGCAGAAAGGGCCAGTGTTTGCAGAATTCTTCCGCGGTAAGCAGCTCAGCTTCACAGCCCTTGATCGCAGCCCTTTCTCTTGTATGCATTGGTCTTCCTACAACTATACTTGGTTTTCTTTTGATTGGTGTGCGCAGGCGGGCGCACCAACATCTCCTTCAACTGCTTGGATCGCTGGGTCATGGCAGGTCGCGGCAACCAGCCCTGCTTCCTGTTTGAGGTACAGCTTGCTTTTCATGGGCTTACTTCAGCCACTTGATGGCTGCGGATGCGCAGTAACAAGACCCAGCCTGCGTGCATGATGCTTGCAGGGCAACGACATTGGGCATGCGTATGTCATGACATACCAGAACGTGTTGGATGAAGTGTGCCGCGTAGCCAACTGGCTGCGTGGTCAGGGCGTGGCCAAGGGCGAGGCCGTCACTATCTACATGCCCATGGTGGGTGACATGGCCACCGTGCTATGTTTGTGCTTGCACTATAGTTCTGCCAGCCCAGTTGTCCATTTACAACAACACATCAGCAACTTACAGCTATGCTAATGTCACAACTATGGTGGCTGGGTGCAAGCGTGGGCAATGAAGAGGGTCATCCTGACCTTGTGCGGTGCAGGTGTGTGAGCTGCCCATTGCCATGCTGGCCTGCGCGCGCATCGGTGCCGTGCACAGCGTGGTGTTCGGTGGCTTCAGCTCTGACAGTTTGGCTCAGCGTATCCTGGACTGCCAGGGCAAGGTGGTCATCACCGCCTCAGGTCAGATCCGAGGCGGGGACACAGGGCCTGGGATAGGACATGTGGCCTTAGCACCATGGGCCATGGGTTACGGTCACAACATACCTGCCGGTGCTCCATGTACGGAGTAGTTAAATGCAGAGAGTACCCAATGCAGCCATTTGGACCCTGGGCATGGCACAGGTCTGCACATGCTGCCTGATTTGGTGGCCTCCGTCTGCTTTGGGTGCAGTTTGCTTAATGTAGGGCTGCCACAGTGATGATTGTGACCTGGTGCTGCAGGCATCATGCGGGGAGCTAAGGCACTGCCTCTGAAGCAGATTGTGGACCAGGCATGTGCCACTGCTGCTAAGAATGGCTTCAAGGTGAAGCACTGCCTCAGCGCCCCTGCTGCAGGGTCTGTAGCCAAGCTGTAGAATGTGGCGGTGTTGTGCGGGGAGGGAGTAAGGCAAAGCAGAGAGGCAAGGGAGTGCTGAGGTCAGAAATGAGTACCCGTTCCTGTTGTCTGACCTGTTCATTAGCACGACAGTGAGGCGGCTTGTATTGTAGTGCGTACGGCTCTCGCAACTGTCGTTGCTCTTGACTTGTATAGCTGGTACCCTGGCAGCCCCACCCCTCCACCCCCTAGTATTGGCCATAGCCTGCCGCTGCCTGCAATGTCTGCTCTTGGACACCTCAAAGCTTAAAGTATTAGATCTGGTTCCACAGTATCTGTTGGTGTGTGACCCTGGCAGCCACCTCCACCCTGCTGACCCTGGCAGTGTCTGCACTCTGGGCTGTGCAGGTCCAGCGCGTACTGTGCCTGGAGGACAGCAGCGTGCCACGTGAGGCCTGCCCCTGGCAGCCTGGGCGTGACGTGTGGTGGCGTGAGGAGGTGGCACAGCGCCCCAGCTACTGCGCCCCGGAGTGGATGGACAGTGAGGATCGCCTGTTCCTGCTGTACACCAGTGGCAGCACTGGCAAGCCCAAGGGTGTGGTCCACACCACCGGTGGCTACATGTGAGGGCCCTGCTATGGTCTGGTGGGCTTGGAACTGTGACCCATGCAGCTTGGTGTGGCAGTAGTAGTAGCAATGGCATTGTCTCATGAGAGTGACTCAGGCCCACAGGCCTATGCGCTCCTGCCCTAGCTTCTGCTCTGGCTCCATCCGACCCAGCCTGCCGTGCCCTGCCTCACTCAGCCCAGCTCATCTGGCGTGGCCTGCCTTGCCCTGCAGGGTTGCTGCAGGCGTGACCTGCCGCTACACCTTCGACATGCAGCCTGGTGACATCTACTTCTCCACCGCTGACTGCGGATGGATTACCGGCCACACATACCTGGCATACGGCCCCCTGCTGAACGGCGTGACCAGCGTAGTGTTTGCGGGTGTGCCCACCTACCCTGACGCCTCCCGCGTGTGGTCCATTATTGAGAAGCACAAGGTGGGGTGGGAGGGGAGGATTGTGGTATGTGAGTGAGCAGGCAAGGTTGTATCATCAGTGCCGTGTGGGTTCCACGCTATTGCACGAAACCTGTCCATCCTGCATCTTCATCTTCATCTTCATCAGGGAGTGTGTGTGTAGGTGGAGGTCCAGGGGACAGGCTGCGCAATAGCGTGAGATTTGTTCAAACCAAGCAGGGGTAGGGTCTGTATCCAGGAGGTGTACCCACAAGACAGGGTGTGCCTGGGGGGGGTCCCACCATGTATGGGGTTGGTAGTTGGTGGCAAAGCGTGATGTGGTGGTGGTGGGGTGGTTGGCGCAGGTGCGCATCTTCTACACAGCGCCCACGCTGCTGCGCTCGCTGCTGCAAATGGGGGACCATCATGTGAAGAAGCACGATCGCAGCTCCCTGCGCATCCTGGGTAGTGTTGGGGAGCCTATCAACGAGCACGCCTGGACCTGGTTCCATGACGTGAGTGGCTGACATCACGCCAAAGTCATGTAGGGAGGGGAACAGGGAAGACGCTCAGTCTGACAACTTCGGTGACTTCAGTAACTTCAGGTTGCACGTGAGTGGCTGGCACATGGTCAGTAGGGAGGTTGCCCTGTCTGCTGACCCACATGTTTCCCCTGTTGACAGCCTGGATGTTGGTGTGAAGGATTGCAGGGATGTGCTGGGGTAAGGGTGTTGGTGTGATGGTGCAAGTGGTGTGGTGTGATTTGTGTGTTGGTCGACACACTTACTGGTGGTGTGATGTGGTGTGATGTGTGATGTGGCGTGCAGGTGTGCGGTGAGGGCCGCTGCCCCATTGTTGACACCTGGTGGCAGACTGAGACTGGCGCTCACATGCTCACACCGCAGCCCGGCAGCTGGTGCAAGCTGAAGCCAGGTGTGGCATGGGCCCGCAGGGTGCTTGCCAGCAGTCAGGACCTGGGCCTACAGGGCCTACCTGAGCCCACATGTGCAGCCAGGAGCAGTGCAGCATCAACAGGGCCAGAATTGCGTGTGGTGGCGTACTCCAGCCATCTAATACACGTGTTCATGGCCAGCAACTTTAATAGCAGTGGCACGCATGAACATGCATGGACATGAAAACAAATGGTGTAGCATGATGCACACTAGTTCCTGCTGGCTTTGGTCCCTGAACAAATGCCTGCCGCCATGCATATGGGTGTTGCGCCTGAGCCTTGTCCTGGCTGCACCTGCTGCCTGCAGGGTGTGCCTCCATCCCCTTCTTTGGTGTACAGACGGTGATGCTTGATGCCAATGGCAATGAGCAGGATGGGCCGGGAGAGGGCATCCTGGCCATCAAGTCTGCCTGGCCCTCCATGGCCCGCACCCTGCATGGCGACCATGACCGCTTCCAGGCTACCTACTTTGCTCCATTCAATGTGAGACACTCCCCATCCTACCTCTGCCTGCCTGCCTGCCTGCCTGCCTGCCTGCCTGCCTGCTGCTTGGCTTGGAGGCTAACCTGGCGCTGCACCTGGCGCTGTTATCAGTCTGCAGTTATGAGGGTTTTATGTGCCCCACTGCTGTAAGGGGCTTTTGTATGCGGTGCCATTTGCTGTAAGGGTCACTTTCATCAGCATTCCATGACATTTGCATATGCTGCATGCACTATTAGTCGAACCACATGGTCTAACAGCAGAGGCATATGCAGCAAAGAGTGAGCAGCAGTGGTGGAGTCTAGGTGTTGCAGGTGAGGGACTGTGTGTACGTATGGCTGCAGGGCTATTACTTCACTGGGGATGGCTGCCGCCGTGACGAGGACGGGGTGGGTGGCGATGTGCCCTAGTCATCACCACTGCCTCTATGCCACCACCCCACAGCTGCTGCAACATGGTGCCTTGTTCACCAAAGCAAGAGCAGTAGGGGTGTGGGTCAACCTTGACAGGCCATACATTCACCACCACCATGGTGACAGGGTGGGATGTGTTGGCAAAAGTAGTCAGGGGTGGGAGTGTGATAGAGTGGGCCCTTTGCTGAGTGCTTTGTGGCTGATGCCTGTGGTGGCCTCAGTACATCTGGATCACTGGGCGCGTGGACGATGTCATCAATGTGTCCGGCCATAGGATTGGAACAGCCGAGGTGGAGGGAGCTCTGACGGAGCATGCAGGCTGCGCTGAGGCTGCGGTCATTGGGTGAGAAGCTGCTGAGCTAACTCGTCAGGGCTGGGCTGTGGTCGCAGCCCCGGTTGGGTAGTGGGTAGTAGGTGAGCCATCTCGTCAGGGCTGGCCGTGGTAGCAGAGTATGGGACAGGGTGTCAGGCTGTACCATTGACCACATTGGATGGTGGTAGGCAATGATCTGTTGGCCAATTTTGTATTCGAGCATAGCAAATCTCTGTGCTGCTGCAAGTACATGGTAAAGCTGCTGCGCCTGTTGCGTGTTGTTGTGTTCAGGATTGACCACCCTGTGAAGGGCCAGGCCATATATGCGTATGTCACCCTGGTGGACAGTACCCGCCATGACGATAAGATGCGCAAGGAGCTTATGGACCACGTGCGGCGCGCCATCGGTCCCTTTGCGGTGCCTGAGGTGGTGAGTGGCTGGGCAGGCTGCAGCAGCAAGAGAGGTGGGCTAGGGCGCAGTGTGGAGGGAGGGTGGGTGGGTACTCCTCCCATAGCGTGGGAGCAAGCCTAAGGCAGAAGCTGGCTCCTTGAGTCTCCCTGGTGCTGCTTATCTTCTTGGTCTTCTCGCTCGCTCTCCTTGATTTTCTCGATTTCCTTAATCGTCTTGGTCTGCTTGGTCTTCGTCGGGAGTGGCAAGGGACCACCTTGATCGTCTTGGTCTGCTTGGTCTTCGTCGGGAGTGGCAGCTGGCATTGGTGTTCCAGCGATGGTGCAGCACAGCTAATGACAGATTGACCCTATGGCTAAAGTGGGGCAGGTGAGGCAGCCAAAGCTGGCGGTATTGGCTAGGATTAATCTAACATACAAAGCCTGGTGTCATGGCTGCAACAGGTGCACTGGGCGCCAGCGCTGCCAAAGACTCGCAGCGGCAAGATCATGCGCCGAGTGCTACGCAAGATTGCATCAGGTACAGTTCACCATGCCAACACCCACAAAGCTGTGCAGGGGTGTTTAAATGATGTCAAGACTGTGTCGGGTTTGAAATGTAACTGACTGACCTCAGCCACCTGTCAGGGGGTGTGGCAAGGCAGCTGTGGTTGGTATGGTAGGTGACGTGGGTTGTAGGTGACGTGGGTTGTAGGTGACGTGGGTTGTAGGTGACGTGGGTTGTAGGAGTAGTGAAAGCTGATGCGTGTGTGTGGGGGTGTGATGGTTATAGTAATTTGCTTGATCCGCAGGGGAGGAGAAGGAGCTGGGTGACATCAGCACCCTGGCAGAGCCCTCTGTGGTGGACACCCTGCTCAAGCTGCGGGGGGTGTAGGCGCTAGACAGCTGATGCTGCCAACCCCAGCGGATGACGTAGCGGGGAGCCATGGTTGGCGGTGTGCACATGGCGCTGCATGGTGATGTCGCATGAGGGCTCCTGGTTGTGGTGTGCATACATTGGTGGGAACATGGCCAGGTGAAGGTGAGCAAGGCATGGAGCTGCTGCCTGAGGCCAAGCCCTTGAAACAAAGGGGGAGGTGCATGAACATTGAGGCATGCGGCCATCTCCACCTGATGCAGCAGGAAGGTGCTGGTCACTCTGATGGATTGGCTTGAACCAATTTTGTTACCCTGATAGGTGTAGTAGGTGAGGTGATGTTACAGTGCACATCATTACCAAGCCAGCTGGCGGTGTGATGCATCAGGCTGTGCACTAAGCTCGTTAGTGAGGCTGTGAGTTTTGGTGGTTGTGCATCGCTTTGCTGCACTGTGTGTGTCTGTCGTACAATAGCAAAGCTGGACTGAAATGATGACTTGGCAGAGAAGCAGTATAAGCCAGTAATGTCCGTTTTCCTGCTTGCAAAACAGCATTTTGGGACATGTATGTGTACGCTGTGCATGGTTGTGTTTTAGTGGCAAGTTGTTTGCGGTAATGTAAATGCCACCGCACGGCTTGAATGGAGTGGTTCACTTCTGTATTAGTAGCGTGGGAGGTGTGTCTCTCCTACACCAGTATCGCCATTATGATTGCCATCATCATCGTTGTCATGCTTACCTGTGGACGAGATTCACCTTGACTCAGTCAAGCTGTGATGTGGATCATGCTACGAAGCTCACTGCCAGCAGCAATGCAGTCCCAGGGACAGTGACAATACAGACACTCTCAGCTATGGTAGTGGTGCAGTGGTGCAGAAGCCCGTGATGTCAGCCGTCACGTCAGCCTGTGCCCTGATGGCCTCCAACACGCATCCTCCAACACGAGTGATCTGCAGGGCTGCCAGGAATACCGGTACCACCTCCACAGTGCCGTGCTGCAGCATCCTATGGCTGCAGCCCTGGCTACTGCCCTGAAGGGTGGTGCTGATGTACTGGATGTATCCTCCACACTCTGGCCACCCTCTGGCTGAGGTGGGAACTGCTGCTGCCCCGCTGTTGATGCTGGCTGATGTGCGGCTGATTTGGGGCCTCAGCTACAGGTCTCGTAGATAGTGGCTTGGTGAAGGTTTTGCTCCAATCTTGAGACACCTCCATGTTGTGGTCAGCTGTGACACCCCTACCTTGCGTGCATGGCATGCCATGTAGCTGCTGCAGGAGGCTGTGACCCTGTTGACGGAGCTCCACAGCTGTGTCAAGCAGGTTGTGGTTTCCTTCGGCAGCGCCGGGGTTGGTACGTGTGGTGGGTGGGGCGCCAAGGTGGTCCTGCAGGCCTGCTGCAAGGAGGTGGAGAGGCCCGTGGGTCATGGCCAGCTGAGGAGCAAGGTGGTGCCAATGAATAACATGGCTCAGGTGCTGCCTCACATGTAGCTGCAACCCAGGGAGGCACAGGTGTCCTGGCATCAGCATACAAGCACGGATATGAGCCTGTGGCCACGTCAGCATCCTTGCTCTGCTTCCTAGGATGGCAAGCAAGCTATAGCGCATGGTTGCTGGGCTGTAAGGCAACGTACACGAGCCTTTTTTGGTTAGAAACTTTTTGTGGTCAGGAGTAAGCCATAGGGTGCTGGACTGAAGTGCTGAGAGCAGCAGTATGCATGCTGTGCTAGTGCAAGCTCCATTTCGGCTCTGAAGTGCTGTTTAGCGGCCAAAATGTGTGTTGACTAATCATGCAATAATGATGTGTGGCAAGCATTGGGGTCACACATGGAGAGTACGAGATGAACAGTCTGACCCTGCAACCCAGACCGTGGTGCACGAACGCCCATCCATCGCTTGCTTCATCTGGTGTTTAGCATCCCTCGCCGCACTTCACGTGAGACATGGCCAACAAGGGGTCTGCCGGCGCGACGTCCGTTAGTGGTAGGTTGTCCTCGGCTATACAAAGCCCGCAAAACAGTCGCGCTGGATGGCGGCATGTTTGGATTTAGACGAGTTTGCGGCACGCCGTTCCGTTATTGCCTCCACACTGGCTGGCTGTGGCTGCGACCTGAGCTGCTGCTGTTGCGCGAGTTTGCGCCTGTTTCCGAGACTGTCCGAGGTCGTGTCAGCATCCTGACACATGTCCGCATCGCGACACATGCCCCTGTGCCTGTCACCGCAGATGATGTGGAGCACGGCCACGCGATGATGGTGGCGCCAGCAGCTCCTCGGCCGTCTGGTGTGCGAGCGAACCCGGGGCCCTTCGGCCTGCTGTGCTTCGGCATGACCACCTGCATGCTCATGTTCACCACCACCAAGTGGAGTCCAGGGGTGAGTGCAGCTGGCAGGCTCACAGCAAGAGGGTGCAGAGCTCAGGGTCAGAGTGGGTGGGCTGTCCTGTCTAGCCGCTGTCATTGCTCTGGGTTTTTGAAACCTGATGGCCACTGCTATGCTGCTGCTGTATTGCTTGGCATGTCCATCAGCACTAACCTTTTCCATCATGTGTCATGCGCAGGGCTTCTTGCCTGTGGTGGTGGCCTATGCTGCGTTCTTTGGCGGTGCTGGCCAGCTCATCGCCGGCATCCTGGAGGTGAGAGGGTGGTGGCTATGGGAGATGGTGTCACATGCTGTCAGCCTGGACACCTGTTTTGCCTGCTGTGTGGATCAAGCTGATTGCCTGCAGGCTGGCAGATTAGCAATCCATCCCTTGCTGCATGCTGCGGGTAGCGGCTGGTGCGCAAGATGGTGTGTGGTGACCCTGAATGTGGTTGCAGCTCATCCGTGGCGCTACCTTTGCTGGCACTGCCTTCTCCTGCTACGGCTGCTTCTGGCTGGGCTGGTTCCTGTGGAAGCTGCTGGAGACCCAGAAGACTGTGGCACCAGTCGTCCTTGTGGGCTTGACTGGCGACACGCTGTGGTGCTGCCTGTGGGCTGTGTTCACGGCGTGCTTCTTCGTAGTTACGCTGCGCAAGAACACCTGCCTGCAGGTGGGGCAGGGGGGAGGGCATGGGGGTTCATGCTGATTGCTCGGCTACGCCATGCGCTGGCTGGACTGCATTGCCAACCATGCTGCTGCTCAGCCTTGGCAGCAACATTCTGCACGCCCACCCATGCGCTGTCAGATTGCATGGAGCACTGTGACCCAGGCATGATGGTGTGCCGCTGCTGCCTTTTGCGTGTGCAGGTCGTGTTCTCCACCCTGACCTTGACATTCATTCTACTGGCGGGGGCAAACTACAGTGATGCCTGCAAGTTGGCGGCGGGCTATGTGGGCTTCTTCTGCGGCTCCTCAGCCATCTACGCTGCCATTGCCATGCTGTACCAGGAAGAGCTGGGCTGGGCCCTGCCTGGCCTGCGCCCCACCAGCTACGTGTGACCAGCCAGTCGACCTAAGCGGCAGCCATGTGACAAGCTACAGAATGGACCGCTGCCGTTTTACCGTGCGCAGCAGGCCAGGTTTTGGTGCGCAATGCTGCCTACAACAGTTTTGCCTTGTGAACTCTATGCAATGAAGGTGTGGGCTGCCTGAGCTGGCCATGATTGCGAAGTAATGTGTACAGAATCTGCAGGATGAAATGCGAGCGTGAGTATTGTAGGGTTGATTAGGTCCATGGTCAGGTTGTTTTGTGCTATGGTAACAAGCGCAGTGGGTCATAGCAGTGTTTAATGTGAAGGGGAAATCATGGTTGTAAACAATGAGTTGAAGCATCACAAGGAGTGATGGGGATGGTGTATTGGTTGGTAGCAGTTGATGACCCCCCAAGCCACTCTGCTGGGCATGCAGGTTGCAGCCATCCACCCCGCCACCAGGATTTGGGATTTTGGGAAGTAGGCAGTAAAACGGGCAGGCAGCAGTCACCCAGGGAGGGGAGGGGTGGGGTGATGTGGGGAGGGGAGGGGCAGTTGTGAGGTAGAATGTAAGGGTGAAGGAGGATTGACTAGGTGGGTGGAGTGGTCTAGATTGTAGGCGTGTAGCCTGACAGCCACACCCTCGAGTTCCAGGAGTGGGGCAGGATATTGCTCGCCCGTATGCCTTGTTGCCTGGATGACGCAGTGCCATGAGGCCAGGCAGGTAGCACAGCTCCATGGTGGGCCGCTTCATGGTCCCCACGCACTGCCTGGAATACTGCGTTGGTGTCCAGGTCCAGCCACCTGCCGGGTGGCCAAGGTGGAGGAGGAGCTCCTGTGCCCCGATCCCTGCAACCGGTGGGCTGAGCAGCCTTGCCCTTGCTCTGGGCTCAGGGCGGGTTAGGAGCGAAGGGTTGGGATCAGGTTGTGGGCTCAGGGCTGGGCTGCCTGGCTGCATGCTGCGGCAGGAGTTGACATGGCAGCACTTGGGGCCATGACACTAGGAGTCACACTTGCATGCCATGCCGCTTGCTCCAGGCGGCATGCAGCCGATAGTGGTCCACCTGCTGCTGGGACGGCTGATGGAATGCTGCTGCTGCTGCTGCTGCTGCCTACTGTAAGGACCACCCGAGCCGATGGGGCTGGGCACTCACCCACTGACACCACCTTGCCCCCTCAGCTGACCATGGCCCATGGGCCTCTCCACCGCCTTGTCGCCCAACCCACCACACGTACCAACCCCGGCGCTGCCGAAGGGAACCAGTACCTGCTTGGCACAGCTGTGGAGCTCCGTGAAAAAGGTCGCAGCCTCCTGCAGCAGCTGCATGGCATGCCATGCACACAGGGTACTCAAGATGGGCGCAAGGCCTCCACCAACCCACCGCCTACAAGACCTGCTGACCCCATGACCGCCGTAGGGTTGGTTGATTGTGTACATGCTGAGAGGCAGTGTTGTGCTATGGTAACAAGCGTAGGCTTTGTGCTGCATGGCAGTGCTTGTTGTGCTGGGACAAGCATGGTTGTAAACAATGAGATGAACTATCACACAGTGATGTATGAGCATGCCAATGCCACTTGATACGAGTTTGGTATTCAGTCAACAGAGTCTCTTGACCGAATGCTTTGCCAATGTGCCGGATTGTAACGGTAACTGCACTCCGAGGCCAACTAAATATCAAACACCCCCTATCAATCGCTTGGTGTGCACTGGTTCGTGTGTAGAAGCTGCGAAAGCCAAGCCAGTACCATCACCAGGTAGGTAGCTAAACAAGGATTGAAATACAGCGCTGAACATGCAGCGCATTGGGAAAAGGAGGTGGCGACCACTGGAGCTGTCTTACTGGCCAGACCAGGGAGCTCTGCTAGCCAAGGGCAAGGGGTACCCTGGCCTGCGCTACAAGCGGGTGCGAGACAAGCCACCCAAGGCCCAGCAGCAGCAGCCGTCTGTGACACAGTAGTGTGTGCCCCCTCTCTTAAGCTGTTATTGTAATTCTAGACCATAGCCCTCACGGGCAGGGCTGTGAAGACGACACGACGAAATGGTCATGCCAATTCTAGACCATAGCCCTCACGGGTCAGGCAATATTCTAGGTGGTAGGGCACTCATGCACCATGTCCATGTGCGTTGCGTTTACTCCACACAGCACCTTCACACCATTTGAGGAGCCCCGCTCGTGTGCCCTATTGGCCCTACTGGTCCGACTCAAATGGAGGCCCTAGTGAGGGACGAGCGGGCTGTGGAAGGTGAAGTGTAGTGAAGTGAAGAGTAGTGAAGTGTATTGAGGTGATTAATAGTAGTGAAGTGTAGTGAGCAGGGTTGTGACTTTGCGTTCTTTCATTTCTTTCATTCATCATTTCATCATGAAATTTGTAAGATTTCATGAAAAGAATGAAAGACATGAAACGGGATGAAAACGCGTGGTTGCCGTGGGGGTTTTGACCTGAAACTTTGCACACAACCCTCTTTAACATCTGCCAACCCAATGTAACATTCAGGACACGATTTGGTGCACCACATCCACCAAAACCAAAGGTCATTAATGACATCCAAAACCAAAGGTTAACAAGGATACCACAGCTCCAAACCATGCATACTAAGCTGGTGAGTTACTTACTACTGCCCAATACTCCCCCACCGTTGCTGTTCATGCATGATGCTATGCTATTGCCCTCCGCGGCACCTCCATACGGCACCTTCATAGTGACAAGTGCCAACAACACCACACCAACAATAACACCAGCACCAACAACACGACCACCACACCACCACCACCAAGCCATCAAGTACGGTGGCTTGGCTCTCCTGCTGCTGTCCCCTTGGGGGAGGGATAGGCTGGCCTTTAGGGAGGGGGAAAGTGGCTGCCACTCTTGGGTGCCGCTCCTGGCTGCCCGCTCTAGGCTGCCCGCTCCAGGCTGCCCACTCTAGGATGCTACACCAAAAGTTGTTGGGTAGGGTAGGGAGGGGGCTATGGTGTGTGTTGCGTAAGGGGGGAGGGTAGGTGGGGTGAAAGACTCGGAGGTGGCAGTGGTGGGAAGGTGGAGGGAAGGGTGGAGGGGGCAAGGGGCAGGAGTGTGACCATAAGACCTGCAGCCAACAAGGGGCATCCTTGCAATCAGGCTGGACATTGGGGGCCACTCATGTGCATGAACCGGGCACTTACAGTTTTGCTCCATGTTATGCCTTGCATTCTCATTGCTGGCTCCTTGATGCCGGCTGCTCTACGCCGCTGCCGCCTTGCCTGTAACCACACCTGCCACACACGTGCTACCTCAAATCACGTGTCATGTTGCACCTGGAAGCAATCAACATGTCATGGGGAGGGTTGTGTAAGGAAGGAGGCGGGGAAAGACAGAGGTTGCTGTTGTTGATGGCTTGGAAGGTAATGGTGGTAGAAGGCTGCTGCTCTACACCGCTGCCGCCTTGCTTGCAATCACCAAGCCATGCTACACCAGCATACACCAGTTGTCTCCAACTGCAAGCATACATCATCCAGCTCAGGCTCAACAAGCTGATCAATAAGGCCTAATAGCTAAAGGGCAATGGCTGCAGTGACCTCAGAGCATCTCACATCGGCTTCCTGGGCTTTTCATGGCACTTTAGCAAGTGACTCCTTAATGCGCGTGATGTTGTTGATGAACCTGTCCTCGCCGCAATGGAGGCATATCCCGCGACCCTCTGCTACAGTCCTCGATTGCGCTCTGATCCAACTGCTGCGCGGGCTGCTTGTGGCTGCACCTGTGGCTGCACCTGCTGTAATGCCTGCGATTGTGCCTGCGGCTGTGTGCGAGTAGGCTGTAGAGGGAAACCCAGAAACCGTGGCAATGCCAGCGAAGGGCCAGTGAACATGAGCGTTCTGCTGAAGGCCACTAGTCGTCGCAACAGCCTCAGCCATCGGGCTCTACTCGTGTTGCCGGGTGCTGGGGGCTATGGGGATTTCATTTGTTGCAGTGAAAGTTTCATTTCTTGCACGTGAAAGATTTCAGTGCAAGATTTCATGAAATACTGCAATTTTCACAAGCCTGGTAGTGAGGTGCCGAGAGTGGTTAATAGCGGTTGTTGGTTAAATGCTTAGAACAACTTAGAGGTCGTAAGTATGTAACATAGCATGAAGGTGAATATGTAGAGCTTGGTAGAGGATGCAGCGAAACAGGCAGCTCAAACGTAATCGTAATGCCTCGGACATTGAAGTTGACCGCGAGCTCGAGGCTCAGCCAGAGCCAAGCCAGGCGCAGAAGAACAAGAAGGCCAGCGGTGAAGCGCGCAAGGACCGACACGACAACAATACATGGCATGCGAAGAAGGCCAAACGGCATACCGTGATGAGGGGTGTGTGCGCTGCTGGTTTAGAGGCGGGATTGGTCGTGGCGTCCGAAGTGGTCGAGGCGCGGGTCGTCACGCAACTCGAGGCTTGGGTGGAGGCCTGCAGCATGAGAGCGCTGCTCGGGAGCTTGCTACTGGGTCTCGCGGTGCGAGGCTGGTTCACGCGGGTTAGGGTGCTTCCGGACGGACAGGAGGTCTTCGAGGAAATCCCAGCTGAGCTCGCGGTCATCCCGAACCTGGCGGACCGCAACATGTACCTGCAGCTCATCCGCGGACTGCCTCCTCCCAGCAGGCGCTCCCAGCCCAGCGCAGCAATGGAGGATGTGCTGGCCTTCTTCCCGGGTCTCCACGACCGCCTCAAAGCTGTACCTCGCTATGAGCACGACTCCAACACCGTGGATGATGTGGGCACCAAGCTGGAGACCAACTTCGCCAACAGCCTCACTGAGCTGTTCCTCCGCAGGGTTGAGCAAGGGGTGGCTCTGGCTGGAGCCAAGGTCATCGCTGGCTCACACGAGCACCAGCGCCGCTTGTGGCTGCCCTTGGGTGGCAGTCCAGGCTGGACTGAGCGTCAGCGCAGCTGGGTGGCGAGGAGTGTGCAGGGGAAGGTGGTGACCTGGCTAGAGGGTCAGGAACAGGGTCAGGGTGGGGTGGTGCCTACTGAGGCCATGCGGGATGAGGTGGCCAGGCAGCGGAGGTTGCTGGGGCTGGGTCAGGGAGTGGTGGTGAACGACGCCTGGCTGGAGAGGGGGGTCAACCGGGGCAGCCTGCTGCGCCATGCAGTGCACATCAGCAGGCAGCTGGAGGCAGCCAACGTCAGCTGGCAGGCGGATTGGGCGGTCTGGCAGGCAGCTGGGGGGCAGCGCAACACCATGCCCTACCGCCCCCCCTACCCCTTTGCGCTCACACCCGGCTGCGTGTATAACAAGGGTGCGATAGGGTACGGAAGCTGAGGCGATGGGGCCCATGGGCAGAAGCTGAGCATATGGGGGATGGGGCCCCTGGATCACTCGCGCTCTCACACTAGACCGTGATGACGAAGCAAAATTCCGAAATGAAACCCCTCGGAAGCTAATCTTTCGTCCTGTCATGACCTCCCCTGAGCAGCGTACAAGCCGCCTGGCTCCGGTATCGCCCAGGTTGGACGACTCGCTGCTGGGGCGTGAACCCCAGTACAGCGCACCTGCGGCACCGATGGCGAGCAGGCAGGCTAGTCGCCCCTTGCGCAAGGGCGCGGATCTTGTAGAAGACGACGCAAGGTGGGGAAGTCGAACAAGCGGTTGCTTCCATGTTGCTGATGCAGCAGAGCTACTGCGATGCTGTCAAGCGCGACGTTTAGTAACGGCTGCTGCCGGTTCGGAGCTCGTACAAAGTGGCTCCTGCCTGATTGGCTCCTGCCGCTCCCCTTAAGCCGCGTTTGATAGCCGGTGCCGAGGGTCGTGCTTAGCCACTCCAGCCAGCCCTGGGACTGCTGCCCGAGCCTCAGCATTGCCTTGCACACCACCCGTGTCACTAGCCTAACGCCACTCTGTTCAGTCTCCCTGATCATCGTGCATCCACCATGCTGCAACGGCCCAATCGAAGGAGTTGGGTTTATGGCTGAGCCAGCTGCTGAGCCAGCTGCTGAGCCTGGAATGCTTGGTGTGGCTGTCACCTTACCAAGGCTCAGGCCCCAGGGTTCTTTGGCAGCCAGCTTGGGCAGCCATAGACCCTAGCCGCTTTGCACACGCTGTTGGGCTGTTGGGCACCTGGAGGAACTCACCGATATCAACAGGCCTCCCGACCGTGGTCATGTCCTGCTGCATCTTCATCATGACCCGCCTCCCTCCATTGCCATGCCTCTTGGCATCCTTGCCAGCTAAAACCTCCACCCCAATCCTACCTGGCAGCCAGTGAAGGGCAGGTCACCCCGCTGCCGGCACACGCCGCGCCCCCATCCTTCCAGCCCTGACCCTCCCTCCCACCAGGGCCCTTGCACTGCATCCCACCCCTTCCCACTGTGGCTGCCGTCACCTGCTGCCCGGCCCACGGGTGCACTTAGGGATGGGGACAGGGGCAGGGGCAG
This sequence comes from Haematococcus lacustris, assembly GCA_030144725.1. Taxonomy (NCBI): domain Eukaryota; kingdom Viridiplantae; phylum Chlorophyta; class Chlorophyceae; order Chlamydomonadales; family Haematococcaceae; genus Haematococcus; species Haematococcus lacustris. The sequence goes on from JASKMD010000017.1 coordinate 4,024,046, forward strand.
TGGAAGTGGAGGGAAGCAGGCAGTGGTCAGCACACAGCCGCCCTCAAGCCTCAGCCAGGGCATCACCCCACCCCTCCCACCCCACCTTCATCTCCCACCCCTCTTCTCCCAGCCCTCACTCCTTCACCACCCCTGCCCCACCCAGCCCTCACCCCTCCCACCCCCCGGACCCCACCCCTTCACCCCACCTCCTACCCTCCAGCCCTGCACCCGGACCTAAGAGACCTAAGATACCAGCGGTGCTTGTCCTTCCGCCCCTGCGCAGCGCCTCCTGGACTGACTGCCTGGTCAGCGGCTGCTGTGGTGATAGCAGGCGCCACCAAGCCGTGGCAGGCTCCGACACAGACGGCCCCTACGCCCCGCCCCCCGCCCCACAGCCCGGGCCCCCTGCTGCCTCGTCCATGCCGCCGCTGGACTTTGACCTGGCGTCGCCGGAGGGGCAGGCGGTGGCGCAGCTGGTGGGTGCTGGGTCCTAAGGGAAGCTGGAGGAGGGGAGGGCGGGCAGGGGAGGGCAGGGGCAGTGCGGGCTGGAGCTGCTGCCCAGCTCTTCATGCTTATGTCATGACAGACCCCCACTTTGAGTAGAGGGCAGGGGAGAGGGTGGAGGGGTGGGGGTGCAAGGGACAGGTCAGAGGGGAGGTGGGCGAGGGAGAGCGGAAAGGAGGGGTGGGGGGCAGGTTGCTCACTGCTGCGGTGGCTAGCCTGGGTTTGGTTGGCGCCTGCCCTTCCTGCTGCTGCTGCATAGTTCACCTGGGGCCCCTGCTGCTGGCTGCGCTCCGTGAGTGCAGGCGGGGGGCGCCTGGGTGAGCCAGGTGCTGTGCCGGCTGTGGCCTTACTCCAGCGCTGCCATAGAGCAGCAGGTGCAGGCCATGGTGCCGGACCTGGTGGAGGCAAACAAGCCACCCTGGATGGAGGGGGTGACGGTGAGGGGTACCCCTTCCTCCCGCCTGCCGCCTGCCCCCTCCCGCCTCCCGCCTCCCCCCTCCCGCCTCCCCCCTCTCCCTGCCCCCTGCCCCAGCACACCCCCACCCACGTACCAGCCCCTGGCATGAGACATCACAGGCCTGTGTCATGCAGCCCCCACCACTAGGTAAGCCCCCACCCTCCTCGGGGCCTGTGACCCAACCAGGCCATGCCCCCCCCCCTTCAGCTCCAGCGCAGTTTACCCTGGCTCACTGCCGCGCTGCTGCAGCTGGACCGCTTCAGCCTGGGTGCCACCCCCCCTGTCATCAAGTCTGTGCACGTCGACAAGGTGTGAGAAGAGTGGGTTGGGGGCGCCTAATGGTTGGTTGGCAGGGGTGTGGGTCAGATCACTGAAGTGTGACTGCATGCACCCATCGCTGCTTGCCCTGCTTTCAGCACTCCAGTGCTTGTTGCCGCTGTTGTGAGAGCACCAGCACCACTGCTGCGTGTACCCCACAGCCCAGCCCCCCACTCTGCTGTGGCGGCCGCTGGCGGGGCTTACACCTCAGGTTGATGATGATGGTCTGGGTGAGGTGCGGCTGATGCTGGAGCTGGAGTGGAACAGCAGCAGCGACATCCAGGTCACCGTCATGCCACTGCCTGCCTCCATTACAAAGTGAGAGGCGGAGATGACCTGATGTGGGGCGGCCAACCACACTTACCTAACTGCTTACCTGACACTTCAATGGGTCCAACCACTCAGGGCTGCAAGGCTAGCTTCCTACGCCCTGCCCCTGGCTCCTGACACATGCCCCGCCCCGCCCCGCCCTGCCCCCAGACCCAAAGTGAGGCGGAGAGAACATGTGGGGTGGCCAACCACTGCTTAAACTTGAATGGGTCCAACCACTCCTCACACGCCCTTTCTGGATAAGCAGGCCGTGCTTCAATGCATGACTAAGCAGAGCAACAGAGGGCAGCAAGGCCCTGCCCTGACCCCTGACCCCCACCCCTCCCCCCTGACCCAGCCGCCTGCCCTGCCGGCGTGCTGCACAGTGCTGTGCCGAGAATGCTGCGTGGCGCAGTTAAGTTCGTGACGAGCCTTACTGCAGGCATCCAGCAGCTGAAGGCAAGCGGGGGGGGCCAGGGGCTAGGGGGCTGGGAGGGAGGGAGGGATGGAAACCAAGCGGGGCGTGGGGACAGGGTACACCCTGGTGTGTCGAAAACTAGGAACTGGGGGCTAGAAGACTGGAAGACTGGAAAGTGGGGGCTGGTGGCAAGCGGGAGGGGGGGGCGCAGGATCGTGAGGGGTGGGAGGGAAGGGGCTGGTGGTGGGGTGGGGTGGAGGTGGTGTGGTGCAAGGCTGGTCCCAATGGGGAGGGGGCCAGGATGTGAAGGTGATGGGTGGCAAGAGGAAAGGAGGGAGGAGGAGGAGGAGGAGGAGGAGGAGGAGGAGGAGCGGTGTTGGCTGGATGCAGCTGCTGGTAGCTGGTGTAGGGGGCCATTGGCACGCCCAGGGCTGCTTGCCAAGGCCATTGTGTGGTTGTGGGAGATGTGGGGCACACACATGGCACCACACAGGGCCTGGGATGCTGCACCTGCTGAGGGCTGCTGTTGCCTCAGCACACTGTGGCTGAGGTGGGAAAGAGTGGGAGGAAGATGGTGGTGGTGGCAGGCGACAGAGTGGATCAGGGGGAGGAGGGAGGTGGCCCCAGCAGCCCACTACTGCCTCTGCCTAATGCTGTCCCCTGCTGCCGCCTGCTGCCCCCTATTGCCCCCTATTGCTACTGCATCCAGTGCTGCTGCTGCTGCTGCTGCTGCTGCATGCGTTGCCCCTGCTGCTCCCGCCGCTCTGTTTGCCCTGCTGACTGGCAGCCTGTTGGGGGCTGCAGATCAAGGCGCAGCTCATGGTGGCACTAGGGCCGCTGGTCACGGTGCTGCCGGTGGTCAAGGCAGTGGCCATCAGCCTGATGAAAGCCCCGGAGGTAGACTTTGACATCACACTCACCAAGGGTGAGGACTAACGCTACATATACATTCAGGCGAGGAGCAGGGTGGGAGTGAGGGCTATGAGCTGGGTGGGAGTGAGGGGTGAGAGGTGTGAGGGAGGGTGGGGGGTGGCGAGGGTCACCTATTGCTGCTGCTATTGCTGCCACCATGACATTCACCACAGTGAAAGTGCCACCGGTCAGGCTGCTCACCCTGCCAGTCCTCTACTGTGGCCGCTGCTGCTGCTGCTGCTGCTGCTGCTCCTCCCCTCGCTGCTGCCGCTGAAAACGCAATTCCTGGGTGCCGGTGTTGATGCTGCTGCTGCTGCTGCTGGTTGTGGTCAGGGGAGACGCATGTGCTGAACCTGGTGAAGCCCTGGTTGCGCTCAACCATCGCGTCGGCCTTTGCGCCCTACGTGCTGCCTGAGCGAGTGGGCATCCCCATGGAGCCAGGCGCCCCGGACAGCCAGAAGCCTGAGGGCATACTGCAGGTCAGCAGGGGCAGGCTGGGGCAGGCTGGGGCAGGCTGGGGCAGCAGGGGCAGGCTGGGGCAGGCTGGGGCAGGGGGGGTGGCAGCTGGGAGGAGGGACTGAACGCAGGTAGATGGCTGGGTGGCCAGGGGCGAGGGGCCTCACTGCTGCTCGCGGGGGCGCTTGCGGGGTGATGGGGTGTGTGGGTAAAGAGGGGGCCGGGGCTGGGGGTGCCACCTCAGGGGGATGAGGTCAGCAGGTAGGCCCAGGCTGCTGCCTGGCTGCTTTTTGTCTTGGTTCCAAGAGGCACGGGGATGCCTGGGGTAAGGCGGGTAAGGGAGAGGGGTCAGCAGGCAGACCTGGCTTTGCCTTAGTGCTTTGACTTGCTTTCTGTGCGGGCTCCAGCTCATCCGCTTTGCTTCAGAGCTTTGGCTTGGCTTCCATCTGGGTCACAGGCTGACCTGCCGTTGCTTTGACAGGCCCTGCTTTGCTCCGGTCAACCAGCAAAAATTTGTGCGGGATTGTTACACACCCACGTATAGGGTGCCTTAGCTCATGCCTTAGTCGTAGGCGTAGTCTTTCTTTCTCGTACTGCACACAGAAGGTACAAATCCAAAACATATCTTGTAACTTTTTATAATGTGTATGAATGTATATACTATATGAGTCATATACCGTACTCTCCCTTTTGATTCCCGAGGCCTCGGAAACTATAATTGAAATATTAATCCCGAGCCACATTTTTTATTGTTTCAAGTTCCCCGATGGCCAAAGTACGTCTAAAGTCGATTTTGAGAACGTTTTCGTGCATACAAATAAGCAATACTCACACCCCATTAATCTCGCATCGAAATCATATGGTCCACACAATTAACTGTCGTGGCCTCTCTTCTAGTGGCCTTATCACCTGACCACGTGGCATGGGGCACTGAACCTCGCTTATACAGTCGTGGTCCTCCTTCCGCTGCTGGCAGTGACGGCATATCTCATCTGCCTTGGAGCATTCAGACTTGCGTACCTCTGCAGCCACCCTTGCTGCTACCTTGGCCAAAGCAAGCACCCCGCCTTGGCCTGCTGCCCGTATATAAACGGTCGTCTCCCCCATCAAAATGGTTGCCAGCCTGGTTGCCACCCTTGCCTGTCCTGTGACCCCAACCTTTGCCCCAGACTGGCCCACCTCCCCCGACCTTGCCCAGGGCAAAGCAACCACTCTGGTTGCCGCCCCGGCCTGGCCCGCCGCCCCAGCCTTTGCCCCAGCCTACCTCGCCTACCCCTCGTTGCTTCTGCTGCTGCTGTTGCTGTTGCTTCCACCGCTGCTGTTCCACTGCTGTTGTTGCCGCTGGCTTGGGTTTATTTTGAGCCCAAGGGCCTGCCACGCTCGCGCACGGCTGGTCCAGCCTTGGTTACATCAAGATTGATGGATGCAGGAGCTGATCTAGTACTTGCCAACAACTGCAAGGCTAGCAGCAGACAGTCGCTTCTCAATCACTGCCGCCCGACGATCAATGTTAGAGGATAGCCGGGGCAGCAGTATACATGGCTGGCGACGGAGGCCAGAATCTATTCCGACAGTGGTCGTGGCTGCGTAGTGGCTGTTGCTGATGCTTTCGTACTCTGGAAGTCGCGCGCTCAGACATCGAGTCGCCATCCTCCCCGAACCCTGAATCCTGCTCAGCTTAAGTAAACCGACAGTCACATCTCACGCATGCAAGGCTAAAAAGACTTGCAAGCGCATTCAAAGCTCATGCATACCAGGTCTGAAGTTGAACTGTAACAATCAAGAGGCATTTGGAAGCGTTGTTCATCGTGCATAAGGAGCTCGCAATGTCGATTATCAGCTGCGTCGGCGGCACTGATGCCCCGGACCATTAACTGGTCCATTGCTAGCACTTTCGTCAAGGTCAAATAATTGTTTGATTACTTCCCGAAAGACCCCAAAAATACATTGTTTAATCATTCCCGGTTTCCCGAAGGACAAAAAACGATTCGGGATAGGGAATCAAAGGGGAGAGTACGGTAAGTTTAACAATTATAATACAATAATAATTATGTATTAACAACAATAGTATAACAATAATAATAACAGTAATAGTAATAATAATAATAATAGTAACAATAATAGTAATAATAATACTAATAATAATAGTAACCGCACCCTATATATGACCTATAAATGTTAAATGCAGATCCAGCAAGAAAGAAAACATCCGTCTCAAAACCTCACGAGTATGCCTGAGTGTGCTGCTCTGCCCTGGTGGGGGGTGCAGGTGAGGGTGGTGAGTGCTAGCGGGCTGCCCAAGACAGGGCTGTGGGGTACCCCGGACCCGTATGTGGACCTGTGGGTCAGGGGCCGCATCAAGCGCCGCACTCCCACTGTGCAGGTCAGGCAACCCTCCCCCTGCCCCATCTGTACCCCTACCCCATCCCTGTCCCTACCCCTTCCTACCCCACCCCCACCCAGCCCCTGTCCCACCCAGCACCTGTCCCTTCCCCACCCCCACCCAGCCCCACACACAGCCCCTGCTGCCATACACACCCACCCTCTACCCACCGCCCACATCTTCACCCTTTACCCCCCCCCCCCCCCCAACTCCCTACCCCTACCTGCTGCCACCTCCCCACACGATTATCCCCTTGAACAAGGTTGTTGTTGCCATGTACCCCTGCCCTGTACCCACCACCCACCCACCCACCTCCCCACCACCCCTGCACCCCCTGCCCTGCACCTCCTCCTGCATCGGTGTACTCTCCTCCCACACCTCCTCTGCCACAACCACCCAGACTGCCCCCACTCCCTGTTCCCCCCGGCCCCTGCCTCATCCTGCCACCCACCCTCTCTGGCCACCACCTACCCACACCTACAGCTGCGGGGGGAGATGGTGTCAGAGGGTTGATGGGCTGACCCTCGTGACACAGCCTGCCTTGCACTGCCTGCCACGCCCTCACTGCCCTGGGTGAGCTCTATGCCCAGCTCTATCCCTGCTCCTGCCCCTGCCCCTGCCCCTGCCCCCAGCCCAGGCCTGGGTCTGTCTCACACCGTGCAGAACTGCCCGTCCCCCACCTGGCCAGAGGCTGGCAGCACCTTCCGCCTGCTGGTCAACACAAGGCAGTATCAGGTGAGCCGCTGGAACGCGGCCCTGGCCCTGGCCCTGGCTACCAGCAATGCCCTCTACCCCCTCTTCACTGTCCCTGGACCCACCTGCCCCCTGCCCCCCTGCACCCCAGAGCCTCACTCTGGAAGTGTGGGACGAGGATAACGAGCTGCTAGACGCGCGCGATGACTTCATCGGCACGGCCCAGATCAAGCTACGTGACCTGCAGCCTAACAAGGAGCAGCAGCTGGAGCTGCAGGTCAGCAAGGGGGGCCGCGGGGCTGGGTAGGGGGGGAAGGGGCTGCAGGTGGCAGTGGTGGGATAGCTGGTGTCAACCAGGGTTAGGCATGGTGGGTGGCGGGCGAAAACAATAGGGGTCGGGTGGTACAGGGTGTGAGGGGGTCACACTTCTGCGGCACTGACCTGCTCTTCCTTGACGACGACTATTTTGCTTTTAGCGCAGCTCACGTGATCTGCACCTCTTGGACTCCGCCTACCTCCCTGCTGGCTTGCCCACCTGCCTGCCTGGCTGCCCACCTGGCTGCCCACCTGCCTGCCTGGCTGCCTACCTGCCTGGCCGCAGCTGGTGAACAACAGCAACCTGGGGGAGGTAGACGTGGACCTAGACGAGGCCCATGCAGGGGGCAGCAGCCGGGCTGATGTCTCCAACGCCAAGCTGCACGTGATAGTCAAGTGAGAGGCGGCAGGCACCTTGACACACACAGCATACCCCACCCCACCCCACCCCACCCCACCCCACCCCACCCCACCCCACCCCACCCCACCCCACCCCACCCCACCCCACCCCACCCCACCCCACCCCACCCCACCCCACCCCACCCCACCCCACCCCACCCCACCCCACCCCACCCCACCCCACCTTCTCGCCCTCTGCCCCCTGCCCTGCCCTGCCCTGCCCCTTTCTAGGTACGTCCCTGCTTGCATGGCCCACAAAGAGCCTGACATTGGCTGCCCTGGCCTGTTTAACATGAAGCTCACCAAGGTGAAGGGCAGTTGTGAGCAGCAGGCCCTGGCTGCTGCCACTGCCTGTCTGCATCCGCCTGGATGCATGGAGCTGGCAGATGGAGCTGCCACTCTGCAGCCAACAAGGGATATGAGACATGCTTGCCGGACATGCACATGCCAGTTCAGCTCCACCTGTAAATACCCTCCATAGCTGCCCCAGTCATTCTTTCCTCGTGTCAGTGCAACCAGCACAGTCGAGTTTGGCAAGGTAATGGAAAGACACAGATGGTGGCTGTTGCTGCTGCCACTACCAATACAAATGCTGCAGCCACTGCGGTTGACTCTGCAGCTGATGCAGCTGATGCTGTGGTGGCGGCTGCCTGTGTCACAGGTCAAGGTGCCCAGCCTGGACCTGCTGCCGCTGCGGGCACGGCCATACCTGACTGGCCAGCCCCCTGTGGCCTTCCCGCCCCTGTCCTTTCCCCTGAGGCCGCTGCAGGGCCTGGACCCGGTCACCAAGCAGCCCCAGGCTGGTCGACTAGATATCGTGGGTGGAGGGAGAAAGGAAAAGGCAGAGGGGGGGAGTGGGGCGGAGTGGGGTAGTGGGGGGAGGGGTTATGTGGTTTGGTTTGGGGGTAGGTAAACATGGGCAAGGGTCCAGAGTGGCATGGAGGTATGTTGTGCTGATGATGAGGTGACAAGTGCTACATGTGCCTTGCATGATGTGTCTGTGAAGCTGATAGTCAAAGCTCATATCAAAAGCATAGATGCTAGTTTTCAAAGTAAGGTGGTAGGAAGTGGCCCCCTTACTGAGTAGGTTGGGTCTGACGCTGGGACTGCTGCTTGCCGTTGCTCTGCTGGTGCAGCCTTTTTTGTTCGATGCGGTGTGGGACGTGATGAGCCCGGCATCAGAGGTGGCACGCGCAATCTTTGTGCTGGAGCTGGTTCGCAATGCAGGGCGCAAGAATGAGGAGGTCGCGTCCAGGTGGGCGGTGCAAGGGCCAGGGCCAGGGCCAGGGCTGCGCTTGCTGGCCATGCTGTTCACTCTCCAGGGGTGGG
>JASKMD010000017.1:4037520-4039284 GCA_030144725.1 Haematococcus lacustris
AAAACAAAGTCAAACTTCTTCGCGACACATCCCCTTTGCCTCAAACAGCATCGGAACTACCTAGTTGTGCTTTATTGTGTGTCGGGGCTTGAAAAGGTAGCTGAGGAGTGCGAAACGAAGACAACGATGGTCAACTTTGCTACCGGCGGCTCTTCTTCGCTCTCTGGTACGTAGCGCATCATGGCAAGGACGGACCGCAGCATGTCGTCAACATCGTGACGGCTTCTGCCCAACCAGGCGGTGTGCGAGGGAACCCGGGACCCTTCGGCCTGCTGTGCTTCGGCATGACCACCTGCATGCTCATGTTCGTCAACACCCGATGGAGCCCCGCGGTCAGTGCGTGCCGGACTGGTCTTCACCCCAGCTGCGCGGCTGCACCCAGGCGGCTGCACCCAGGCTCACTCACAGCACACGTATACACAAGCTTGCCAGCAGTGGAGGCTTCTGCACTGTTGCCTGCACAACTCCAGCAGCAGGTTGATGGCGAGGGATGAGAGTTGCTCCAGCCAGAAGTTGCTGCAAGCTGATGCTGCACCCTCTCATTCTGTGCCATCCTACAACAAGCTGATCATCCACACTTGTGCAGGGTTTCATACCTGTCGTCATGAGCTATGCTATGTTCTTTGGAGGCGCTGGTCAGCTTGTTGCGGGCATTTTGGAGGCAAGCTGCCTTATCTAGCTAGCAGCCTGACAGCTAGCAGCTAGCAGCTTGTCTGTGCCAGCACTTCTTCTTAGCCATCAAGCGATGCGCATTGAGACGGGCGGTGGCCTTCTTAAGCAACTTGGGGTTTTTGTGTCACATTCATGGAGTGATAATCATCTGGATTCCAGTACCAGCCAGCAGCAACCTTCACCTGTCTTGTCTGTGCCAGCAGCCCCTCCTCAGCCCAGCAGGCAGCAAGTATCAACAATATGGGTGGTGATGGGTTTGGTTTGGGTCACGTGCGCCTCACCCTTGGGCCTTTGTCCATGCATGCAGTTGATCAAGGGCAACACCTTCTCCGGCACCGCCTTCTCCAGCTATGGCTGCTTCTGGATGGGCTGGTTCCTGTTCAACTACTTGACAGTGGACAACATCACGCCCAGTGTGACAGCTACAGCCATGACCGGGGACACGCTATGGTGCAGGCTGTGGGGTTTGCTCACGTTCCTCTTCTACATCGTGACGCTGCGGAAGAACGGTTGCCTTCAGGTGTGCAACAAGACGTGACAGCAGGCCTGGCTAGCGGGTGGTATGGGGTTCTGAAGGCTGCAGCATTGTAGGTGGCTGGCAGAACACAGATGATGCACAGGTGCAGGCGCTGCCTGTGGGTAAACTTCCTCATCCACAGCTTCATCACTGCCCTTGCGGCTGTTGCTCTGTGCCTGCAGGCTATCTTCCTGTCCCTGTGGATCACCTTCTTCTTGTTGGCTGGAGGCAACTACAGCGAGAAGTGCAAGGAGGCGGCAGGGTATGTGGGCTTCTTCTGCGGCTCCTCAGCCATCTATGCCGCCATTGCCCAGCTGTACCAGGATGAGCTGGGCTGGACATTGCCCGGCATGCGCCCCACGAACTTTGTGTGAAGACCAACACTAACACGTCAGGGCCTGTCAGGGCCACGTGTCAGGGCCCTAGCATGCATGACCCATCGTAGCACAGGCTTGGTGCATGGAGGCCCTACTCCTCAAGTCGCTCTGGTAGTCCTAATGATGTGGCTATGATGTGGCGCGGTGCAGCGTGCTCCTCCTGGCCTGCCTTAAACCATTTGCTACATGCAGGCTGTT
>JASKMD010000017.1:4039784-4064784 GCA_030144725.1 Haematococcus lacustris
ACCCCCAGTGCCAATGGTAGCTGCACCAAAGAACACCACCAGCTGCTTGGCATGATTGTGGCGCTCCATGGACAGCTCAGCCATGTCCTCCTCCAGCTGCAGCCATGCACACAAGGCACATACATGATGGCTGATATGGTGGCACCAGGTTAGGCATGGCACAATCAAGCACTCTTTCATTTCATGCCCAACCCACCACCTCTCAGTCCCTTACCCTCCCTCCCCCACCCACCCTCACCACACCTTGTTGAAGAACTGCTCCAGCGCCCGGTCCTGGGCTCCGTACAGCCTCAGCCGCTGCCGTGCCCACTTGGGGTCCAGGTACACTTCCCACACCGCATCCCAGGTGGCCAGGGTGACGGTGATGTGCTTCAGGTTTGCCTCCAGGGAGGTGCCGGCTGAGCTAGCTGCTGCCAGGTGCTGGAGGTGGGGCTTGATCGGTGCTAGCCACCGCTCTGTGTCACGGCGGGCCTTGTTCAGGCCGCTGGCATGCTTCACCTGGCCCTTGGTCAGCTTCCACCGGCGCAGCTGGTCTACCATCAGCTGGCCTGTTGCTGGATCCCACACCCCAGTGCCTGGGTGACGCCGGGGTCGATGCCCACCCCAATCTGTGTGTCTGGGTCAAACACAAACTCACGCATCTCAGCTATGCCCCTGCCTATGTGGGGGAGCCCCACTGCATGAGCCGCTGCTGCTGCTGCACTTGGGCGGCTGCTGGTGCTGCTGCTGCTGGCAGCTGGAGGTGGGGCTGGAGGAGGGGGAAGGGGGCGCGTGTAGTGCACGCACACGCTGACACCATCTGTGTCCACCAACCTCTCGAAAGCAAACTCCTTGTTGCGAAGCTTGTTGGTGTTGAACCACCTGGCCCAGTGATGGCTCAGTGCTGGCTCTGAGGTGAATGCTGCCCGGGTTTCCTTGGTTAGGCCCAGCTGCTTGCACACCCCATGCAGCACCCTGCTGTCCACCTTGATGAAGTGCACCCCCACCCTGGCCATGGGGGTGAGGGTGAAGGGGGGTGGGCAGGTCAGGGTCCGGGGACCAACCCCACGCCTCTTGCCGCGCTTTGGCTGCCCTGGTGCGGGTGGGGTGGGGGGCTGCTGCCACCGCTCTAGCCACCGGCACACATGCACTGCATGGCGCATGCGGCAAGGCAGGGGCAGGGTGTCCTGCAGGGAGCCTTGCTTCTTCATGCTCCGCTTCATGCTCTTCATGCTATGTAGCCCACACCCAACGACACATCGCCCCCAAGCCCACACACACACCCTGCCAGCCTGACCCAAAGCAGCTGCATGGCAGCCTTCCTCCCTAACTTCCTAAGCCAGCCCACTCCAAGGTTCCCAGCAGAAGGTCCAGCCCCAGGCCCACCTCCCCCCCTTGCCCCAGCCTACCCTCCCTATGCTCACCCCTGCCTTCCCACACGCAGCTCACCCTTCTCCGCAGCCGCCCCAGCCCAGCTGCCCCCCCCCAGTGCAGCTGGGCATCTGGGACCCCAAGCTGCTGCCACAGATCAAGGATGTCATGGACCTGCTCATCATTGCCAGGGTGCAGGAGCACCTGATGCGTGGGCCGCAACACCGTGGCATCAAGCTGCTGGTCAGTGAGGTGGCGGTGTTTGAGCAGCCCAGGAATGCTTGGTTGGATGCCATGCTAAAGGGCAGGATGAGGCGCACATGCAAGGGAAACAACTCCCTGGACGCAAACGGAACGAAGATCATCACCATCATCCACGTATACTACCGCCACCCAGGGCCCTTCATCAAGTGGTGGGTCAAGGCTGTTGGGGTGGTGGAGGGGACGTTCAGTCGGGCCGCGCATGAGCATTTTCCCTAGCTGGTGCTAGGCCAGCTAGACTACAGGCTGCCTGGCCCACAAAGCATGTGGCGCTTGCCAGCCAACAGTGTGCTACGCCAGCCTAGGTGGCGGGCAGAGGTAGCCATGCATCGAAGGTTGATAGGCCCTGGAGCTTCCTCCCCCTGCCAAGGCCCCCACTGCCCAGGAGCCACCCCCTCCCCTTGCCTAGTCCCCCCCTACACCTACCCAGGACCCACCTCCCTCAGCCCAGGACCAGCCCCTCCCTGCTGCACCTGGCCTAGTCCCACGACCCCAGGCCCCCCAAAGGGTCAGGTATAGCTGGACCGGAATTCCAACTCATGCCTCAACTTCCAGCGCAGTGGGGAAAGCATGCGACGCCCACTGGAGCTGTGCCATTGGGATGACGTGGAGGCTCTGCCCCCCATTGATGAGCAGTAGCTGGCCAATGACCGGCTGCCCAAGGTCAGGTAGCGGCTGCACCGGGCAGCAGAGTACCGGCAGGGCATTGATGGCCGGGCCCGCAACAACCCATAGGCCCTAGTAGTTTTTGACAGGTTGTTACCCTTACAGAGCATTAAGCTGTTAGTTTTGATAAGTTGCCCAATGGTCTAGGGAAGAAGTGCCACCGGTGTCGGGCTTGTGGTCATCAAGGGTGCGACCGACTCTACAGTTGGAATGCAGTTGACACTCAGGCAAATCAGTTATAGCGTTTTTGAGAATCGCGGCCTGAGATTTGGCACATAGCCCTATGACGTGATTGTAGGATTGAGGTTTGAACGAAAATTCATAAATATGCCTGGTTGGTGAGATATCGCTAAGGTGATGTATTGTACCACTCGGTGTGGTGCAGTACTGCACAATGGGGTGCAATGCAGCAGTGCACTAGTGACTGGTGCGGTACTACACCATGAAAAGCAAACAAAATTCTAAGGAACAACAATTTCCAAACCATTGAAATAACAATGAATTACCAACATACCGTAGTGATACGCCTTGTTGGTGATACGCTGATTTGGTGAAAACCCAAAAACGGTCCCAAAGGCCCTATTGGCACATATTTGGTGACAGCGCCTGGACTCAAACATTGAAGTGATACATGTTTGGTTACTCCCTATTCTCAATAGATCTACGAAGCCAAAGGCTGCCAAGTGCAACACCTAGCAATTGCACATTGTCCACATATGTATTTGTTCACTAGTGGGGCAGCCGCTTTCGAGCACTTCCATCACAGCCTCATCATCCTCACTATCACTCTCGCCCTCACCGCTATAACAGCCGCTGTGACAGCCGCATCTCAAACAAATGGTGATACAATTTGATGACGAATTGATTTGGTGAAAACACCAACAGGGCGTATCACTACAATTAGGGCGCGACCGATCATATGACTTGCTGAGGAATTGGTCATATGACTGAATATGATGGCTTCAAGATGTGATATGACCGGGTCTGTAGTCAAGAGACAATGTGGCAGATCGCCACACTACCCCACCTGGGAACCCCGAGTGTAAAGAGGGTTTGACGCCCTCCAAACCAGTATCACTCTCAGTTGTAGTTAGTAATACTCCTCTACTCTCCTTCAAATTAGACCACGATTGAGACCATGGTTGGAACCAGATTGAGACCACGGCAATAAGGGTCACGGAGTTTTGCGAGTTTTGGCTTAATTGATTTTCATCATATTCCATCATGCTTGATCATATGGGGTCATATCTTAAAGATTATTTCGGGCACGCCTTAACTACAATAACTTTATTACATCACAAAACTACTAGACTGTATATGGTGCGACGAGGTTTGGTGCAATGTTGCGGCATTAGGTATGGTGCAGTACTGCACGATAAGGAGTAGCTTTAAAAGGGGGGAACTAAGTATTAAATACAAATTTCACGAATTTCGCGGATTACTACGAGAATTTTAACGATGTTGGTGGGCATGGGACATTAGTCTCATTCCGAGGGGAAATGATTTGCGTGTGTGTGAGTAAGATTACCCACCTTTGAATCTCTGTTTCCTTGTTGAATAACCTTGTTGGGGTGGGAATAGGGCGTGTCCGCCAGTAATAGTTCTGAGCTAAGAGTGGCGTTTTAGCTAGTATTAGCGCTAACATTAGCTAAAGCGGCGGGAGCTAGTACCGGGAGCTTAGATGAGCTGATTTGAGCTGATCTGAGCCTGATATGAGCTATCGGGAGCTGATATGGGCTGATATGAGCTGATCAGGAGCTGATATGAGCTGATCAGCAGCTGATATGAGCTAATATATTAATTTGGGGGGAACCGCCCTAGCTGGGAACCTAATGGGTCAGTAACAAGTCAACAACTTGCACAAGAGGGGGCTTCATGGCTTGGGATTGCTCTTGAGCCTCTGAAACGGCTGCTGAAAGAAGCGAAATACTGCGATGTACAAGTTGATGCACTTCTGAAGGTTGAAAGGCTCAACCACAACCTGCACTTGGCCAGGGGTGTTGCGGTCCTCGACCCGCCCAGGCCCTCCCTTCCATGCTGCATTGCGTGAGCTAGCCTGCGGTGTCATGGCAGCACCATGATGTTGTTACGGCAACACTGAAATGCTGCCCCTTACATAGCAATAATTTCTCCACTAGTGTGTGGTTTCATGACCAAAGCGGGCGCTTGAGCCTTAAGCCTGCGAGGCGTAACAGATCTGTTTAGTCCCCCAGGCTCTTCTAGGGCCAAGCTGAATGGCCACATGGGCATTGCACATGGTGATCAAACATCTTGTGGAATGGGTGGCTGCAACACCTCCTCCTTCACTAGGAGGGGGTGGAGGTTGGAGGGGAGGTAGGGGGGGTTGCGAGCACAGCAGCACCGCTAAGGAACATGCTGCCATCAAAGGCTGGCAGGGACACCACTGCAGGCCGTGTAATGGCAGGGTGTTCCTGCTGGGCTGGGGTGCTGACCCTACGAGTGAGGGCTCCATCATGTGCTGTACCAAAACATGATAAGTTACAGCACTGGCTAGTCACACTGCTGGCTCCAGGCTCGGCGCAGGCTGGGCAGCACCAACCTGACCCTGTGAACCATGGCTCATCATGCAAAATGGGTGTGTGATACCTGGGTGCTTGGCCAGAGGGGACACTACGGCTCAGTGCAACAATTTGTGCCCTAGTACTCCCTCCACTAGCAAGCCTCAGCCATCAGCTGCTGCTGTGCTCCTGACATCTCAGGCCCACCCCTGCACTGTTGCCTGACACCCTAAGAGACGGCTGGCCAATATGGCATGACACCCATGCACTAATGTAAGCTGACACACCCCCACGATTGACTATCATCAGGAGTTTAGCCTACACATTCACATGTGCATGTCACGACAATATCACTTTCTAGTTGGTCCTGTTTGTTGTAGCCTGCAGGTTTAGCTGCCCATAAGTACCCAAGAATTCCACCTTAGGTACCCGACAACACAGCTTGGTTGAAGGCCCGGGTGGGGCTCTAACTAGCCATAGTTCATTGACCACGCACCTTGCCCTGAGACGCCTCGACCCGGAGCCTGCGTGCGGTACGACAGAGAACCAGCTTAGGCTGGCATGGTTGGGCTGCTCCCACGCGCGGCAACGGCCGAGCTCGGCTAATCACTGCAGACATCACTGCAGGTATAGTTCCTGACGCCTCACACTGCGGTGCTTATGGATTCACTGCAGTTCACACTGCGATGTTTACGGATACACTCTGCGCTGCACACACTGGTGCACCAGTCTTGTGACAGCTGGCCCAATGTGATTTGGACTGATGGCATCCTTGGCGCTGCAGCGTCTCGCAGAAGAGCGGAAAATATTTAGGAAAACTCGTCAATACGGGTTTCAAGCCAAACCCACCGTTCGTAAGGTGGCCAGCCCTGCTTTGCCTCACGCATTATCTTGCAGTATGCGTAGCCCAGTCTGTAGTATGCAGTACTCAGGACACATGCACAAGATGTTGCTGACACTTGCACAGGATGGCAGCACGGACCTGTTCGAATGGGCGTGCGTAGTGCCAGGCAAGAAGGCTTCCTACATGGAAGAGGGAAACTTCCCAGTGACTATCCGCTTCACCGAGTAGGTGGCTCGGAACCTACTCCATGGGATCAAGGGATGGGGATTGCTGGTCACACTCACCCCCTCCCCTTGCGACCAGCACCTTGGCCCTCAACCTTGAGCCTTGATTGCAGTGGAACACTCAGTGTGGACCCCTACAAAACGGTGTTTTGTCTGTGTGGTTTTCCCATGCTCATGGCATGCACATTGCAAAGACCCTTGCGACCAGCAAGGAGCCAACAGCGTGACCCCCGGGGATGTGGTGCCCAGTACTATCCCCACGCATCCTGCCACAGCCCCCATGCAGCAAGGCAGCCACACAGCCAACAGCTCAGAGCCAGGGCCCAGCACTCCCCCGCCAGCCAAGAGCAGCAAGCGCACCAAGGCTGAGCAGGCAGCTGAGCCCACCCAGCCCACCAAGGGCATAGTCAAGGGCAAGGCTGCTTCGCCCAGCCCACCAGCACTACAGCCAGGCAGATGGGTGGACCAGGACTGCAATGCAGCGCTGGACATGCAGTGTGTTGGGGAGATGAAGTGGCGCCCACTGGTGCTGTGATGGTGGCCAGACCTGCCAGCTCCACCAGCCAAGGGCAGGGAGTACCCAAGCCTGGGCTACAAGCACTTGCAAGACTGGTCACCCAATGCCCAGCAGCAGCAGCCTGTGGCACAGTAGTGTGTGCCCACCCTTGATGTCCCGACCCTTCCACATCTGCTTGAACGCTTGCTCCGACTCCACCACCACCTGCAAGGCACAATGCACACAGCATCCTGGTTGACGTCAATAGCCCAGAGTACCGCCCCTAGCTCCTCCTACTCCCCACTCTCGCACTCCAGGATCCAGCACGTGCTACATGGGCGACATGCTGGCTTAAACATGTTGGGTGTTGAGCACTGAGCCACAGTGCAGGCCATCCCAGGGGTGAGCATCGCAGCCTTGCCTGTCCCCTTGGTAGGGTTTGGCCTCTTCTGGCTGCAGGTTGCATGAGTGTAGCACAGCATGAGTGTTCCACCTATGTATGCCATGTCATCAAAAATGCAGCAGCATGCAAGTGATGTGGGATGCAGCCACGCCAGGGTGGGGGGTGCACATGAAACAAGGCTTTGCACCAAGGCTGAGACACAGCCGTTGTGGAGCACCTACATGTTCAGCCCATCTACACCCCTGTCCCCTTCTTTCACATACTGCCTTGTATGTGTTGCAGCAGTGCCAACAGGCAAATGCCTTGTGATGGTGATGATGAGTGCTGCACCTCCTTACTCCAACAGATGATGGCAATGACGATGATATTGATGACAGGCAAAGCCAGGGCCCAATTACATTCCAGGAGTCTGGCCTACACATTCACATGTCAAGTCACGACAATATCACTTTCCACTTGGTCCTGTTTGTTGAAGCCTGCAGGTTTAGCTGCCCATAACTACCCCAGGATTCCACCTCATGATCGTCCTCACAGTCTTGGCCTCACTGCCTCGGGTCCACCTGCCAGTCAGCCTTGCTGCCGCCTGCCTGCTGTGCGCCATGCAGGGACTACCCCTCCAAGCCCCCTGCGGTGTTCCTGCCTCCCGGCTTCCTTCACGTCAACGTGTTTGACAATGGCGGCGTGTGGTGAGCAGGCCCAGCAGCCAGGGCCACCACACCTGCACCTTATCTCATGCTGCCCACTCACACCGCCCCAGCCAACGTCAAAATCATCTGCCACCATCTGGGCTTGGGCCTCTGACCTTACACCACACATGTTGCACAAAGGTTCAGTGAACTGCTTACGGCATAGCATACCCACTGCTTGGGCACCACCAAGGCTGCCAGCCTTACTGTTGCTGCTGCTGCTGCTGCTGCTGCAGCCTGTCCATGTTGAAAACAGAGATGCCACAGGTGAGGGCGTTCCACCAGCCACCAGCTGTGTGAAGCAGGCAGCACCATAACTATCCCACACTGATGCTTAGATTGTATCCTTGCCCTCTTCCTCCTAATGTCCATGGTGTTGCTGCTTTGCTGCTGCTGAGTACATGAGAATAGCTGGAGTTTTGGGGGCTGGTGCATTTGTGCATGCATGCATGCATGCAGCCCACATGACTCATGGGTGATGAACATGAAATGTTGAATGAGCGGGGGGGCAATGAGCCCAGGGCTGCAGCCTCACGGGCTTTCAATCGGATGCGGCTCTTGCTCCGCGGTACTGGGCCGCTGCCTCAGAGGCATTGCGCCACTAGGCTCATATCTGCTCACACCTGCTCATACCTACTTACACCCAGGGGGCGATGTTACTCACTGTCGCACATCCAAAGGGCAAGCCTCCAAAGGGCACCTCTAAAGGGTGCTTGGACGCCTGCCAGCTGCAGCCTGCGCATGTGTCTTAATCAGCAGATGGTTGTCCACAGCACAAGCACCACAGCTAGACATGTCAGGAAGTAGGGAGTTGCATGTGGTGTACACCATGATGCGGGTAGGGGACCCTGTGTGGTGGAATGCATGGGGGCAGCCAGATGAGATCAGCATGAGGTGCACACGAGCACAGCAAGGCATAGCTTGAGGTACGGCCAGGCAGCTAGGGCGGGCAGCAAGCACACACACATGTGTGTAGGGTGCGTGGGAGGAGTGTTGTGTGTTGTGTGTTGCGCAGCACTTGACGGCAGTAGCGGCAGTGGATGCCTGGCGCCCCTCCATCACCGTGAACCAAATACTGCTGGCCATTCAGGTACCTTGCCGGGTGCCACATCAAGGGGTGGAGGGAGAGGGGACTGACTGGCTCCCACACACAGCCCAGCGCCTAAGGACCTGCACTGTCACCACTGGTTGGGGAGCTCCAATGTCCAATGTCTGGGCATCTGGCCAGGGCATCTTGGGTCCAATGCACCGCACCCCAGGCCAGCAGCAATACTCTATCACTACACGGCCTGCTCTGGCCTTCCAGCTGTGCCAAAGAGGACGAGATGCTTCATTTTGATTGTCGCGGAGCGAGATTACCCACAGTCAAACATGGTGTTCCAGCTGCCATGTCCTGTAGCGAGGATGGTGTTGGTGCATGTCCTGTAGCAATGATGGTGTTGGTGCATGTCCTGTGGCGGTGATGGTGTTGGTGGGGTCCAGAGTGTGTGGCTACAGCAGCAGCGCTGACAGGCGAAGGCCATGTGGCGATAATGCTGGTGATGTGGCTGCGGCGGCTGCAGGAGCTGCTGCACAACCCACACTTTGGGAGCGTGGCCAACTGGGACGCTTACAACCTGAGGGAGCGCAAGGGCATGGCAGCATACGAGCGTAGGATGCGGCAGCAGGCCACCCAGTACAACACGCCACCCACCGCCGAGTGATGCACCGCTGGCTTTCCCCTTAACAAGATGAAGTGGCTCAGCAGCCAAACGGCAGGTGAAGGTCAACAGCTCTGGTTTGGCCCGGCCTGGTCTGGGACTCCCCCCATAGTTTCTCATGCACTGTGGCGGCCAGTGGCTGATATTCCATTAGTTTTCATACATCAACATAACGCTGGCTGTCGAACATGTTTGTATGCAAACCCTACACGTCCAGCGGGCAGGGGTGGCCCCACGGCGCCCAGTGGAGTTGTGCTGGTGACCATGCACAGCAGTGGCACCGGCATCGAGCAAGCAGTACCCAAGCCCGAGCTTTAAGAAATTGCAAAATCGAACAGCCCCCTTGTCCCTCACTAGGGCCTCCATTTCAGCCGGATCAGTAGTACCCACTAGCAGCCACTCGCGGGAATATACTAGTGGGCAATAGTGAACCGACTCAAACAGTGTTATTGGGCTGTGTGGAGTAAATCCAGTGCACATGGACATGGTGCATGAGTGCCTACTACCTACACTATTGCCTGACCACGAGGGCTATGTGTAGAGTTGGCATGACAAAACATGCGCTTATGTAAGCTGATGACAGCTCAAGTGGGGGGGGCACACACTACTGTGCCACAGCAGGCTGTTGCTGCTGCTTCTGGGCCTTGGGTGGCTTGTCTCGCAGCCGCATGTAGCCCAGGCCAGGGTACCCCTTGCCCTTGGCTGGCAGAGCTCCCTGGTCTGGCCAGTAGCACAGTTCCAGTGGCCGCCACCTGCTCTCCCTATTGCGCTGCATGTTCAGCGCTGCATTGCAGTCCCTATACAGCCGCCTGCCTGGCTGTGGTGCTGGCTTGGCTTCAGCAGCCTTGCCCTTGCCCTTGGTGAGCTGGGTGGGCTCAGCTGCCTGCTCAGCCTCGGTGCGCTTGCTGCGCTTGGCTGGCGGGGGAGTGCTTGGCCCTGGCTCTGAGGCTGCTGCCTGTGTGGCTTCCTTGCTGCTGCGTGGGGCCTGTGGGGGCTTGCGGGGGGCCACTACAGCGCACCACACCAGGCCCCGCACTGGCAGGTCACGCTGCTGGCTCCGGGCTGGACGCAGCAGGCGGTGTTCCACCTGCCTTGCTGAGGGCTTCCAGCCTGCAGGCCTGGTGGGCTGCTCATGGTCAGCTCCTCCTCACAGGGCTGCTTGCCATTCACTGCGGAGCTGACCCGGGTGGTGCGGTGCTCATCCACAAGCACCACCCTGCCCCTCAGCTGGTCTGTACCCCTGGGCCTTGCGGCAAGCACGCAACACCTACCCTTCCGCTTCTTCTTAGCCATCACGCGATGCGCAGTGCGACGGGAGGTGGCCTTTTCAAGCAATCTGGGTTCCCCGCGGGTTTCCCGGAGCAGCATGGACCAGCCATGGAGGTCACCTTCTCGCTTAGCTTGCCTAAATGAGAGTTCAGGTCACCCATTAGGAGGACATGTGGTGTGTGTGATGTAGCCTCTTGGAGCTCTAGCAGCAAGTGGTTGAAGTGCTCAGAGACATTGTGAGCAGGGGGTATGTAGCCCACACCCAGCAACACATCGCCCTCAAGCCCACACACACACCCTGCCAGCCTGACCCAAAGCAGCTGCATGGCACTACTGGTGCGCCATAGCCTGGCGTGCCTGGCTAGCTCCTTGCGCAGCAGAAGGGCCGGTAAGGTGACCAGCCCTGCTTTGTCTAACGCATTATCTATCTAGTATGCATTGCCCAGTCTGTAGTATGCGATACTCAGGACACATGCACAAGATGTTGCTGACACTTGCACAGGATGGGAGCACGGACCTGTTTGAATGGGCGTGCCAGGCAAGAAGGGTTTTCAAACCCCAGGATGCAAAATCGAACAGCCAAGGCCCAGGCCCAAAAGCCTTTTGCACAAGATAAGATAGGTGGCTTACACCGCTTAAGCCGTCTAAGCTCCACCTTTGGACGGGGGTTGGGATGGGTAATTAGGTATTTGCCCAGAGAACACATCCGGACTCTAGGCAACGCTATCCCTAGTTGTAAGGATCATGTGTGCTGTAAACCTGTCAGGGTGTGACAGGGCCACAACACAAGATTGTCTTTGCATTGCGCTCACAAGCTAGGCGGCGATCCTGACGGTTTCCGTGAGTGATGATGGAGGACAGGTCTATGATGGAGGACATTGCAAGGCCACCAGCAAGGTCAGGTGTTATCATTGTGGTACACTTAGAATAGCACTGGGTTGGGCCCTGGCGCCATTCCGGCAGTCAGCATAGCCTCAGGGGTGGGATGAGGATGGCATTGTGAACGACATGTACTCTCAAGTGAGCCACTCTCAAGTGTACCTAGAGACTACTCAAGCTGCCACCACTCAAGCTGTCAGCCGTCTGGTGTGGCCATCCTGCTAGGTCTGAGCGTGAATCTTGACCACGCCGATAGCAGCGAAGCAACGATGTTTGATCGTATAGCGCCGCAATCGACATTATAAAAACAAATTCCAGTCAACTCCGCATGTTTGGTCAAATCAACATCAACGTGCACGTGCTGCAAATG
This sequence comes from Haematococcus lacustris, assembly GCA_030144725.1. Lineage (NCBI taxonomy): Eukaryota > Viridiplantae > Chlorophyta > Chlorophyceae > Chlamydomonadales > Haematococcaceae > Haematococcus > Haematococcus lacustris. The sequence goes on from JASKMD010000017.1 coordinate 4,051,452, forward strand.
CATGCTGCCGCAAGCAGGCTAGCATGCAGTCACAGTCGCATCTTGCAGGCTGCGCGGGCAGTAGTGTTTTCATCTGGAGTCCAGTTTCCAACGGCTCTGTATCAGTTTCCCAGCCGCAAGTAGTGACATGCGCTGTCGCTGTTTCCAGCTGCAACTTTTCTTCAAACAACCGGGTTCTTGCAATCGCTGGAGCAGACGGCATTGTTCAACTATGGAACGGCCAGAACTACGTGGGCTCGCTACCGAACGAGCAGACAGGGCTAGACGTCATGGGACCCCTGTCCTGTGTTCGTTTCAGCAAGGATAGCAAAACCTTAATCTTGGGCTCCACAAACTCTTGTCTCTACTTGTGGGATCTTAAGGCACAGGTGTGGAGCCAGCCACAGCAGCGTGGCAGCCTTGTCCACCTCAGCTGTTCAGGACCAGTCTCTGGACACCAGTAAACTTATGTCCTGTTCCAGGCGTTGCGCAGTGTATTCCGTGGTCATCAAGCTGCTGTCACTTCTATAGCTATTACTGATGACTACTTGGCATCTGCCAGGCAAGCAGTTCGTGCTCCCCATACATCCACGCTGCCAGCACTGCCAACAGCAAGCCCATTGCTACACAATGGCAGGACCACACATAGCACTTTGGGCATCACACATTAGGGTTGAAAGCAGTGCCTGGCCCTCCTCTCTGATGCTCACCTTACCTGGCGCCACCACCTTGCAGTGCGGATGGTGCAGTACTACTCCATGTGCCTGGCAGCACCGACACCCTGGCTGAGCTGTCTGCCCCAGAGGTTGCCAACGGCCGCACCACCCACCACACCGGCGGCCTGGCCAAGCGCAGCCTGTGCTTCAGCCCCCTCGAGCCCAGCCTGCTGGCTGCAGCCAGCGATGATGGTGGCGTGCACCTGTGGAGCATCCGTGGAGAGCGGCCGCAGCACTATGCCCTGGCCCGGAGGCACGCAGGCCCTGTGGCTGGGGTCAGCTTCTCCACTGCCAGCGCCCCTCTGCTGTTCAGCTGTGGTGCAGACGGCCAGGTGCTGATGTGGGATCGGCGGGCAGGGGAGGGGGCGCCCGAGGTACAGCGCGCGCTGCTGCCCAGCCGGCTGTCATGCATGGCCATGAGGGATGACGGGGTGACCATGGCAGTTGGGGCCACAGGTGAGTGCAGATGCTGGGCAGGGTGGTGGTTTGGAAGGGCATGCAGGGTTGCATTGAGGTGAACAGCCGAGGGAACACCTGCCTCCGTGCCTGTCTGCTCAGCGCAATGCGTGCTTGTCTGCTGGCCTGCCTGTGCTCCTGCCCATCATCTGCCTGACATACCTGCTGTCAAGCACCCTGATGCGCACTGGTATGTCAGCCCCTATACGCTCCTCCTGGCGCCTGCAGACCCCCGGGTTTTCTTGGTGGATGCTCGGCGATTGGACCGGGTGGTGGCTGAGCTGCCCTGCCCTGCCAGCCCCAGCAGCTCTGAGCCCAGCCCCCTCCAGGAGCTGCACTGGCAAACTTCACGCAGCAAGAAGGCAGTGCCCCCTGGCGCCACTGCAGCTGCAGGCTCAGCCAACACAGCAACAGCATCAGGGCCAGGGCCTGGGGCAGGGGTTGGGGGTGTGACAGCAGTCAGGCCGGATGCAACCGCCGCTATCCAAGCTCAAGGAGCGCCTGGTGCAGCAGGCGGCAAGCCTAGTGCTACCTCTAAAGCAGGAGCAGCAGCAGGCGCAGCCCTGTTGCCCGATACTGCTACTAATGGTACCCAGAAGCCAGGCTCAGCTCGGCCAGCTGCTCCTGCTGCTGCTGCTGCTGCTGCTGCTGCCACCGGTGCCGTCACGGGGGTGCGTAGTGCTGGCCAGCCTCTGCCCAGCACTCCTACCCAGCTGTCAGCAGGTGGGCCAGAGGGCAGCGGGCTGCTTCCAGGGTCAGGTCCTGGGGGCCTGCAGCTGCTGTCGCCAGTCAGTGGCCTGCCGCCCCCCTCGCACCCCCCCACCCAAGCAGCCGGCCCTGCCTCCTCCTCCCTCAACACATGGTTCACTGCAGCAGCGTCAGGCGGCCAACAACCCGGCCAGCCACCCAGCCTGGTGCTGGGAGCCTCTGGTGCTAGCGGCACACCCGGTGCACCTGGCCCCATGGAGACAGCAGCCCCTGCGGCTGCTCCCACGGTGGCTGGCAGCAGGGCTGGAGCAGCAGGTGCTGGGGCAGGGCCGGTGCTCAGCAGGGCTGGGCTGGGGCCTGGGCCTCAGGCCGGTCAGGCCAGCCCCCAGGGCGCTCAGGGTCAAGGGGCCAGCAGCTCCGCCCAGACCCCTGCGCCTAACGGCACCCACACAGCAGGTGAAAGCATGCTGCCAGGGGCTCTGCTGGGGGGCAATGCGTGGCTATCTGGTGCGGCAGGCTGTTGTGCTACCACCTGCTGATCTGGACTCTACCGCTGCTGCTGTGGCATGGCTCGGCCACAGCCACCCCAAAGGCATCACAGCATGTTGTACTGCACTCTGACCCTCATGCTCTCATGCATGGCGGCTGAAGGCGTCGTCACGGGCGCTTGAGAGCAGAGGGCCTGCCAGTGTGGGGAAAGCGAATGCTAGCTTGGGGCAGGGATGTGCACCCCTGCTTGTTTGTCCTAAACCCTCCTTCTGTCTGGCAATACAGAGGGGCGTGACGCAGTGTGCGGGTCAGGGTGGGTTCACTGCTGGCCCCATGCCCTGACCCTGGGTATGAACACCCTAAACCCACTCTCACCTCATGCCTGGTACTGCAGGTGGGGAGGCACTGAGCGCGATGGACAACTCATCGGCTGGCATCACCTCCTCCTCACTCACCTCCCCAAGGTCTGTTCAGGCCAGCAGCCAGCAGCCCAGCCAGGGCCCAAGCCCCCAGCGCCCAGTCGGTCAGTCAGCTCCTCAGCCATGACCCCTGTGCTCACCTCCAACCAACAGGCTGCTGGGTGTGCTGGGTGTGGACTGCGTTGGCTACACTGCTGGAGCTCTTTTGTGCCTAGCCACCATCATCATCACATTGTACTTGCCTGCCGGAGCTGGAGCTGCCAGCCTAGGCACCTGTGTACTTGTCCATGTGGGTTAGGCAACCAGAGCATGTCCTCTGATGCCCACTGAACCAAACTGTACTAAAGGCAAGAAAAGAAAGTAGGAAGGAGAGGCATGGCTCCTGCAGCTGGGCACTGCAGCTGAGGGTTGTGCACATTTCTGGTGCAACTGCTGGGTTGGGGACGTCATCTTCTTCTGCTGCCTGCTGCTGCTGCTGTGCAACAGCAGGAGTGGTAAGCCCGCATCAGCTGCCCTGGTGACGGGGGTGGCCACCAGCTTGCGGGCCGGGCTTAGTGAGGCGGTGTTCAAAAGCTGCTTGGACGACGCCGTTGCTGGGCTGAGGGAGGACATGCGCAATATGCATATTGAGATTGTCAAGCAGTTCCACATGCAGCAGGTGTGCAGCCTCCGCCTGGTGACCAAGTCTGTGATATCACACACCGCATCCTAGATGACATCATGGTCACACCTCATCGCCAACATCGTCCTTGCCATACCTGTACACCTGCCTCAACATAGTCACTGGCCAGGTTTCTTCTGGCCTGTATGTTTGATCCTGCTACTTCTTGGCCAGACGCACATCCGCGTGTTGCCAGCCTTACTGACACTATTCCCACTGATATGCAGAACATCCCCATCGTGCCTGCTTGCTTGCAGCTGGAGATGCGTGAGCTGGCGAGCCTGGTGCTGAGTCAGCAGGCAGAGCTGCGCAGCGACCTGCAGGGGGTCAGGCAGCAGCTGGACCACCTGGCACGCAAGCAGCAGCTGGACTGGTTGGGATGATGTGGGCGGGGGTGAGGGGCAGTGGCAGCCGACCAGGGGCTAGCCAGCAGAGGCCATGTGCAGCAGGAGCATAGTGCAGCCGCAGGGAGGGCCAGCAAAGCCTGAAAGCCAAGAGCCTGCCTTGAGGCCAGCACTGCAGCCATCAGGGTGGGTGGTGTGATGGAGCCTTATGGCGTCAGCTGCAGGGCCTGGGTGTCAAGGTCACAGCAGCTTGCCAGCCCCTGCATGCTGCTGGTTCACGTATAGCGAGCTTTCTGCCGGGCGCTGCTCTTGCTTGGCGGTGCTCTTCCGCTTCTTCCGAGTCATCGTGCTGCTAGGTGCTGTGCTTTGGGACGTCAACGCAGGGCTGGGCAGCTATAGACTTACAGATATGGAGTCTGTAGCTTCCTGTTCTGTATGATAGAGGTAATGCTGCATGTTACGATCGTCATGTGGTGAACGTGAGCGGGGATGTGGGGTTGGATTGAAGCTAGGGTGGTTGTCTGGAAGCTAACCACCTACACATGGCAAGGCACAACATGGTAGTTTAATCACTGCCTGGAGCTGAACTGTGTGGGTGGAGCCCAACGCTTCTTTGCACAGCCTGAGAACGGCTGGAAGTCAGGAGTCCCCAACATGGGGTCGGTAATCTTCATGCAAGTACTCGCTACAAAGTGCACCGATTGCGATAGCGTTTGTTGCATTGGCACCTGCGAATTACTCCGCATCTACTGGCAAGCGGCGCGTTAATCCTTGCATCAGAGTCCATGCCGGCGCAAGCGAGCGCGGACACACCTCAGCTGCTCACTATCGATTGTTCTAGTGGTGAGTAGCGGCACCAATGAGCGAACTGCGCTTGGCATCGAGCCTGAAGTACAATCAATGTTCAGCCCGCCAGGCTTGCTCCGCGAGCCTTTAATTGGTGCAGGCGGTGTTGGAGGGCCATCGTGGGGCTAGTAATGACTCGACATTGCAGCGAGGTGCGAATGGATAGAGGTTTCTCTAGCCAGCCACACAGAAAAAGGGACCCCCTTGCACAAATCGGCATGTTGTGAGCTGACCACTCTGAGTATTTAGAATTTCGAGTCATTACTCTGTTCGTAACTCTACGACACAGCTGCTGGAATAGAAAGCTCGACAATCCATCAACCAGGCCCGCCACCTCACCCTTTGGCGTAACCCGACTCTGCCTTGCAGAATTGACTAGCCTACTCCGACCGCCTGGACCCTGCCCCCTCGCACTTCCTTGCAGCCCCACCACCTCCCGGCCCCCGCAGAAGCCTCCCAGCCCCTCCCACCCCCTCACTGCCCCCTCACTGCCCCGCCAACCCTTCCCACCCCCTCCCACCCCTTCCCACCCCTTCCCAGCCCTCCTGCTGCACCCCCCTGGCAGCAGCTGGCAGCTGGTGCGGGTGCTGCCCCTGACCTGCCCCCCCCTCCTGCTGCACACCCCTGGCAGCAGCTGGCAGCTGGTGCGGGTGCTGCCCCTGACCTGCCCCCCCCTCCTGCTGCACCCCCCTGGCAGCAGCTGGCAGCTGGTGCGGGTGCTGCCCCTGACCTGCCCCCCCCTCTTGCTGCACACCCCTGGCAGCAGCTGGCAGCTGGTGCGGGTGCCGCCCCTGACCTCCCCCCCCCTCCTGCTGCACCCCCCTGGCAGCAGCTGGCAGCTGGTGCTGGTGCAGCCCTAGGGTTGCTCACCCCTCCACTTGTTGTTGCACCTGAGGAGCAGCATGGGACAACAACGGAGATGAACACGAGCTCGACACGCAAGCGCAAGGGGGGCGTGAGGGATCGGACCCAACCTGCCCAGCAAGGTAACTGAGCAAAGGCCTAAACACCTTGTACTGCTCAGTTGCATCTGTTTGGCATGCCGTGATGACCGTTGTTACTGCGGCGACTGTCCCTGACTGTTTGCAGGGGCTACTGGGCCACGTCAGTCGCGGCGGTCGGTCGCGGCGAGGCCCGCATGAGCAATACACGCATGAATTTGAATGTTGCGATTTGAGCCGCCATTGCGCTCAGCACAATGCACGGGAATTAATAAAACACGCTTCACCCCGTGGCTGACAGAGTGCTCTATCCGGGGATGTGCGTAGCATTATTAGAGACCACGTGGCTGGGACGCGGCGTCGTTTTGATTACCAGGGGTAGGTTTTCTGTTAGTTGGGGACACCTGACTGGAAGTCCTGCTGCCGTACGTCACTAAAGGAAGCGAGTCCTCACCATGACAATGCCCTGCCTGCCTACCAAGGGGTTGACTGCTCTCCTGACTGCTTCCTCCGGCCAGTTGTGGGGCGTAGAGTTGAGGATACAGGCTGGTGGGCGACACGCCCTGAGGCTGCTCTCCTCCCTTACTATACGACTGCCGGCAGGGGCGTAGTCTGTATTTCTTTCTCTCTAGGCTGGTGGGCAGTTGAGAAGGTGTGGGGTTAGGCCAGGGGGCAGGGATGGGTGGGGGCCACTGGGCGAGACAGAGCTGCAGGAGGCTGTGACCCTGTTCACGGAGCTCCACATGGTGTACAGCTGTGTCAAGCAGGTTGTGGTTTCCTTTGGCAGCGCCGGGGTTGGTACGTGGGGTGGGTGGGGCGCCAAGGTGGTCCTGCAGTCAGGATGTCCCAACATGGGGTTTGTAATCTTCATGCAAGTACTCTCTACAAAGTGCACCGTTTCCAGTAGCTTCTATCGCATTGGTAGCTGCGCAGTATTGCTCGTATCCTGGCAAGCGGCGCGTTAATCGTTGCATCAGAGTCCTTGCCGGTGCAAGCGATCGCGGACACACCTCAGCTGCTCAGCACCGATTGTTCTAGTGGTGAGTAGTGCCACCAACGAGGGAACTCCGCCTGGCATCCAGCCGGAAGTACAATCACATTTCAGCCCGCCTTGCTCGCTCCGCGAGCCTCTTGTTGGTGCAGGCGGAGTTGGAGGGCTATCGCTGGGCATGTTATGTATCGACATTGCTGCAAACGCTGGAAATGTGCGTCTCTCTCTCGCCAGTCACACAAGAAAAGGGACCCTCAGCCACAAAATGGCATGTTGTGAGCTGACCACTTTGTCATTCCAGATTTTCGATACATAACTCTGTTCCTTACTCAACTTCACAGCTGCTGGAGAAGAAATCATGGCAATTAGTTAATCAGGCCTGCTCAAAATGACATTGGCGTGACCCGACTTTGCCTTGCAGGAATGATTGGCCTATCCGACCCTGCCCACTGCGGCCCCCCCACCTCCCCAGCCCAACATCGCCTTCCTACCTCCGCTCACCCCCTCCCAACCCCAGCCCCGCACTCCACCCCCCCTCCCAACCCCTCCCAGCCCCCCCCCTTGCCCTCCCACCCCCGCTACCCCCTCCCAACCCCACCCCCCCCTCCCCCCCCCCACCCAGCCCCCCCCCCTGCCCTCCCACCCCTGCTACCCCCTCCCACCCACCTCCCCCCCCTCCAGCCCCCCCCACCAGCCCCCCCCTCCATCCACCTCCCCCTCCCTCCTTGTCCCGGCCCTAGCAACTCCAGCCCACCCCAATGGGGCGCAGCCTGCAGCGTGCTCACCTTCAAGCCCTGAATAGTTCACCAAGAGCTGGTTACCTGCACTGCCCTAACGGCCTGAAAGCCACAGCAAGGAGGGCGAATGACATTGCCCAAGAGGTGCAGGCCGAGAATGAGTTGTTGATGACTGAGGCCCAGTTTCAACAGGCTTGTGATGAGGTCCTTGAGGCTGCCTTGCTCGACCTGGAGGAAAAGCACAAGCACCTGCAGGCATCACACAGGCAGCAGAGGTTGGATAACGAGTCTCTTGAGGCTGTGGTGAAGCAACAAGAAATGACTATGACTACTACCAAGCGTGCTCAGCACCTCCTCGAAGCCCAGCTGCGCAAGTATCAGCGCCGGCCCCAATTAACCCGCAAGCAGAGGCAGCAACTACAGATCTTAAAGCAAACAGGTCCTGCGGCGGTGGGCTGACAGCAACTGCAGCCGGCTTGACACCCATGGCAGACCTGGTGGCACAAAAGTGAAGCCCACACCGGGGCCGAGCCCACCTGAGCCCTGTGACCTCTTCATCCCCACCCAAGAGGCCTCACCTGGACAGCCAGCAGCAAGGACAGCAGCATACACAGCCCAACAGTACCTCAGCACAGCCAGGTTGATGTTGAAGACACAAGTCAGCCGTCGCCGGCTTTCCACATGCCGGCGGCTGTTCATCACAGAGCAGTGTGTGGTGGCCAACACTCACCGGCCTGGCGAGCGCACCACTGTGGGACGGCAACTGCGAGTGGTCTACAAGTACCTGCGGCAAAGAACCCTAGGTAAGCTGGGCTGGGCTGGGCTGGGCTGGGCTGGGCTGGGCTGGGCTGGGCTGGGCTGGGCTGGGCTGGGCTGGGCTGGGCTGGGCTGGGCTGGGCTGGGCTGGGCTGGGCTGGGCTGGGCTGGGCTGGGCTGGGCTGGGCTGGGCTGGGCTGGGCTGGGCTGGGCTGGGCTGGGCTGGGCTGGGCTGGGCTGGGCTGGGCTGGGCTGGGCTGGGCTGGGCTGGGCTGGGCTGGGCTGGGCTGGGCTGGGCTGGGCTGGGCTGGGCTGGGCTGGGCTGGGCTGGGCTGGGCTGGGCTGGGCTGGGCTGGGCTGGGCTGGGCTGGGCTGGGCTGGGCTGGGCTGGGCTGGGCTGGGCTGGGCTGGGCTGGGCTGGGCTGGGCTGGGCCTGAGCCCACACCGGCTGGGCTGGGCCTGAGCCCACACCGGGGCCGAGTGGGGCGCCAAGGTGGTCCTGCAGGCCTGCTGCAAAGAGGTGGAGAGGCCCATGGGCCATGGCCAGCTGAGGAGCAAGGTGGTGCCAATGGATGAGAGCCCAGCTCGGTCAGCTCAGCCTCAGGGCATTGCCCCATCCAGGCACCAAGGCATACGGGCAAACGAGCAAGCAGTTGCGTGTGCGGCTGCCTGAGCCCATTCGCAAGCCTGAGGTTTAAGCCAGCTCCACAATGCTAATTTGCAGCATCAATGTCATCTTTTTTGGTGACTGGCAGGCGGGCAAACTTGTTGGGTACTGCAGTCAGAGGGTGAGGGTTGGGGTCAAGGTCTGATGCCATGGGCTGCGCTCTAGGGTCATGCAGTCAGCCTGCGGGTTTGGGTTGTTGTGCATGGCTTTGTTGCAACGTGTGTCTGTCTGACGCGTAGCAAACAGGGTTGTGAATCTTCAGTTTTTCAGATTTTCAGTTTTTCTTAAAAATGAACATGCTTGATTTCAAAAGGGGTGGACTTTCACTAGTGGCGCTATCCCCCTAGACGACTGTGCACCCCCTCAAAACGAACAGCTTGATACTTATAAGGCTAACAGCCTGTCAAAAACTACTAGGGCCTAAGGGTTGTTGCGGGCCCGGCCATCCATGCCCCGCTGGTACTCTGCTGCCCGGTGAAGCCGCCGCCTGACCTTGAGCAGCCGGTTATTGACCAGCTAGAAGCCCTGCTGGTACTCCTTGCCAATGGGGGGCAGGGCCTCCCGGTCCTTCCAGCTGCACAGCTCCAGGAGGCGCTGCATGCTCTCCCCAATGCGCTGGAAGTGCAGGCATCCGTTGGTGTCCCAGTCCAGCCACCTGCCTCCTGGGGGGGCCTGGGGTGGTGGGACTGGGCCAGGTGGGGGCTGGGCAGGGGGGGCAGCTGGGCTGAGGCGGCTGCAGCGCGGGGTGAGCTGCGTGTGGCAAGGCGGGGGTGAGCATAGGGAGGGCGTGCATAGCAGGGGGGGAGGAGGGCCTGGGCTTGGGCCTGCTGCTGGGAAGCCTTGAGAGGGCTGGCCTAGGAAGGACTGGAGCGGCATAGAGGCACAGGACTGCTGTTAGGCAGCACTGCTTGCTGCCCATGGTCATGAACTTGTTCATCTCAGCCACTACTGCGTCAATTTGCGCTGGGCTGAGATCAGGCCGGGCTGCCTCCACAAGGCCTAGCCTGGCGACGCTGACCAGTTACTTCCTTGACGGCCTGTCCCTCGTCACTGACATCTTGCTGCCCACTGCCACTGGCACCCGCAGACACAGGGAAGCACAGCACGCACGGCAGGACTTGATGTAGGGAGTCGCATATGCGCGTGGAGCACACTGCGCCGCGTCGTCAGTTAGCTTGGGGGGGCCTAGCCTTCCGTCAAGCTTGCCGGCTTACCGGCTGCGGAGGGTGCGGGGGAAGCGGGGCGCTTGCGTTTCTTTCTCGACGACATCTCAGGGACTCAGCTACACTATTAAAGCGGAGTGCCCGTGCTGGGGTGCGAACCAGGTCGCCATCCCACCGGAGTACCGGCAACTGCAGTGAGGCGGGAGTAAGGTCCATTACATAGATAGTTTTTGTTTGTTCTTGAAAGCACCTACTAGGAAGCTACCCCCCTGGTCCCCCTGGTGCTCACCAGCTGCTCCAAATGGGGCGTTGGACAAGTGGTGAGTGTTGCCTGAACTCACAGCCACCACGTGTACCCAGTTTTTGTACGTGTACCCAGTTTTTTGTACGTGTACCCAGTTTTTTGTGAGGTTACACAAGACTTTGCGGCCTCTGGGTTGCTGTAAAAAAAACCCGGAGTTCACCGAACAGGCTGACGGCTCAAGCAGTGTACGCCATTACACTCGAACAAATGAAGTACGCGTACTTTCCTATCCCTACCCTCCACGGCCACATGGACAGCACCGCATCAGGAACGATGTGTCATTCAAGCTATGCCAAACCATGGGAGCGACACCAACCGAGCCAACAAGGTCGTGCTATACGACCTCATGGCAGCAAACCTTGCCTTTATACGTACCGACCACCTGAGTCCTCCTACGAAGTGTCGCATGCGACCAAGGCCCTCCTGCCAAAAAGCTGGCTACTGCGACTGGCCTATAGCTGAAGGTATTGCTTGCAGCACATCTCCATGTGACAGCCAAGCTCATGGCCATGCCACCCTCATCAGCCCAATGGACAGCCACCAGCACGCTCAACACTGTGTTGATGCGCCTAGGCGCCCAGTTCTGCTCCTCGCTGCTCGGCCTGTGCATGGCTTGCTTATGCGATGACGCTGAGATTTACCGGGCCAATTGGAGCCGCCAGCTGAGTTGCAAGGATGGGAGGCAGTGCCGCAGGAGTGTGTTTTGAGAGTGTTCAGAGAGTGGCTGAGGATTCATTCACACTTACCACTACTCGCAAACTAAGATTTGCTGTATGAATTGCAATGTGTCCAACATCAATGGCACAGCAACGGCAGTGATGGCAGTACCACATCGGCAGTGCCAAAACCTCAGTACACCAGCAGCACAGGGCCTAGGGCCTACGACAGGGGCAGTGCAACGTTCGCAACATGGCATTGTAGTAGGTTCAAGGAGCTGTCAGGTGGTGCTGCTCACACAGCTGGCTGCCACTATGCTGGCTGCACACTGCTGCATGCTGCTTCATACTGCTGCATGCTGCTTCATACTACTGCACTGCGATGCACTGAGCTGGCCAGTGTCTTAGCCTCAACTGGTCAATATGCCAGTTTAGTTCAATCAATCTACCCATCCTGGACAAACAGTTCCCAGGGCAGGGCGACCTGTACTGGCCCCTAGTGCTGTGATGCAAAGCAAGCCTAGGCGGCTAGTGGTCAGTGTCTACTCGTGCTTTGGGTGCTGACAGTTACTGACTGAGTGCCACATGGCTGCATGGATTGAGGCCATGCGCCAAGTTGCCAGCAGAAGCTGTCACTGTGGTGAAAGTGTGACCTGAGGGCAGTGGCATGGAAGCTAGGCCATGGGCAGGCCTATGGCTCAATGCCTGGCCATCTAAGAAGTATGTGGGGTGAGGCAAGGCAAGGCCCAGGGTGTTGACCCAGGGTGCTGACCCAGCCAGGGGGCTGACCCAGGGGCTGACCCAGCCAGACCATGCTAGCACCCAGCTGGTGCCCCTAGCCCTGCTGTTTCTCATGCCTGCTCTGCACAAAGTGGTGTCGGCGACTGGCATCCAGCAGCAGTGCAGTGCCCAGACTGACGGCTGGGCACACCATGACCTGCCACAACTGGTGGGTGGAGCGGGAGCAGGCCCAGAAAAGGTGGGCAGAGTACAGGCAGCTGAGACCAGCCCGGAGCAATGCTGCCGGGGCGCGCACCTGGGGCAGCACGAAACAACACGGCCAGCAGGCAGGCAGGGAGGTAGGGAAGGCAGGGAGGGGGGCAGGCAGGCAGGGGGGCAGGCAGGCAGGGGGGCAGGCAAGGGGGCATGCATGCAGGCAGGCAGGAAGGGGTGAGTTATGCACGTGCCCTGTGACGTGAGGGGATGTGTCATCCCTGTGCCTGCTATATGCCCCCCTATGCAGTCCAGCCCACTGCATTCCTTCCCTATGCTGTCCCTGAGCACCAGCCGTGGCTGTCCAGCACAGCCCAAGCAGCACCTACAGGACCCCAGGTGCAGCTGCAGCGTGGCCCAGTCAGAGCTGCCTGGTTGCCTGCAGCCTGTCGCTCACCTGGCCACCCACCGCCTGCCCCAAGGCTACCCCGAGCATGGGTAGCCGCCAGGCGGAGTAGCGCCCGGCCCGCTGCCAGTTGCTGAACTCCAGCAGCCCCGCCGCCTCTAACCCACACAGCAGCAGCAGGCAGCTGGGCATCACGCACACGGCCCACTCCACTCCCTGCCAGCCCGCCGGGCTCCATAGCTCGGCTGCCCCGGCCGCTCCTCCCCCTCCCCCTCCTGCTGCCACTGCTGCCGGCTCACCCCCTCCAATCACTGCCGCCCCCGCCACTGGTACCAGCTGCTGCTGCTCAGGACTAGGTCTGGCTGACAAAGCCTGAGCCGGAGCTGCCACTTGGCTGGGTTGGGCAGCCTCTCGCTCCTTGCTCCCCTGCCCAGCCCCTGGCAGCCTCCTGTCCTCCCAAGCTGCCAGCCCAGCACCTGACTTTGCAACCGCCTTGGCTGCCGGTGGGGTGGGCAGGGGTGAGGCCTTGGCCCCTTTCATCCCCAGAATCCTGTGTGCCAAGATGCAGGCCATAGTGGCCCCTACCACCATGACAGCACAGCCCTTGGTGCTGGGGGCATGGGCTGCAGTGGATAGCAAGTGCAGCAGGCTTATGGGCAGCCAGATGCGCAGGAAAGGGCGAGCTGAGCGCTGGCAGTGCTGGGCGTAGGCATGCTCCTGGGCTGCACTGGGGAAGCCACCCAGCACAGCACCCAGTAGCTGCATGGCTGTCCTGCGCAGCGCATGCCGGGCATGAGGTGAGCGGGAGTGTGACTTGCATGGCTCAAAGTGTGAAAGGTCCGAGAGTGACCCAAGCGACTCCAGCAATGCAGTTTGCCCAGGCTGGCGTGGCGTGTGACACTTTGTTGAGTTGCTAGGAGTGAGGTAAGGAGTAAGGGGGGGGATCAGGAGAGGGACGACTGGTGTGGCCCGCCGCCCCAGAGGGAGGGAGTCGGTGCTAAGGGGCTGGGAGGCAGTGCGGCTGATCGTTGCTGTCATTGCAGCATCAGTTGCTGGCAGCAGCTCCAACAGGCGCTGGTGCGGGACGCGACGTGCTGGCATGCATGAGGTCTGCAGCCTCACCCCCTGGCCGGTGTGGTGGTCGGCAGCATGGCTGGGCAG
>JASKMD010000017.1:4065284-4088306 GCA_030144725.1 Haematococcus lacustris
CATGCAGCTGGAGGAGGAGGCAGCCATTGAGTCCCAGAAGCGGTGGGGGACTTGCAAGCAGCTGGTGGTGTTCTTTGGCAACGCATGCATTGGCACCCGGAGTGGGTGGGGGGCCAAGGCTGTGCTGCAGGCCTGCCGCCAGGTGGTGGAGAGGCCCAACAGCGGCGACCAACCGACAGGGTGAAAGGCAAGGTGGTGACAGTGGATGAGTTCCACACCAGCAGGGTCGGCTATGAACAGCCCCCAGCCCTGTGAGGATGAGCTGGACCCCAGCAAGCCCGCCACGCCTTAAGGCTGGTCAGGTGCAGAATTGCTTGTTGCGGTCAGCCTGGAGCAAGCGGTTTGAGGTGCCAGTGCGGGGGCTCATGTGGTGCTCTTGGTTTCACTAGGCCACCCCTGGTGACCTTGGCAAATAGGTGGACAGGGACTGCAACGCAGCCCTCAACCTCAACCTCCAGCCCAGGCCCAGCAGCCTGTAGCACAGTAGCATGTGTGCACTAGGCAATGCTTTAAGCTGTTGCTTTCATCAGAGCATGTGCTTCATGCCAACATCTATCGCCCAACCCTCGCAAGGGGGTGGGGGTAGGAAACTAGGTATTGGTACCGGATGTTTGTATCAATAAAAATAGTTCAGATACAGATAAGACAGCCCCTACCCATTAGTAGGGGAATAATGTGCTGCCTACCTTTGCTCCCTGAATAATGTGCTACTCGTACTGTTACTCGTACTCGTGACCGTGCTACCCGTTACTCGTACTGTTACTCGTCCTCGTGCTCGTGCTGCTGCTGCCACTACTCGTGCTCCTGTTGCTGCTGCTGCAGGCTTGTCGCCGGCGTTAGGCACGTACACGTCGATGAGCGGCTGTGAGGCCCTAGGCAAGGCCCCTGGGTGGCGGCGCTGGGAGCAGCATCAGGGGCAGCAGGGCCAGGCTGTTTATAAGACATTGGCACCCCACCCACCCCGTGTGCCAATGCTAGCATAGTCAATGAACACCAGCAGCTGCTTGCGTGCCCCTCACCATTGCTGGTACTGAATGGCTGCATCCTCCTCCAGCTGCATGGCACACCAGACCTACCCCACCCACCCCATTACACCAACACATACGGCCTCAAGCTTAGCAGCAGCAGCCTGTGACCCGGTAGTGTTCGACATGCTTAAACTCAATTACCTGCAGGTAACAGTGATGCAGTGACAGGGGCAGGCATTTAGGGCAGGCAACCACAGGCAGCGAGGGACGGGGTTGCAGATGGCAATGTCTCCTGCAACTGGCTCTACGCACCTATGTTGGGGTTCAGAGTAGTCGAGTCTACACGTTGACATGGCGGTGTCCAAGTTTTGTTCGTAATGCAAGCCGAGGAAGCCCTCACGATCCCATGAAATCAGTCACCTTTGCTTTGATACTGCAACTCGGTTCTACTGCCGAAAGCATTCGACTCGACGCTGACTGTACTTGTCATACTTCACGTCACTCTTTTTTGCACCCAAAGCCCGCGTTCGACACCATCTCGGTAGCTCGCGTGCGCAGCTCCCCCCTGGCTTTGGTCCAGGGTTGGGGTTCAGGGGTCTTCGGGGGTTCACACGATGGTGACCCTCAGCGTTCCTCGCTCCTTCTGCCCAAGCACGCAACGCACATCAAGCCACCGTGCTTCTTCCTCTGTTTCGGCCCTGTTGCTTCAGTCAACACGACCTCGTTTCTTCCCCACGGCGCCTCCTGACCTCACAGCGTGGGATGCAGCCTGCCAAGGTGACTTCCGGAAGCATGCGGCGCGCGCAGGCATCAGCGCCATCCTGAAGGTAACTTACGTTGCACCAGCCTGACAGGACCCTTTGCCGTCACAAGGTTGTCACAATACAACCATCCACTGTTGTTATGCTTTTTGTGTTCAGGCTGTGGCGTACACGAAACTGTATCAAGCAGCTTCTGTTCAAGCTGTTGCAGCTATAGCAAGTACAGTGGAGATGGCTCTTCCAACAGCTAGCCCAACTTCTTGTCCTCGACTTTCAGCTGCTAGTCTCCCCCCACCTGTCCATCCCCCTGAAACCTGCCGAGAGTCATCACCTCCACCACCACAGTATTATGCAGAGCTGGAGGTTGGACATCCAGCAGTTCAATCCGCAACACCCGTGACCACTGCCTTCAGTCTAGCAGTGGAGAACGCTTTGTTGACAGAAGAGATTGGTATACTGCGTGCAGCGCAGAGCAGTCTCGTGGAGCAGCTGCACCAATCCCCTTATGCCCCGACCATGGCTACAAGCCAACTAGCAGATGCAGGCCCGGAGTGGTGCCCTTTTACTGCCCAGCTGGAGTCAGCTGCAGATATAGTGCAGCTACAAGATGCAGTCCTGGAAGCAGTCCACACTCGGGCTGTTGCTTTAGCCAGGCTGTCAAGTCGGGGCTCGTTTCAAGTCTGGGACAACTTGGACTGTGAGCAGTCTTTGCAAGCTACTCGCAAATCCCTACAAGTGGCTTGGAGGAAAGCCATGTATGAGACTACATACCTGCAGGTATGTTGACTTGCTTTGTATAGTGCCTATGTGATCTGTCCTGTGACAGGGCAAATGAGGTTATTCGTTTATGCGTACTTGCAGGTGCGCATGGCTCAGCAGCAGCAGCTTTCTGCTCAACCTCGCCGGCATGTCACGCTAAGGCTCGCACAACAGAGTGTCACCACAGCTTTGAGGGCACGGCTAGAAGCGAACCAACAGACTCTGTCACAGAAATAGATTCATCATGCCATGACCATCTAGGGGTGTCTGTACGTTCTCAAGACCAGCTTGCTGGTTCAAATCGATTACAGAGAATGATGTAGGTGGGATACGGATAATTTGGATTAGATGAAGATGAACACTGCGAGGTATAGTAGTGGCTTGAGTTTCTCTGTATTCGTTTTGCAGGGGGTTGGCATGGCTTGTGACCTGTGTAGCGTGTACAGGGGTTGTTTGACATACCCATAGATCTTAGACGTTGCCAAGATAGTTCCATCAGTCAACTGTGTTGCATGACTTGAGTAGCAGTGTTGCAAGCGTTGTGTGACCAGAGTTGTGCACGTTGTAACCACCTGCTTATGCACATGTCTCGTTTGGGCTTATGCAACAGGTATGCAGCTTATTTTGTAGCAGCTGGCGAACATTGCATCGTCCATGCACCTTGTCTGCACGTAAACTAAGGTAGTACAATTGGTCGAGTGCAATATATAACATGGTTCTGTCGATACTACCTTTCGCTTTGAGGCATTGTATGCCTTCTAGGGACATCAGTCTATACACAACCCCAGACTTCACCACGCCAACAACAGCGTCGCTGACGCTGCGGGTGCCCAACCTCTGCACTGTGGCCTGACCCCTGAGATACGGCTGACCAGTTTAGCATGACCCACTGCATTGCTGTAAGCTGACACAGCTGAGGCAGGGCACAATCTACTCTTGCGCCACAGGCTAAGGGGCCTGGGCCTTGGGTGCTCTGTCTTGTGTGCCGCTTGTAGCTCAGCCAAGGGTACTCCCTGACCTTACCTGGCTTCAACTGCTCCCACCTGCCAACCCACTTGATGTATGCCCAGTGCCACCCCCAACCACGGCAGATTGTAGAGCTCACTTTATAGGGGTCACTACCTAGGGTGAGGCTGCTTCAACGGACGCGGAGGATAACAGCTACAACACCATGCGCAACATCCTCATCTTTCATGCAAGCCTGAGTTCACCATTACTCACATGTACCTAGTCACCTCCCTCACCGGCCCAGCAGGCAACAAGTACCACACAACAGTAGAATCAGGTTCCCTTACTAGGAGTGGTGTTCTCGTCTAGTCAGTGCCAGTGCTGCAGCTGTGCGGCTGTACTCAGGAGTTGCCGGGCTGGTGAGCCCAGAAGCTGTATGGCTGTCCTCAGTGGCCTCCCCGCCCCACCTCCCCGCCGCCCGACCCCACCCAGGCAGGGCCTGCAGCTCAGCCACCATCGCATCCCCTGGCTGCAGCCTCAGGCAGCTCACTGCCCAGCACAGCCGCGCCTGGCCGGCTGGCGGCAGCAGGGGCCAGGCCCGCAGCACTGCCGCCAGGCAGCCAGGGGCCCAGGTGGCGGCCAGCAGCGGCCCGCACCGCAGCCGAGCCAGCGACCAGAGCAAGGACACAAACTGCTGGGGGGCCATGCCCAGACCCGCACCTGACGCAGTGCCGGCCGCCCCTCCCCGAGGAGCCTGAGGACCTGACACTACGCCCCTGGCCTTCCACCCACCTCCACTGCCTGCCTGGCCGCCTGGCTGCCTGCCCGCTGTCATTGTCTGGCCCTGAGCTAGGAGCAGGTCAGAGCCGGGGCCGTCACTGCCCTTGTGTCTTGCCTCACCTGCTGAGAGCCCCCCGGCCTGCCCCACCACCACCTCCTCCAGTCTGGCCACCAGCACTGCCCTGAAGCTCTGGCTAGGCTGGCCCCCCAGCACAGCCAGCACGCGCAGCACACGCACCAGGCGCCGCAGGTCCATGGCGGCCAGGTGCGACCCCATCACCTCCTCCACCGCAGCCAGGGTGCCTGGGTCAGGCTGCACGCGCAGGCGGTAGCAGGCGGTCAGGACGTCCACTGTGGCAGCAGGGGCCAGGGAGGGCAGGTCGGGGCCCGCACTGGCCAGTGCTCGCTGCAGCAGGCAGCGCAGGGCGGGAGGGGGCGGCCAGCGCAGGCGGGACAGGCCCCACATCACGCGCCCCAGCTCCTGGCAGGTAAGGCCAGCAGGGAGGGCTGGGCCTGCGGCTGTGTAGCTGGGGGGGCTGGGGCTGCTGCTGGGTCTGGGGCTGCGCTCAGTCTTGTGCCCTGAGTCCCATGTCTGCCTCACAGCCTGCCTGCCCTCCACTGTCCTCGACTGCTCGGTGCACCCTCTTGTCAGCAACTGGGATCCTCCCATGGGGTGGGGCTGCTGGTCCTCCCCCCGGCGCTGCCTCAGCCGCTGCTGCCGCCAGCGCTGCCGCCACCCCCCGGGCTGCCGGACCCTGCCGGTGCCCACCCCTGCCTGGGCCTGCCAGGAGAGGTCCAGCAGGCACGCGTCCCGGTGCCTCCCTCTGCGGAGGGCTGTGGCCTGCAGCAGGGCGGGCAGCTGGTCCAGGAGGGGGCCCAGCAGGTGTGAGGGGGGTTGGTAGCGCAGGCAGCCCAGCGCCCAAAAACACTCCGCCACGTCAGCAGGCTGCAGGGGGGGCCGGGGGGCGGCAGGGGCAAGCGTGGGGGCAAGGGTGGGGGCGGGGTGGGGCCAGGGCGACGGCAGTGGATGGCTAGGCAGCCGGCTTGATGGTAGCTGAGGGGTAGCTTGTTTAGGCAAGGTGTGGGGGGATACGGGGGGGCTGGTTGAGTGACTCTCACTCATCCAATCAAGGTGCTTGCATTGAACAGGCAGCGGGGTCACGTTGGACTGCTGCTCCTGCTCCTGCTGCTGCTGCTCTCCATACTGCAGCCTGTCATGTGGCAGTGGCTGCGGGTGCTGTAGCTCTTGACATGCCTGCTGCTGCCCAGGCTGCTGCTGTATGCTGGCTAAGCAAGGCTGCAGCAGCAACCCCTGCAGCAGAGCGTCCAGGTGGTCCGGGGAGGGATGGTGGCGCAGGCGGGCCAGGGACCACAACACCGCCACCACCTCCCGTGGCCCCACACCTTGCAGCCTCTGCCAGGAAGCACCAAGGTTGTTAGACCGGGCTGCCTCCACACCCCAACCTTGCAGGTGGGTGGGGGCGTCTGGGTCATTGCATAGCCCAGCAGGTCCTGCGTGGCCTGCTGCTGTCCTCCTCTGTGGGAGAGAAGGGCGGTGGGGGGTGGGGGCTGGCGGAGGCATCTCTGGCAGTGCCTGCGCCTGGCCCCCCTGGGTTGCTGCAGGAGGGGGGTGCGGCTCAGGCAGCAGGACAGGCCAGGGGCCCCGCTGCCCCGGCTGCCTGTTCCAGCCTGCTGCTCCTGCCGCCGCTGCTGCTTCACCTGGGTGCAGGCCACCAGGGGTAGGGGTGGCCTGCCCTCCTGCCAGCCTGATGTCCTGGCCTGCTCCTAGCTGCTGCTGGGGGTGCCCTTCAGTGGCTGCCTGCGGTGAAGACCAGGGGGAGGGCGGCGCGCCGGCTGCCTCGGCCCCTGCCCCACTGCCACCAGCTGGGTGCATCTCCAGGGCGAGAGGCGGTGGCGTGCTGGGCAGGGCGCGTCTGAGGAGGGGGTTGGCGGAGGCCCCCAGGTCCATGGCACCAAGCCTTTCTCCCCCCTGGCTGGCCATGTTGTGCCCGGCACCAACAGTGTGGCGAGATCTGAGGCCAGCTATAGTGAAGGGGTGCTGGGGTGGGGCGCTGGATGCAGGGAGGGTGTCGGCCCGCCCTGGCCCTGGCCCTGACCCTGGCCCTGGCCCTGACCTCCCATCAGGCTGTGGCCCTGATTGTTGACGAGGGCGGCTGGGAGGCGACAAGCCAGAGACGGCCAAGAAATGGCGCAGCAGCAGGTCTGGGGTGTCAGGGTGAGGGCAGTGGTGCAAGTGCACCAGCGCCCCCAGCACCTGACACACCTCAACCGCCCGCATTACCTGCCCCTGCCCCAACCCCATCTGCTGCTGCCCCTGCCCTTGCCCCTGCCTGGCTGCCCGCTCCAAGTTTGCCTGCTGCAGGTGCTGGACCACTGCCATCTCCAGCCCCTGAACTACCTGGGGCGATGTGGGGCACCCCGCTGCCCCCAAGGCCCACAGCATGGTAGCCAGGTCTTGCGGCTGGGCTGACCGCAGCACTGCAGGCTGGCTGAGGCGGGCAGCCAGGTGGCGCAGCAGACCCACCGCGCCCGAGGGGCCGGGGTGGCAGGTTGGTGAGGCGGTGAAGGCGCCGCAGGACACCAGCCCCCAGGCGCATTGAGCCAGGTCCTGCGGGGCAGGACATGCATGCAGCAGGGTGAGTCAGCTCCGGCTGGGTCAGGTCCAAGTTAGTCATGTCATGTCATGTCATGTCATGTCATGTCATGTCATGTCATGTCATGTCATGTCATGTCATGTCATGTCATGTCATGTCATGTCATGTCATGTCATGTCATGTCATGTCATGTCATGTCATGTCATGTCATGTCATGTCATGTCGTGCCAGGCAGTACATTTGCTGGACACACATAACAGGCCGTCACTCTGGACCCACCCTGGGTGACAGCAGCTCGGTCTTGCGTGCCACACAGCCGCTCCACTCCCGCAGCCAGGCCGTCTCAGGGCAGACCCCCAGGCGGCCCAGCGCCCACATGCAGGTGGCCAACTGGCGCGGCCCCAGGCTGAGAAGGTGCAGGCCAACATAGGGCACCAGCTGCATCAGGAAGGCGTGCAGCGCTGCGGCCTCTGCACGTTGAGCTGCCTGGGCGCCTGCACCCACCCAGCCCCCGCCCTGCGGCTGTGACTCCTGCCCTCTGGCTGCCTGGCCATCCCCACTGCGCAGTTGCAATCTGACTGCGCTCACAGCTGGGGCAGCACTGGCTGCTGGAGGGCCCGAGCTGGGTGGCGGCTGAGGGCGAGGCGGCTTAGGGGGGTCTTGCAGCGAGGTGGCTGGGTCAAGCCTGGCGGTGAGGCGCACCAGGTGGGTCAGCATGGCTGTGAGATGGATGTGGTTCAGTGTGCTCCGCCTGGCATCGTACAGCGCATGCACAGCACGCCAGGAGCGGCAGGACAGGATGCTGATGGTGCAGGCTGCGGCATCCCGGGCTTGCTCAGCACGGCGGAGGAGTAGGCTGGGGCTGGTCCGGCCTGGCTGGTAGGCACCTGCTGTTGGGGCTGGCGCTGCCAGAGGAGGCTGGGGGGGGTGAGGGAGGGGCGCTTGGCTAGGGTGGGGACCCACACTCGCCACCAGATCTGCACAGAGCCTAGGAGGCCCAGCCGCAGCTCGGGGCAAGAGGCACGCAGCACCGCCCACCACGGCGCTGGGCTTAATAGCGCAGGGTTGCATACGCTTAGCAGCGCTGTTATGCCTAGACGCAAAAGCGACAGCAGGCGGATGCTTGCTGATATTTTTTTTGCGACTTTAGTGCGCCAGCTGCCCCAGTTGTCTCGTTAAGGCACCTTGTTGGTGCGCTCTACATATGCAGCAGCGCCTGTCAAGCGCCGGTTGCCAAACTTGCGAAACTTGTGAAGCTTGTCCGCAGCCAGGTTGCCCAGAAGGAGCCGGATGCATGAATTGTCTATGTTTCATTGCTTTGCCGAGGTTCGCGGAAAAGGCGCAAAAGGAGTTCTTCCATCTTCCGTGATACCAAGGATCGGGGCTTGGATACTTCAATCGCGCAAGGCAATCGTTAAAATTGCACTGCTTGCTTGCAAGATTGTTACACTGACTGTGTGATACCGGCAGGTTGAAGCCTAGTAGCATTGCGTTGTGAGTACAACTGGTTAGGAGGCTGAGCCAACAAAGGCTGACAAAGGCTGACAAAGGCCAACAAAAACCAGCCAACAAAAACAGATACTAGGGGAGCTCTAGCTACAGGCACACACACCAGAATGGATGAGCTGAAGTGGACACTAGCTGTAGCCTTGACAACAGCGAGCCTTTACTTTCTTTTGATGTAGCATGAGACCAAAACTTGGACTAAAACTTGCAAGATCGGGAGAGGTTTCCGAAACTTTCCGACAACTTAAGATGGTTTGGACTGAAGCCACATATCACAGGTCATAAGGCATGAGTCATGAGGCCGCCACGCCTCGCAGTCACGACGACACAAACCCCTTTGCTAGTCACTGTCCTTGCTAATCCTGCTGACCATCACTTGCTGCCGGCGCCCTCTTCACCACCGCCTCCTGATTACTCCGGCGTCTTCCGCGTGGCTTAATGTCCAAATCACGTCCCAAGCTATGCCGCAACGCCTCTTCCAGTGTGGCGCAGTGCAGCAATTGCAAATTCGCGATCTTGGCGTCTCGGGCAAAGCGTTGCTTGTCGACGTCAGACACCTGATGAGCGTAAGGGGAGGAGAGCAAAACTCTGGAGCACTGGGCAAGAACTTGATTGCTCACCCCCTGCCCCTCGCCCCCGCACATTGTCGCACCATCATGTCCCACTCGACCTACCACCACCACCTACACCACACTCGTCTTACCACTACCCCTCCACCACACTCATGCGAAGCATTCGCGTAGCTTCTACTCATGCACTGCACTCGTTATCACGGATCAGATCACGGCCTACGTTAGTTGAGTAAACAATCTATCTACCTTTCTCCATGCCACACCCAGCATCCCATTCCATCTCACACTACCTGCCGTCTTGTGGGGCTGGCGACTATGGCCTTTCCCCGGCCTGCTGCGAGCCCTGACCAGCTATGCCACAGGCCCAGGCCCTGCACCCAGTGCCAGCCTGCCCTCCCTCTTACCTTGGGCAGCACCACCTGCTTGATGCCCTGGCGTTGCAGCTCCATCAGCCGCTGCTCAAGGCCCTTCTTCACCGGGCGCAGGCCACCACCCAGGTCCACCTGGCAGCAGCACCAGCAGCAGCTAGTAGCAGCAGCAGCAGCAGCGGCGGCGGCAGCAGCAGCGGCGGCGGCAGCAGCAGCGGCGGCGGCAGCAGCAGCAGCAGCAGCGGCGGCGGCAGCAGCAGCGGCGGCGGCAGCAGCAGCAGCAGCTCTGCTTCTAAACCATAGTGTGCAACCACACACATGGAAATAAACGCTGGGTCTAGCACCCCAGCCCCCCACCCACCGCCACAAACCCAGCGCCACACCCACACACCTCGCCAATGAAGGCCATGTCACGGGGCGCAGCTCGGTCCTGGTGGCTGGACATGATGGCCACTCCCAGCGCCAGGTCAGTGGCGGGCTCACGCGCCTGAGGCCATGCAATGTGTGGGCAGCGGGGCCAGGAGCATTAGGGGCGGGCAGGGGCAGGGGCGGCAGGGGCGGCAGGGGCAGCAGGGGCAGGGGCAGGATAGCCCCCACTCCCCCGCTGCTACCTTGCTCACCTGCAGCCCACCTGTCACGTTGACTGTCACATTTTGGTCACTCATGCGGGTCACAAACTTGTCCAGCACAGGCATGATGATGGAAGCCAGGCGCTCCCTGCTAGCCCCAGTGGCCTGGCGCAGGGGGGGTGAGGCAGCCCCCGGGTACTGAGGCGTCACCAGCGCCTGCACATCCAGCCAGCCGCCCTGAACCATTTCAGGCCAGCGCTCAACAAGGGGAAGGGGAACCCACCCCACCCCACCCAGGCAGGGGGAGGTGGCGATCTGTAGGTCAGTGTACACTTCCTTTTAAGACCTTGTCTTATCACCGGCATCAGCCCTCACCTAGACTACGGCAGAGCTGCATGAGGCCGGCTGACATCACTGCAGGCTACCCCTGGTCCTGGCCTGATTCGCAACCCACCCCTGCTCTTACCCCTGCCCCCACCCCTGCCCTTACTCCCACCCTCACCCCTGCCCCACTCCCCTGCCCCTGCCCCATCGCGCCGCTAACCTGGACCTCCAGGATCACGGTGCGGCTGCCGTCCTGGGTGATGCCCAGGGTGCTGTAGCCTGGGGACCGGTTGGCCAGTACTTGGGCGGAGGGATTGCTGCGCGGCAACAGGTCGCTCTCCATGCCGGGAGTGCGAGCATTGCCACACTCACTTCACACCAGTCAGTCACGTATGCGTGCATGCACTCACTCCACTGCATGCAGCCCGGCCTGGTCCATGCTGAAGATGCCCACCTGGCAGGGTAGGGGAGGACAGGGCAAGCCAATGAAGTGGATCAGCAGAGCTGGGCAGACATTGCTTGCATGCTGCCACACCGGGTTAGGCACCCTTCTAGCGCCCTCTCATCCCACCTTCCCATGCTCTTACAGGCTCTCACACATTCTGTGCTCTAGGTCAGCAGGGGCGATTGAGGCTCCCTTGGTATCCTACACCCTCCTCACAACCTCCAGCAGCCGTGTGTGAGAGAAGGCATGCTTATAAAGGGGGAATGCGGGGAGAGTAGCCATGTCAGGCCTAAGCAATCAAGGCACCCCACTGTGTACTTCCCCCTGCCCAGCCTCCCTCCACCACCACTGTCTCACTGCTACCCAGCCACATGCCGCTAGGGCCTCCTGGCTGCCTGGCTGTACGGGCTCCTTCAGAGCAGTCACTGCAATGTGGGCTGGCAGAGTAGGGTCGCCAAGTGGCCTGGTGGCTGCTGCCTGCATGGGGTGTGGGGGGGCTGCACCGGGGGGACTACGCCCTCAGCTGCACCTCGCGGGCAAGGGGTGGGTAGGCATGGTGCAGGGGCAGAGGTGCAGCAGGTCAAGCTGGCCTGATCCCACCCAGGGGTGGGCTGTGCAGGCAAGGGCGCACCTCATTGACGCTGCCATGGCGGTTCTTCAGGGTGCGTAATAACCTGGAGGTCAGGGGTGGTGGGGACAAGGGATGAGGGACAAGGGATGAGGGACAAGGGATGAGGGGGTAAGGGGGAGAAGGGGGTGGTGGAGTTGAAGGCAGGGGCAGGGAGGCACGGCTTGCGTAGTACTGGAAGAGGAGGTTGGGAGGAGGGCAGGCAGGCGGGCAGGCAGGTTGGGAGGCAGGCGGGCGGGCGGGCGGGCGGGCGGGCGGGCGGGCGGGCGGGCGGGCGGGCGGGCGGGCGGGCGGGCGGGCGGGCGGGCGGGCGGGCGGGCGGGCAGGCAGGCAGGCAGGCAGGCAGGCAGGCAGGCAGGCAGGCAGGCAGGCAGGCAGGCAGGCAGGCAGGCAGGCAGGCAGGCAGGCAGGCAGGCAGGCAGGCAGGCAGGCAGGCAGGCAGGCAGGCAGGCAGGCAGGCAGGCAGGCAGGCAGGCAGGCTGGCAGGCTGGCAGGCTGGCAGGCTGGCAGGCTGGCAGGCCAAGCCAATAGGAAGGGAGGCAGGCAGGGTGCTGGCCGTGCAGGCTTACCTGTAGGTCTGGTCCTCGTCCCCCTCCAGCATCAGCACAGCGTCCACCATGTGCTCTAGCGCCCGGGGCCCGGCCAGCTCACTGCTCTTGGTCACCTGGCCTGGGCAGGGCAGGCAGGCCAGGGCAGGGGCGGGGCAAGGCAGCGCAGGTGGGGTCTAGGGCTGCAGCTGGAGGGAGAGGGGCGGCAGGGCTGAGACGGGCAAACACACCTGCCTGCTGGTCTGCCAGCTGGCCTGCCCCTTGCCCCCACCTATTGTGAAGACAGTGATGCCATGGTCCTTGGCCAGCCGTAGCAGAGCAGCCCCGCACTCCTTCAGCTGCAGTGGGCAGGTGGGAAGTAGACAAGGAGGTCAAGTGGGGAGGAGAGAGGGAGGGCAGCCTGGGTACCAAGGGGTGTGCTGCAGTCTCACCACGGCTGCTTTCCAAAGTTCTGCCACTTCTGTCACTCACTGTAATTCACTCACTTCTGTCACTCACTGTAATTCAAATCCCCACATCAGAAATTGTGTCCTCCACATCACACCCACCACACACCCTGTGCGCCACACCTGGGTCACACCACCAGCAGGGTTGTCCATGCGCAGGTGCATGGTCTGCAAAGAGTCGATGACCAGGGCCGTTGGGCGGTACATGAGGGTTGTTTCCAGGATATTCTCCATGTCGGACTCTGACATCACCCTCAGGGTGCGCAGACCCCCTAGACCCATGCGGGCAGCCCTGCTGTACACCTGCACAGCAGCCGGCTGCACTCGCTGGTCACACTTCACTGGCTGCTTGTGACGCATGCGACTGACAGCAGGCAGCTGACAGCGGCGGCCTGGAAGCAAGAGGCCTGGCAGGGGTTATGTGTGTTGAGGGGTAGAGGTTCAACATTGAGTGGGGCCATGACGCCAGCAGCGACGCCAGCAGCAGCAGCAGCAGCAACGGCAGCAGCAGCAACGGCAGCAGCACCTCAACCACTGGGTTGGGCAGTGAGGCTGACAGCAGGGGGCTGGCAGGCAGGGGGCTGGGCCGCTGACCTGGGGCTCGTCCTCCTCCCCCGACACGTACAGCACCTCCCTGGTGGCCACGCCCCCTACCCCCTCACCCTCACCCTCCTCGTCCCCCGCCCTCTCCTCCCCCTCTTCTGCTTCATCCTCCCCTTCCTCTGCTTCCTCCTCTTCTCCTTCCTCATCCTCATTCTCTGCCATTAGGTCAGAGTGGCCACTGCTGCCGTTCATGGAATGGGTGCCCACATGTGACAAGGCCCCGCCCAGGCCCCTCACTGCAGCAGTCGCTGAGCTGGACCCCTGTTGCTGCAGCCCCTGAGGACCCATCTGCCCTTGCTGCTGCCCCTGCTGCCCTTGCTGCTGCCCTTGCTGCTGGAAGGGCCCTGCCGCCAGGCCTTGTGGATCTCGTCCGCTGTCATCAGGGAGGGGAGCGGGGCCAGGACTGGAGTGGTGTAGGTCCGACCCGCTCACGAGGTCGTAATCCAGGTCAGGTTGGGCAAGCATGGCCGCCACCTGCACCACATGGACGATGGCCCACAAGGCTTGGGTGCTCAGGCAGAGGCTGAGGCTGAGGCAGAGCTAGCAGGGCTTACACTGGCTCTGGACGCGGCTCTCCTGCCCCTGCCGCCGCCCTGCCACCCTGCTGCCACCGGTGCTGGCGCCACCCCCCTTCCCCTGCCCTTTGCAACCACCTCTTTGGCGCCCAGTGCCCTGCCTCTGCACCTGCCCCCTGCCGCCACCTCACCACGACCACCTCTCTGCCTGACGCTGACCTGCAGCAGCAGGGTGGACTTGCCCACTCCTGGGTCGCCCCCCAGCAGCACCAAGGAGCCGGGCACCACCCCGCCCCCCAGCACCCTGCAGCCAGCACACACACACACACACACACACACACGCCCCAGCGCCCAGGCAGAGTGTAAGGACCCGTGCCTAGTCAGTGTTGTGATGAGTGTGAGAGCCACGGAGGGGCGTGAGGGTTGGTCGTGGTGTAGCAGCTGGAGTGAGCCGGCAGACAGTTCTGGCGCTGGGCCATGACCAGGTGTGTACAGCTGTATATGACCAGGTGGGTACACCAGCCATGGGCTCATGAGGGGCAACAAAAACGCAGGCTATGCTACTGCTACTACCCTTCCGCCCCTCAACTGAACTGGTGAAGGGGCAGTCACCATGGCAGTGGACTGCAACATGTGGTGGTAGCCAACAGTGTTTGCCATGACCCTTGCCAAGAGTGTTTCACAGCCCTGCCCTGCCCTGGACCTCCACCTGCTCTGGCCCCGCCCTGCCTTCCCACCCCCTGCCCACCAGGCCCCTGGTATACAGCGCAGGGTCAGGGGCTAAGGTCAGGGTAGGGCCAGGGAGGGAGATGCACCGCACCCTAAACAGGGGACACAGGGGACACAGGGGTAGGGCCTTCATTGACCCTAATCCCGCCCCCCCGCCCGCCCTGCCCCTAGGGCCCTGAGGTCTAAGCCCCACCACCTGTTGATCTCCCTGCCAGTGCGCCCGCTGAGCTGCAGGCGCGCCATGCGGGCTTGCGGCTGCCGGCTGAGCTGGTGGAGACTGAGGGGGCGGCTCAGCCCGCCTGAGCTGGTCAGCCACGCGCCGCTGCACTCGCCAAGTCCACGGCATCAGCCAACGTTAGCCACCACATGGCAGGGCAGCAGCATGGCAGCAGCAGCAGCAGTAGCACGACATCTGGAAGGATAACAGGGAGTGGGCTGGACGGGCAGGCACCACACACACTCATATAACACGCAGCAAGGCATCACCACCCATTGCTCTGCAAGCGGAATGGAGTCTGAGGGGTGTGTGTTTTGCAGCTGCCCATGTATGGATGCTGCTGCTACTGATGATGATGATGATGATGATGATGATGATGATGATGGTAAGTATGATGATGATGGCGACGAGTAGCAAGCAACCAGCAGGACAGGGAACACATCCTGCACCACACCCCGGTGCCTGTCACAGTTGAGCGTGCAGAGGCAGGGGTCAGGTGCAGGCTGGTGTGGACTGACCTGCGGGGCCGGCTGAGAGAGACTCCTCTTGCTGCGTATGCATCGTCCTCATCAGAGGGGCTACTCCTGCTGTTCAGCCGCATGCTGGACTGCACGCGCTGCAGTGCGCTGGCGCCACCGGTTGAGCTGTCAGGCTGCACTGTCTGAGCGTGCATCTGCACCAGCTTGCCGCAGTTTGGGCACTTGCCATAGCGTTGCCGGTGCTCTTCATTGCAGCTGGGGCAAATGTAGATGGTGGTGGGGCCCTTGCTGGCTTTGCCGGCATGGCAGACCGTGCTGACTCTGGCTGACTGAAGCAACTCGGCAGGCGAACTGCACCATCGCTGAGCTGTCAGCGGGAAACGGGGAGGTGGCTGGGCTGCGCCACAGAGGAAGCTGCGCTTCACAACCGGTGCAAGCATTAGCCCAGCATGAGACGGTCGCGATGTCGGGACGCAAAGATGGTACCGCATCACCGCTGTCTCGGCTAAGCTAATTGTTTGATGATTTGAAATCTTCGGTATTCGTCGTGACAGACTGCTGCCACTTGGCCATTCTTCATTGTGTGTGCCGTGCGTGTAGTCTTGTACACCATGTTGCTGGTGCAGCGGGTCATGGAGGTGCTGGATGCGGAGGAAACCCACCGCGGGGTGAGCAACCAGTCCCCTGCCCTCAACCCCAACATGCCAAACATGTGAAACGTTAACACAAATGTAGATACATTACGAGGTGCATTTGTTTGGCTAGTCTACATCGCCATGTTCAGTGGGTAGCCCGAGCTGTGCCAGGCCTAGGCTGCCGCACCCTAAGTGAACATAGTTCCGTCAGCTAGGCTCGCAAGATAGCCATTCCACTTCTAATGTCCCACCGCCTGTGCTTGCCCAGGGCCCTGCCTGCTGCCTCACCGCCCGGCTAGATGCTCTGCAAGAGTGTCAGCACATGCTGCTGGTGCAGCAGAAGGTGCAGCAGCAGCGGCAGCAAGAGGGGCAGCAGCAGCAGCAGGGGCAGCAGCAGCGAGCAAGCCCTCAATGCACAGCCCCTCCCTCCCCTAAGAGGGCCCAGGCAGGCAGCAGCACATCCTCGCCTCAGCTTAGTACCCAGCCACTGCTACAGCCTGCCCCCCTCATTCAGCAGGCAGCTGAGGCGTGTGGGGCTGGGGGGCAGGATGTGAGTGGTCCTGCAGGGTGCCCGGACCTGGACCTGGGTCTCATCCGCCTGCTGTGGCAAGGCTTGCGTGAGGCTCAGTACCTCCTGGTACGCCACTCCGCCCCGCCCCGCCCCACTATCCCTTGCTGCCAGAGCATACTTCCTGCTCCACTAACTGCTGCCCGTCATCACCCCTGTGCTCGCCACCTCCACCCCTTTCCCTCCCTCTCTGATGCTGGCTCACTGGCCGGCTGGCTATGAAGCTGCGGCTGCCATAGGCCCCCCCTCCTGCTCCTGGTCCTGCCACCTGCAGGCCCTAGACCTGCTGCTGTCCCCTGACCCAGCCCACCATGCTGCTGCTGACCGCCTGCTGGCCGCCCTGGGCCTGTCATGGCGCCTGTCACATGCGGTGTGGGCATGCTGCCGCTCAGGCCCTGCCGCCCCCACACCAACCCCCACCCACCCCCTCCCATCCACCAGCACTGCCGCTCCGCCTGTGGTGGTAGTGCTGGACCCCCTGAGCGGCGCCCTGCCCCCCTCCAGCCTGGCAGCTCTGGGCTGCGCCTTCCTGCCCAGCTCCCCCTTCTGGAGCCAGACCCAGTACCAGCAGCCGGACGCCCCCTTCACCTCTTTCCTGCTAGACCTCACAGCCCAGCCCAGCAACCCCATTGAGCTGGCCTGCCTGCAGCTGCGGGACGCCGTGGAGCGCATGGCCACCAGACTGCCTCGGCCGGGGTCTCACCCAGGGGGGGGCCAGCCAGGGGGTGGGATAGAGCCGGGGTCAGGGCCAGGGGGGGCCACTGGTGGCGGAGTCATCAGAGGGGCGGGGGGGGCCCAAGCCGTGACAGTGGCTGCTGGGATAGGCTATGGTGGAGACTTGGAGGCCGGTGGGGGCCAGCGGGGGGGGCAGCAGGGGGGTCAGTGCATGAGGCCACAGCAGAGTGGTGTGACTGGAGGGGACCTTGGGGCCAGCCCGGGTCAGGGCCAGGGGCCTGGGCAGCAGCCGGCTGCAGCCCGGCCCCCAGGCGCTGCTGCTGCCCAGCTGGTGCAGCTCTGGTCGCGCCTGTCCCGCGCCACGCATGTTGAGTGGTGGGCGCATGCCCGGCCTGCTCCCAGCTGCTGCCACCAGCTGCACTGGGACTGCGATGAAAGGCGGCTGCGCCAGGTGTGGCCGCACCCGGGGCTGCGCTGCCAGGACACACACTGGCCTGGCCTGGACTCACGCTGCTGCTGCTTCCCTTCACGCCCTCCCCACCCGCTGCTGCCACTCCTGCTGCTGGTGCCACTCCTGCTGCTGGTGCCACTCCTGCTGCTGCCGCTGCCGCTGCCGCTGCCGCTGCTGCTGCTGCTGCTGCTGGTGGGGGGGAGGCTGCCACTGCCGCCTGGCCCCAGGCACCCTGCACAGCCCTGGCCTAGCACCCACCAGGCAGCAGGAGCTACCAGGCCCCTGGACCTCCCCCTGGACTGCCCTGATGTGTCGCACAGGCCATCAGGGCCGGCACCACCCTGACTATGCCTGCCCACCTAGCTCTCACTCTAGGAGCTGTCTGCATGCAGTGGGTGGGGCACACAGGCAGGGTCAGCCTTGCCCCACCATCTGATCTGACCCCCCACATACACTCGCATACGCATGCCTACTCCTGCCTGCCTCGCCCCCCCCACCCTGCTCCTGCTGCCCAGGGCCCATCTGCCTACGGCCTGGTCAACCCGCTGATCAGCAGCGTGCTGTTCCTCACTGGCCCTGACCCACCCCCCCCCACACACACACACACACCCATCCCCACCAGACCTGCCCCCTCAGCACCCAGCGACACAGGGCAGGCCAGTGCCCCCTCGGCCCTGGTGCAGCCCCCCCCTCACGCCTGCCCCCTCCCCCCCACCTGCCCCGGCCCTACCTTAGTGCTGGACCAGGTACCAGGTCAGCAGGGGCTGGCACACCGGGCCTGGGCTGTGCACCCCCGCCTGGGCCGCCTGCTGCTGTTCAGTGGCAACCTGCTGCACGGCGTGTTGCCCGGCCCCCTAGCACTGAGCAGCCAGGGGGGCGGCAGCTGGGAGTCCAGGGAACCCCCTGGCGGCGGTGGGCTGCAAGGCAGCGGGGCAGGCAGGGGCTGGCAGGGGCTGCCTCGAGCCAAGGCCAGCACCAGCAAGAGGCCAGCTGGTCCTCATGACTGTACAGGGGAGGGAGGTGATGGTGTGTCACACAGTGAAACACAGAGTGAACCACGGAGTGACCCAAGGAGTGAGCAACAGGGCTGGGGTGGCGCTGCTGGTGGCAGTGGGCAACAGCAAGGCCCAGGGGGTGGTGCACAGGCAGGAGAGTGGGGGTGGGAGGGGGTGGGAGGCGCCCATGGCGCTTGGCGTACCACGCTGATGCTGGCATGGTGGGATGGGACACAGCTGCAGGCAGGGAGGCATGGTGCCACGGCGCAGAGTGACCCTGATGCCAGTCACACTAGTGTGGGCAGGTTTGAGGATAACATGGCTGGGAGTGACTCGGCCTGGGTCGCAGCTCATGGACCCTTACGACCTCAGATGCGTGCTGGGCAGGGCTGTAACGGCCCTTGCAGACTGGGCGGGGACGGGCCGGAAGCGGAATGCTGGCAGTGCTACTTCCGGAGGCTCATGCCCGAATGCGCGGTCGTCGGGCCGCATGGAGTTGACGACCCGGCAGGGACCGATGGTAGCAGACAACAGCTGCGCAGACAACACAGCGCGGAACCGCCCTCGGGTTGCTGGGTGCCAGGCGCCGTAGCCCCAGCTTGGGAGCAGGTCGCGTCGTCACCCGGCACCGGCGTCGTCATCCCGGCAGCTGCAACGCTCACGGATTTGCCGGACCTGCGCGTGTTTCTGCCGTGTTCGCACCACTTCGACGTCTTGTATCCTGCGCATTCTGCGATGTGATGCAGGAATGCCGTTGACGTGCCAGGCGCCATTAAGTTACACATACGACGGCATCCGCACAGCATGGACCTGAAATATCTTCAGCAGCTGGCTGTACCACACACTCACACCATGGCGCTGACTTGACCCCATCATGCATCGGCTCGTTCAATGGCGAGTGGTGGTATTGGACACCACAATAGCAAAAACAATGTAACATGACACGCATCACCTTGCTTGCAGTGAATATACCGAGCTGGCTCCCCTGCTGGCCCAGGGGCGAAGGCGTCGCTCCTGCCCCAGAAAGTGGGCGCGTGTTTCTCTATTTACCATCTTTAGACCATGGCCAGCTGCCAACGAGGTGGGATCAGCTGTGAAGCGTTCTGAGGAACATTCGGAAGTCATGAACAGGCCCTGGCGCAGCCCCATTGTCCCTCACTAGGGCCTCCATTTGAGCCGGACCAGTAGTGGCCACTAGCGGGAATAGTAGTGGGCAATAGTGGCTCGACTCAGGTGGTGTTAATGGGCTGTGTGGAGTATACCCGATGCACATGGACATGGTGCACGAGTGCCTACTACCTACATTACTGCCTGACCCGTTAGGGCTATTGTGTAGAGTTGGCATGACCAGCGTGCACTGATTGTAAGCTGATGACAGCTCAACAAAGGGGACACATACTACTGTGCCTCAGCAGGCTGAACAGTGCGGGGACACACAAGGCGGGGGCGTCAACTCACTTGGCGTCTCTTCGTGTCCCAGCCATCTCGGCGCTCCTGCCGTTGTTTTCCTTGAGGCGAGCGAGACGCTACGATGGAACCAACAAGACCGACGGGTTATTACACAGCGCGTAACTCACGTAGCCCACAGTCGGCTAGGGACACGAACCTTTCAATTTCATTCCCGGGTCCTTCTTCTGCTTGTCGCTGCCCCTCCACTTCATCTCAGCCATCACGAGATGTGCATTGAGACGGGCGGTGGCCTTATCAAGCTACTTGGGTTTCCCGAGAGACTCATGGAGTGATGATCGTCCCTGGCGTCCCACCATGGTCCATGGCCCCATATACCCTGTGCCGCAGCCAAGCGATGTTGGCCGTATCATGTGAGCTGGAGGTCTCACAGGCCCTGGTGTAGCCAGCCAACCAACCAGGTGCTGCTAGCGCCCTGCCGCACATCACAGCGCATTACACTGCATTGCGCGCAAGCCTCGAGGTGTAGATAAATACAGCAGTGGTCTATCAGCCCTTGTGTGGTGGGCAAGTGGTAGCAACCACCTTACAGAATAGCCACAAGGTCGCCTGCCTAGCCGATGAACGCAGTTCAGCGGTGCAAGCCTTCATCATCGCCTACCTACACCTACCCTGCCAGCCGGCCATGTGAGCTGGAGGTCATGCGCCAACAACATTCACCCTTGCATGCATTGGCATGCACTGCTTTGGCAGGCAGCCTTCCCCACTCTCACTCTACCCCTCCTTCCTCCTCTCGTCCTCACCCCACTCTTCAACAGGCATATGCACTCACATACACACACTCACACGTCACCGTTGCACAACAGCTGGCAATGGTGCTGGTGCTACAGAATTGCACACCAGCCACAGGTTTGCTGGCTCAGGGGTTCGCTGCCATGCGATGCCCTGCCCTGCACCCCCCCAGGTTGATGGCTGTGGAGCAGGGCAGGGCACAAGATCACGAGAAGTCTGCCCAATGCAGCCACTGCTCGCAGCCAACGAAGGAGACGAACAAGGTGCTGTGCATGGCAGGTGCAGCACAGGGCTGTGCAGGTCATGTGTCCGCCACAGCCCCTTAGCCACCACCACTATGAGGCAACTGACACCTGGCCCCTCTGGCTTCTGCAGCATGGACATGAGCAGCAACTTGAACATTGGCATTTAGCAGTGCAATTTCAGTTGCAGTTCTAATAGGGCAACACTGTTGCTGATGGTGACGGCAAACATAGTGATGTGGACAAAGATGGCTATGACAACAATGGTGATGGCCACAGTGCCAAACAGGGCTGCCAGTTCTGGCTGTACTTGGCTATGCACCCCCATGCCCGGGCCAGGAATTCCAAGGGCATGTAGGCTCACCCTGGACAGCCAGCAGGGAGAGTGAGAGTGGGTGCAGAGCAGGAGGGGACACGGGATCAAGTGAAGGGAAGGGAAGGGGCCCCTGGCGGCATTGGGAGGCGTCCTCCTCACCCGCCTGGACCTCCCTGGGTGACCCAGCAGGCGGCCCTGACCCAACCCAACAGCCCTCAGTGGCCCAGGTCCCCTCCTTCCTACCCAATGCTGGACCACTATGGTGCAGCTGCAGTCACACTCATACACGCAGCTGGGACACACTAATCACACAATGAGGTCACACACTCCAGCCAAGGTCTGCATAACCACACACACATCTCTACCTAGGTCAGGGTTGCTGACACCACTGGTGTCCACCTCCTCCACAGCCCCTCCCCCTACCCCTGACCAGGATTGCAACAAGCCTCACCAACCCTGGACAGATCTGCTGCCGCTGCCCCCCCTGCAGCAACGCCAAGGTGACCCCTGCCAGCCTGCCTGGTCCTGGTCGCCAGGCTGAGCAGCAAGGCAGGCGTGATCAGCAAGGGGCAGCTGGGGGTAAGGGTGCTCAGGGAGCTAACTCAAGACAAGCTCCAGGCATGGGAGCACCAGCTGCAGAGAGAAGGTCCAGCTGCAGGGAGCAGCCCCAGACATGGCCTGCATGAGAGAGGCAGTGCGGTGGCGGTGAGCCCGGAAGACCGCCGCTGAGCCCTTGCCCACGGCACCTCAGGGAGGGCTGAGGGGTCAGGGTGGGCACATGCTGCGCCAGGTGGAGGCTGAGTGGCGGCGCGCGGCGGGGGGCTTGACAGGCTGATGCCTGGCCCAGGGGTGCACAGCTTGGGCTGAGGCTGGAGTGGAAGCTGGAGTGGAGGCTGAGAGGCGAGTAAGAGAGCCAGAGCGGGTCAGGGGCGCGTCAGTAGCCAATGCGCTTGCCAGGCTCCTGCAGGTTGTCATGAGGCGCCTCCAGCTGCTTCACGTACAGCTGGCTGTTGCGGGTGGGGTTCACGCGGGCACGGCGGGCAGCAGGCAGAACCTCGTTGGCATACGCGGGCCCTGGAGGACAGCAGTGGACAGCAGCAGGGGGGAGGTGGGAGGCAGCAGGGCGCAACAGGGCGGCCTGCAGGGATGGGATGTACTGCAGCATCACCCATTGCCGCATCACACCCACCACACAACAGCTCACAGCTGACTCTAGCCGTGAGTCAGGGGGCAGGTCAGTGCAGCTGTGACAGCACTACCCTGGCCCCTGACCCAGGCAGGCAGCAGCAGCAGCGGCACGGGCTGCCCGAAAGTGGGTTGTGACAGCGGCTGACAGCGGCCTGTAACACCATGGCCACAAAGTCACACTTCCAATGAGCACTGCCAATGCAGGCAGGCCTAGGGGGCAAAGGGCCAGCGGGGGGCCCGCACCAGCCGTCAATATGAGCAGCAGCCTTGCGCACCTATCCATCTGAAGTCGCGCTGCTCGAACCAGTCTGCAGTGCGCGTGGTGAGCAGCACGAGGCGCTGCACGCCCTGCTGCCGAGCGTCCTGCTCCACGTAGTCCAGCAGCGAGTCACCACGCCCGCTGCCGCGGAAGGCTGAGTCCACACAAAACGCGCCAAGCTGCAGAAGAGGGGGAGTGCAGGGCAGGCAAGGATGTGGGCCATTTTTAGGCAGGCAGGCAGGCAGGCAGGCAGGCAGGCAGGCAGGCAGGCAGGCAGGCAGGCAGGCGGGTACGTGGCGATACTCAGGATGCGGTGCCACTGAGAGGGAGGTGAGGCTGCAGCAGCGGTGAGGGTGAAGCAGCTAGGAGCTCACCTCAGCCACGATGTTCCCCTCAGAGTCAGGCCCCAGGTGCAGCAGCAGCGCGCACCCCATCACCTTGTTCTCACGCTCAAGCACAGTGAAGTCCTGAGGTCAGAGGGGCCAGGCAGCAGGGGCCAAGCAGCAGAGGTTGGGCAGCAGGGGGTGGCGATGGCGGCAAAAACAAGGCAGTTGGCAGAACCTAGGCAAGCAGCCTGCCGTCCAGCCTCCCTCACGCCCCCCCTCAGGGCTTGGGCCCCCCCATCCTGACCTGCAGCATGTTTGCGACCTCATCCCTGCTGCGCTTGACCAGCACCCCCGCGTCCTCCAGCGGCTGCAGCAGGCCTTGGATGGC